>OZ026601.1:35753100-35758100 GCA_964020085.1 Micromussa lordhowensis | reverse complement strand
TTTTTTTATGACGAGATCCATAGACTTGTAAAAAAAAGTACCCATATCAGTGTCCGTGACTTTCATTCCATGTTCAATGCCCTCCTTTTCCAGAGCGGTGTGCCTACAAACAAGGACTAACAATAGAGCTATAAATCAATGAACATAGTAGATCCTTCTAACATTCTCCAGCTTAAACAAGTGATATGTTGTTGAGATATCACTAAACTCCTAATTTTCGACCCTTACTCTTACTTCTGCTTTCATTTCATCGTTTCTCCCGGTTAATAACAGGCAACCGTTTTAGCTAGTTCCAGTCGATCCCGGGTATGCAAATTGTTAGCAGTCGGTGCTCCATCTGATAACCTTTAACGAGTACGTTTAAGGGAATTAAGTCTTCTATTGGAGATTCGGTGATATTTCTTTCATCAAACACTAGTTGTATATATTCCAGTCTAGCCATAAAAAAGATTGTCATCTTTTTCAACTAGTACGTCATTGAACTAGTGCGACGCCCGCGTTGGTAAAATATTGGTCGAGTTGTCATGGCGAGATCCATGACTTGTAAAAAAGAAATACTCATATCAGTGTCCGACGTAATATATCAAACACGAAGGACCGTGTTTGACCACATTTCCAAACAACGAGAAGAGAGCTGAAAATAGCACGCACAGCAGAGTATTTTTGACGAACTTTGAGGTGTTTGGAAATGCGGTCAAACACTGTCGTGAGTGTTTGATATATCTTCTCAATCGAAACTAAATCTAAGGAGAAAACGGAGAAATAAAATCGTAAAAATCTACGCTAATTAAGATCAGATATCCAAACACTGTCACGGTCATGATTTCCCTTGCTTAAGGTGGTCTTCTGCCCTCAAATCATAAAAAGCCATTTTTTGGAACATGAAGATTCAACATGCCTGACCATTTGCAAAGCGTATTTTGAAACGATTTTGCTCTGATACTCCTTGATTTACATTAAAGTACTGGTAGCTATATTTCAACAAAGCAACAACAGTCACGGTTTACAGTGTAAAAGTACTCACAAATGGATTCAATTCAGTTAATTTTAAAGATACTTTACGGGAAAGCTTTAGAGTTATGTACTTATGAGAATTGTGCATCATGGTCCTAAACATTGTTTCCCCTGCCATCTTGGACGCTCCTTATACTTGGTTAACATTTCTAGGAGTGTTGGGTATTCTGGTTCTCAATGGAACTAGTAAAACCTTTCGATATTACCCTCTCCCTACTTCTAGCGCTTTGTGGTGTTTTGAATAGGCCATAAAGCGCTTTGTGGTGTTTTGAATAGGCCACAAAGCGCTTTGTGGTGTTTCGAATAGGCCACAAAGCGCTTTGTGGTGTTTTGAATAGGCCACAAAGCGCTTTGTGGTGTAAAAAAACGGAGAAACCAAATTAGTTCGGAAAATAGCTGTGAGATATCTGCGAGTCAACGAGCCATCCAGTTTTCAAAGTTAAATCCCAAAATAAAACACCACAAAGCGCTCTGTGGCGTTTTAAATAAGCCACAAAGCGCTTTGTGGTGTTTTGAATAAGCCACAAAGCGCTTTGTGGCGTTTTGAAAAGGCCACAAAGCGCTATGTGGTGTTTCGAATACTACTGCTGTTTTATAAAGCAAAACGAACTAGGAACAGTTAGAAAGTACTCCGGCCATAAAATCTAATCAGCAAGAAAGTTCCTGTAATAAATGTTCGATGCAAAAATGCACGAGGAAGGCTTATTCAGTCGCGAACCGGCGTGCGAGTGACAAGATTGGGAATAGAGAAATATTGCGCAGATTGAGTGGTAGTTTTACTGCACCGAAACTAAAATTGGTTACGCTGCTTCTCAGAGATTTTGTTTTGCCCCTGTAATATCATTAAACGATCTGAATGATTTGAGGATAATCGAAGCGCGGAGTTTAAACGTGGCTGGCCTGGAACACGCAGTTCGCAAACCCGAAAGCAACCATTGTTTTGAAATTTTCCATCGAGCATTCATGATGAATTTGAAACTAAAAATATACTAAGCGATCAATTTGCGACAGAAATCTTGTAAGTTAAATGCAATTCTTGCAAAAAGCTGCTGTATATTTCCGTTGAGAATCAAAACATAAATACAAAGTCAAATATTGCTCCCGTGCCATACCCCTCGAAAACTCAGTTTTACTCGAAGACCGAACTGCAACGGAGATTAGTTACCAGTCTTATGCTGCGTGTTATCAGATAGAACACATGATATGATTGGCTCAGTATATCCCATTACGTCAGAGGACATGTTTGCCACATAGGACATAACTGCAATGGTACATATAGAAGCCCCGTTAGGAGGTGGGGGAGGGGGAGTGGGGTCATCACGTCCCTCGTCTTTTCACGTCGCAATTTCGGAACGGTTCGCATGTCACTGTCGGAAATTCATCCAATATCGGAAAATGTTTACAGTGAAAGTAAAAAAAAACGGGGACATGTTTTGACATGTCGACTGTGTAGCCACCAATCAAACGCGAGATAAAACCGCAAAGAAAAAAATTAACGGTGTCTCCATCGGTCACGAAACCACACTTCGATCTTTTTTCCTTCCAAAAAATGGCTGTTACCCTGTAGTTTTATAATTATCAACCTATTCTATTTGTGAAAGCAAACCGGAAATTCGAGCGACCTTAAATGACGTGTGGTTCAAACCTGTACGCGTGGAGCTACAAAACCAGACAGCCATGTCTTCAATATTTAACTTCATCCGTTGCTATTTTTGGCGATAAAAATTATAAAGAACCCCTAAGGCTGGTTAGTCGCAGTCGGAGTCGTAATCGGAGTCGTAAGAGCGCTTATGACCAATCGGCCACTTACGTAATCGAAAAGAAAAAAATTGTCTCGAACTCTCGACAGCAGACATTCTTCCGTGCCTGCTCCTACAATCAAAAGAGCAACACTAAAATTAGCTGTACATGTGTTTTATTAGTATGCAAATTTCTAGCTCTCAATTTTTACCGTCGTTTTAACACTTTTAATACCGGCTTATGCGGCGGTTTCCAGGCGAGGTTTATTTACGAAGAGTTCCAGTCGAGAAAAAATAATGTCTGAGGTTGCAAAGTGGTCATATGGTTTTGTAATGCGAGGGTAACGATAATTTTTGGAAGGCAAAGCGATCGAAGCGTAGTTTCGTGACTGATCGTTTTAGAGCTCTTATTTTTTTGGGTTTTATCTCGCATGTGTGGTAGCTACATAATATTGACATGTCAAAATCAAATCAAAGCCGGTTCATGTTTTTTTAATAGAATGTTTAACGTAAATGCGTTCTCGTAATTCTGTCCCCAGAACATTCTCAGAATTTTCGGAGGATAATCAACCAAACTTCATGGCCTTGCAAACTGAAACATGGGAATAAAGAGACAAATTAAAAGACCCAGAAAATGTATTTTTGATCTTTATGTGTTTGAAGTGCGACCATGCTGGTTTGTGTTTCTTTGACGGCATTTGTCTAGATTTCTAAGCACTCGATGGCTGATCAGAAGTGTGGAGCTATTTTGATATAAACCATGGCACATGTTCTTTTAAAATAGTGTTAATGCTATAACTGAGTGTGTATTTGCTCCTTGAACTTTGTTGAGTGCTAGCATATCTCCCATGATCTAAAACGGGGCCAGAAAAAAAACATATCACTGAGTGTAAAATGGGGTTGACGGGCCTACACGACTCCTACGGGCTTGGTCGCTCGACCTTTCTTTGCTTCACCGCTATAAGAAGGAACTCCCCATACTGAACTTGCAAACAGTTCTGATCAAACAGGCAGGCCCAGCGAATCAGTATAATGCAAATAAGCAACATATTCACAGAATATTTCAAACTTTGTCCCTCGAAACTAGCAGACTGTCAATACTCACAGAAAGTTTATCTTTATTGTAAAATAAAATTTCTTCTGACCGAATGCGCTGCAAGTCGCTGTCTAATTTTTAAAACGCCACTATGTCGTTGTCGATTTCACTTTTCTTTTTGTCACTGTCGAAATTTCGCGAGAGTGGCTTGTCGATTTGCCTGCGAACGCAGACGTATTTCCGGCGGCCACTTGGTTTTGCCGAAAATAACCGTCGTTATTTTCGGCAAAACCAAGTGACCGCCGGAAATACGTTATTTTCGGCAAAACCAAGTGACCGCCGGAAATACGTCTGTGTTCGCAGGCTACTTGTCGATCGTTCGTCGTCATTTCAGCTCCTTCAGAGCCGTGTCACTTGTTGGAATTTACCCTAACAGGGCCTATTTTCAGGACCTCTCTGTAGATCACCTACGGGTGAGAGAGCTTTTTCCTGTTTAAATATTATTATTATTATTATTATTTATACATCGTTAGCCTCATACAGTCGAAGTTCTCCTTGCGACCACTCTCGTACTTAGTAAGCGACCAGCTCTAGCTACGACCACCTTTGTGAAACCCCGTTTGAAGTGTGACTTAAACTCTGTAATGAAAAGCTCTCGTAAGCCGACCACTTTTTGGATTAGCCAACTGGACTTTTCTTTTGTTTTTAACAGCTCTTGTAAGCGACCATTACTAGTCATTTAGACTGTTTAGACACGATAAAACACAAGCTGTGAGTCTATTGAACGGCTTCAAAATCTTCTGATGTAGATCAACTCATTATTGCACTAGTATTTAGATTTGGGGTTATTTTGGTCTAAAAAATTGTTTGTAAAGTTAAGCCGTGTCTATATCAGACTATATCAAATATAAGGACACTCGATAAACAGGTACGTCCTTTGAAATGGCTTTTCAGGCCGTTTCACGCACCGTTGGTGATGACGAATTCATGATCGTGATGACGAATTCATTCGTGTGATGAATGAATCTCTGCCGTCGGGGAAATCAAGTTTGTTTGCAAGTTTGTTGAGTTTCGCACTTTCTGATGAGGTGCAATCCAAGATATGTTATAGAGAAGAGTTCAACAGATGCAAAGTCCATCTCATGGGGACCTTACGTTGTCCTGCATCCGCGTCATCATGTGATCATTTTTTGGAATCACGTGAATGAAAC
>OZ026601.1:35730600-35748100 GCA_964020085.1 Micromussa lordhowensis | reverse complement strand
TTATTAACACAACCTTGTACGTGAAAGTTAGGAAAAGTAACATCGCCATTTTTTGGCGATGTGTGAACACTGTCTGTGAATGCGTTTAAACCGGAACCTTGTGTAGTAGACACTTCATCAGGAGCTAGTTTTGCTTCAGAATCAAATGTTTCTAGATGTTCGGGCGTTACCTCCTCTGAGATGATTTCTAGGTTTGCGGAGTCTCGCTTCTCTTCCTCCGCTTGCATCCAACCGCTCAATAAAGAACCATCTCCATCCGATCGACCCGTACAAGAAGCAGCCTTTGCTGAGGAGCCTGACAGCAAATTCGGCAAACTACAGCTTCGTTTATCCACTCGAAGGTGCCCGTTGTCCGTCAACAATGGCAGCTCTGTATGCACGGGATGTAACATCCCTCGATCCAAGCTAACGCTCTCCCCAAATTCGTCGTATGCGCTGTCGTATGACGTCACAGAAATAACGCTCTCTTCAGTGTAACAATGACTCCCTCGTCCCAGGTTTAATCTAGCTGCAGACTTTTCCTCAGGCTTCTTCTTCTGTCGAACTACCGAGAGAAGAAAAAACAATAAGCACATGCAGCCTGGCTCTAGTTCAAACAAAGCCCAATCAAAAGGAAATTGAAAGGAAGACAATGAGGGAAGTAGGAAGAAAGGAACGAGCGAACAAACGGAAAAGGAAGGAAGGTAGGAAAAGGAAGGGAAAAAAAGGAAGGAAGGAGAGGAGGCGGAAATGAGGGATGGAATGAAGTTAGATAAGACTGAAGAAGAGAGAAGGAGGGAGCTGGAGGTAGGAAGATAGGGAGAGAGAATAGAGGAAGGGAAAACTTTCCATTTGATGTATGTAACAAATTTTTGGTACTTACAATGCTGTGCTAATCCCCCACCAAAATTACGGTATACCTTTACTGCAACGCCAAGTATTATTATGACAACCACAAGGTTCATGATTCCTGTATAAGAAACAAACCGAACAAATACAAAAATAACAGTATAAGAAAAATTAACAACGTATTACAAATTTATTAATTGTCAGTTTACAAGTATAAAATTTTAAATAAATAGAGCTTTGACAGTGTTACCTTGATGTCAAACTTACCTAAATAAACAAAATGCATGAAAGCTTCAGAGGGGATATCTTTTCCAGTGACTTCAAACTCAGCACAGCCATTGCATGTACGAGTAATAAACCTACCACATACCACAAAATTGCCATGACGTAGTGAATGCATTTCAAACAGATTAAGTTTAAATACCAGCTGAAACAACTACAACCGCAGCTCATATATGAATTATTTCGTATATACATCACATTATTTGAAACAACTTTGTTAAAAGTAAACATTGAAAATACAAGAAACTCCGAGGCATTGGCATCGTAAATTAAGAGGTGTTGTATTAGTTAAAAAGAGCAGATACTGACCCGTAAAGTTTGTACAAGAAGTAACCAATCCCAGCAAGAGTCCAGGTGAGGAAAAATAACATGAGCACTCTGTTCTCACGCCGTGCCTGATAAGAACAATACAAGTTTCAAGCCACAATGTTACGATAGGCCAATATTTCGATATATTAAAATTTTAACTTGGCTCCAAGACTTAGGGGAATAAAACAAAAGAAATGAACTAATTCATCCCTCAACCTTGAGGTAATTTTTTGGTTTCATTCCGCTAAGCCTTGAAACCAGGTTAGAATTTTATATATCGAAACTGGCCTATTCCTACAAATACCAGTTTCATTAATTAGTGATGATTAATACCTAACTTTCATTGTACACATTTCCCATATTGTTGGAGGTGCAGTGGCCTCATGATTAGTGCGCTCAACTCCGGAGCAAGCAGACCAGGTTTGAGCCCTGGCCAGGGACATTGTGTTGTGTTCTTGGGCAAGACACTTTCACAGTGCCTCTCTATACCCAGGGCCGGGTTGTTTAAAACCCGATTACGCTAGCCCAGGATTAGCGAGAATTTTGATTTCAGTTTTGTAACTTTTGGATGAGGTTTTCTGTTTATATTGTTTGACCTGCTGTTTTGAGTTTGAAAAACCTCAAACTACACAAGACATAACCAATTAAAAATATTTTTATACAAGCAAACTGGATTCTTTGGTTGACTTTTAATCCTGGGTTAGCGTT
Organism: Micromussa lordhowensis; assembly: GCA_964020085.1. NCBI lineage: Eukaryota > Metazoa > Cnidaria > Anthozoa > Scleractinia > Lobophylliidae > Micromussa > Micromussa lordhowensis. The sequence goes on along the minus strand of OZ026601.1, from coordinate 35,745,973 downwards.
AACCGGCTTTTGAACAACCCGGCCCAGGTGTATAAAATTGGTACCAGCAATTTTAATACTGAGGGTAACCCTGCGATGGACTAGAATCCCATTCAGGGGGGAGCAGTGAAACCAGTATAAGCTGAGCCTGATGAGCCACTTGACTCGTATGCAGACTTTTTTTTATTTCCCATATTAATACACTTTTAGAAGATAAAAATAATCTAATTTTTAACACTTCCCACACTTAACATTACTTCGTATTGAATAATTATGTTTCAAATGATTAGAGCATATCATTCTTTGTATTACAGCAATTTTCATTTGAGTGTTGAAAGTAATATTATTTGTATTTGCTTCATTTGCCGTCACTACAAAATATTGGCTTAAAAAAAAGCTCTTGCTGCTTTGTCATCCAATCAGAAGTAAGACCCAAACAATTGTGTGACTTTCTCGCACATGTTTCCCTGTTCCTTGAGTCAGCTACATGTATTTGCTTGGAGTTTTGATTCGTTCATTGGATTGTCCACATACTTTGCAATTGGCCAGAGTGATTACTTTGGTTTTGATTTTACGAAACTCAATTGAAAACAGATCTGTGACGGGAGTATTTAGGCCCAAATTTTCCTTATTTTGTAAGGGGCAGTCATTTCAAATTGTTCTACTAAATGTAGGTAGTCTACAAAACATCATCTTGAAGATGAAAGCAAGGGGTTTTCATTGTGCATTCCACTCAACAAAATGTAAAAATGTTGATATTTATGGATGGTAAAGAACTATATATAGTAATACGACAGAACTGATATCACGTTATGCTCACCGCATAGTAGCCCAGGCCAGCATACATTAATGTTAAAGGTATAAATGACAAACTCATGAAATAGAGAATGTTATGTGAGTCCCGCAACAAAACGAGACTGTGAACGATGGCAAACATTCCCTGTTTGAAGAAAGAAAGAAAAAGAAAAGCTGAAAACCACAATGTAGTGACAATAATTTACAGTAAAAACCTGTGTTAACCCATTGACCCCCGGCGCTTTTTGCCAAGAACGCGTTTTTTGGACATTTTGGTGTTTTTCAGGCTGGAGATTGGTCAAATTAGCTTAGATCTAGTCAAAAACGCATTTACGGCATGACAGCTTGTTCTTCTCGCCCGGGGCATCGCGATTTGTAACATTTTGGCTCGGGCATGCGCAGAAATCAAAATTTTGAGAGTTTTTGGCCGAGAAAGTGACCTACATCTTTAGGCTTTTCGATTTTTTTAATTTTTTTTCGCCCTTCCTTTTTCTACTTTACTTTTCTTTTGGCTGCAGTAATTGACCTTCTACTAGGCTTGCTTGCGGTTAAAAAAACTCTCAAGAAAGCGTCATCAAGACGGGACACTTTTACCCTGGAGCAGCCACGTGTAGTGGCAGGAAGTTTTGCACTGAGTTTTTCACTCAACTTTTTCAGCATTTTTGTGCATATCTCAGGCGCCGTTAGGCCGATCACGCTGATCTGGATATCATTGCAAAGATCTTTTCCTCCTGCAGAAGTTGAGTATAGATAATGCTAAGTTTGGTCAAATGTGATGACGTCAGAAGTGGAAGAAAGGCCAAGGCTCGTCAGGGCGAGTTACGACCGGCACGGGGGTCAATGGGTTAAGAAGTCTGGCAAACAGGTTTTTGTATTTTGGGGTACTTACTAGCAATTTTGACTAAGCCGGTTCTTAACAATAGGTTCTTAATTTCTATGAAAGAGATATAGTTGTTGATTAACAGAAGAAAAAATTAAACTTGAGTTTAGCCCTTGAATATGAAGTATTTATTCACAACTGTATAATGCATTTTCTCATAATAGAATTTAAGTTGCAATCTCAAAGCCACACTCCTTGATTAAAATGTTTATCATAATTTAACTGTAACCCACATATAAGAACCTGCTTGATATTGCTTGGCTAAATAGGTTCTTATATTTTTAGGTTTTAAAATGGCGAATTTCTGCCAGCAGGTTCTTAAACCACTAGGTTCTTACATGTGGGTTTTCACTGTACTCTACTTGAATCATCTTACCCAGCTATGATCTAGAATTACTTGAACAAAAGTAAAACTAAACTGTTCAGACTTACTCACCCAGTAAAGAATTTCCATTTTCAAAAGGCAAGACAGAAGTTCATAGAGTTGATATATTCCTGAACAAAATGTTAAACAAATTCCAACAAATTTAACTTATTGCAATGCATTAATCTACAGATAGGAACATGTATTAAAGATTTGTTTATTTTTTTTACCATGAAAGTTTTCGCTGCCAAACATTAACAACGCAGTCAAAGTATTATTACAGCAAGTAAAAGTAAATGATTATTGTTCAAAGGACGCTAAATGGCGGTATAAATAAACCGACGTTTCGGCATTACTGCCTTCTTCAGGGTGTTTAGCTGCCAAGTAAAATAACGAGATCGTTATTTGCAGTCGTGTGTGTACCATATTGGCCTCCTTTCGTTTCCGGGGTGAACATCGCTTCATCTTCACGATGGACATCAAATCTCTATATACAGTCATTCCAAACGACGAGGGACTCCGCGCCCTTAGATATTTCCTCGACAGACGGGAGGTCATGGATCCCCCAACCCACACACTACTCCGTATAGCCGAACTAGTGTTGACGCTCAACTCCTTCGTTTTAAACGGTGAACATTACAAATTTGGGCAGTAAGTTCGGCCCAACTTACGCTTGTTTGTTTGTCGGCTACGTCGAGGAACAAATGCTGCGCGATTATACCGGAATAAAACCAGACCTTTACAAACGATACATGGACGATGTGGCTGGAGCGGCTTCATGCACGGAAGATGACCTCACGCAGTTCTTGACCTTCGCCTCAAACTACCATCCCCAACTTGAGTACACATGGTCAATCTCCTCTGCTAAACTCCCGTTCTTGGATATGTACTTAATAATACCTCGTGATGACCGCGTCGCAACATCGATATACTACAAAGAGACGGATAGCCACTCCTACCTTAACCTCAAGTCATCCCATCCTTTCAAGTGTAAGGCATCAATACCAGCAAGCCAATTCTTACGACTGCGGAAAATTTGCAGCGAGGATGACGACTTCGAGGAAGCAGCTACCACCATGGAGTCTTTCTTTGTCGCGCGTGGTTATCCCGTCACACTTGTACAGGAGGGAAAACGCAAGGCAGCCTCTGTACCAAGAGCTCTTCTATTAGCTGGAAAGAACGCCAACCAGACCGGGACTAACAGAGTGCCAATGGTTACTACCTATCATCCCAAGAACACGCCCGTCTGTAAGATATTAATTCGCAACTACAACATCTTGACAAATGACGATTCCACCAGAGTCATTTTTCCACAACCACCATTGAAGGCTTACAGACGGGCCCAAAACTTGCGGGATCTGTAAGTCCATAGCGACTTTCCTCTAGACCAACCAGCACAACCAGGCACCTTCCCCTGCAAACGAACCATCTGTCGTACCTGTCCTCACATTAACCAGTCAACCTCAATTCCATCACCAGGAGGACACATTAAGATCACAGGGCATTTCACGTGCACTTCAGATAACGTCATCTATTATGTCCTGAGACAGTCTACATCGGGGAGACAGGACGCAGATTGGCTGACCGTTTCAGGGAACACCGCCTCGACGTTCTTCACAAGAAAATTGACTTGCCTGTAGCGCAACACTTAAATAGCCCAGGCCATTCACTAGAAGACGTCCGTGTTGCAGTGCTGAAATCCGGGCTAGCAAAGAAGGATGTCCGCCAACGCGAGGAAATGAGACAAATTTTCATATTCCAAACACTCGTACCTCGCGGGATAAATCGCGATTTTTCATTTATATGAAGTGTCCACACGCGCGTGTACTATTAGCACGCGCAAACAGTTCAAAACAGCACACAACTGCAAATAACGATCTCGTTATTTTACTTGGCAGCTAAACACCCTGAAGAAGGCAGTAATGCCGAAACGTCGGTTTATTTATACCGCCATTTAGCGTCCTTTGAACAATAATCATTTACTTTTACTTAGTATAAAAGACGCTACGCAGTCTCTTCAATATTATTATTACAGCAAGACTACTCGATTAGTGTACATTGAATAAAATTAACTGCAATCAAAAGGTTAACATTATTGCGAACAAAGGATGGCATTCTTTTTGTAAAATAAACCAATGTTACATGTACAAACGATGGTTCTACAACAACATTTAAAACCCAACAAAACTTTGATTGGTTAGTTCTGATTCAACAGTTTCATTCTGGTCATCACAAAATGAGTTCTCAAGCTAAATTTCTCTGGTAAAGTAGTTATATAGTTATGACTAATTTCCTGACAAGGATGCGATTTTTAGACTTAGCTCTTATTAACTGAGCAGGAGGTCTGTATGGGAGAATCTTGACCAAGGTAAGAACAAGAACAGATCAGTTCATTTAATGTAACTACATGTACATGGCTTGTACTGGCTGACAATTTGCACACTAACGGTGATGAACTGAAATTAAATCTGCCAAAGTTTGTTTGTCCTCTTTACATGTACTTGTTTTCATTTTTTCTTCAATTCAGGCTTTTCTGTACTTCCAGAGAAGAAAATAGTCAATACTTTTTAAATTTGATTTTGCACCTTTTTCACTGCAAAATGTAACCAGTCTAGATGCCGGTCTAGATGGGAAAATTTAGACTGCATTCAATATCGATTTCAGCCAATCAAATTCATGAATTCGGTAGATCTCAGTCCTTGTAAGACACAGCCATATAATGATGAGTTAATACAGTATAGGGGAGTTTGTGGAACAATGCTTTACAATGTATGTACATCTGTTTAATATGGACGGACAGCCACTTAAAATTTGGGTCCCTTTTGAAAGCTACAAGTCAAACAGAATTTGTTTGTTTACCCTCAAATTTGGACAGTAGTTAGTTCAACATATAAAGAACAAAACTGTGTCGGCAAATTGTTTATTTAACAAATAAAGAAGCCTAAGCCGTGTATTACACTGTGATAAAACACGACGGGCATTGAGAACACGAGGGAAATGTAGAAAACACGAGCCGCAGGCGAGTGTTTTCTACATTTATCGAGTGTTCTCAAATGATCGGAGTGTTTTATCACAGTGTAATACACAGCTTAGGCTTCTTCATTTGCTTTAAAATATAGATTTTACGCGCGCAAAACAATAAAACACGCATTTTCTATGTTTTATACTCTGATAAAACATAGGTTTTTGACCAATCAGAGCGCGCGCAGGGTCCTATCTATATTTTAATTCCAAATATTTTTTCTCTGAGAGCGATTTTTCAATGATCACTCCATACTTTTTTAGTCTTATTTCAAAAATGTTCTGTAACTTTTCACTGAAATTGAATATGGCAAATCGCAGACACATCTTAATGTTAGCGCTTTGTGTCTGGAAACTGAAGATAATTGAAAATAAAATTAGATAAGCGAAAAACAAAATTCGCTTTGACTTGTAGCTTTTAAAAGGTGATTTGGACCCTAGCATTTGTAACAAAAATTTTTACAAGTCATTTTGATTCAAAATTCTTGGTACAGTTTGATAGCCAGCTCTATAAGCTTTAATTTGATATGGGTTTTAGGTATCTACATGTACAGTTTTAAGCTGGACAAAAATCACAGGCAAAAAGCTAAGCTGCCTCTTACCTCTCAGCCTGATGTTAAAACGTACTCTCTTATAGATTTTCCATCCAAACTCCATGTACAGTTTGTATGAGAGGTATGTAAAAACAATATTAAGAATCAAAAGGGTCATTGCCTGTAAAACAATCAGAGCACCTGGTTATGAAACACAAAGTAATAATAATGATTTTTACCACAAAAATGTACAACTTAGTTTACTTCTTTTCCCCCAGGGGGGAAACAAAAGATTTCTTTTGTTTCTTGTGCAGCAAAAATTCTCCAAACGAGTGCCACTAGGAAAACTGATGTTATTCAAAAACAAAGAGCTAACCAGCGAAAAAAAAATACAGGGCAATAATGTTTTTCTATTAAATTGAAAACCACAAGAAAACATTCAGGCACTTTTGACAAAAACAAATTTCACATGTAGATTTTGCACTTAGCATGGTTCTTGTATAACCCGTCCCAATTAGTTTGATGTATGCTCCTCATGTGTTGCTAGTCTAAACCCAAACACATGGTTGCCACAGACCAAATAAATATAAATGTCAGATATAGTAGTGGTTCCTAGCCTCTCCTTATAGCTGTCCTTTCGAACCGTTCATTAAGAGAGAAATTTCTACAATTTTCCTTCTTCACTAAGGAAAAATGCTGATGAGATCACAGTGATGCCAAATGTTTCTTCACAGGTTTCCATGGTATTAAATTAGCTGTATTACATTATTTCAATTTTGCCTGACTTGACAAAATCAAAATGTCAATTTTTCCCGGCTCAAAATAAAATTCCCTAACTTTTTCTTGACCTTGAAGAATTTTTTTCCCTGACCATTTCCTGACCTGTGGCAACCCTGAAAAATTATTTGCTGGGACTCATTTCTCCTGGGTGGAGAGAGAGTAACTCTGAAAGTAAATTAACTTTGCCATGATCGTTACACTTACAATGGCCCTGCAGGCCATGCTGAAACTCATGTTTTCTCAATCAAGAATTCAAGTTTCCTGGCCACCAACCATTGGTGATAGCAACATTTACTGTCTTGCAATGTGCCTTTGCTTGTGCTTACCTAACATTAATTCCTACTGGCAAATTTGCAACCAGCAAAAAGGGAAACTTTTCCTCATTTTTGAACTCTAAAAAGCCTATAACAAAAAATTATAGACTTTAACTTTTTCTTTTTTTGTTTTAAAGATAGCCTGATCAAAATTCACTGATCAAATGTAAACAAATCAAGATTGCAATATTTTGGAACATTTTATCTTATCAAGAAGGCTCATTAAATGAAGCCAATTTACTCACATTGGCTATTACGATCTTTGGTAGAGCATCACTTTCACTGGTTCTTAATCCATTATATTTCTTGAATCTCACATGATAAACTGAAAAAAAAGTGGCAAATAATCAAATTATCAGTAGATTAAAAGAACCATTATAATAAATGCTGAATTAAACTACACAGTAGAACCCCAGTAACTCGAACTCTGATGGGAAACAAAAAACAGTTCGAGTTAGCGGGGTTTCAAGTTATCGGGGTCGACTGAATATCCAACTTGATAGTTTAATGACTTTTCAGCACTTCAGTATACAGCACAGTGGAAATAAAACTTTCCACATCAGAAACTGCACTGTAGCTCTGTTTTTGTTTTTGTGACATCTAAAGGCACTGCATCCGGTATGACTCATGAGATCAGGAAATGACTGTCAAATATGTGAATAGTCGGTTGCACTAATTTAAATAAAATTGCTGTAATCAATAATTTTGAGAGTTTTTACCGATTTCCTGACAAGAAAAGCTAATGGGATGACATCCATTGTAAGTCACATTAACCAGAATTGAGTTAAACGGGTAAATTTTGATCAAGGGAAACAAAATTTTGTTCAAGTTAGCAGGGAATTTAAGTTATCCAAATTTGAGTTAAATGAGTTAAAATAACTGAAAAGTGGGGTCAAATCCAAGGGAAATGGGACTTAGTTTGGGTTAGCCGGGGAGTTTGAGTTATGTGAGTTCGAGTTATCTGAGTTTGAGTTACCAGGGTTCTACTGTAGTTTTTTTCGGTATCGGACAATATTGGTCTGGATCTCTTATTCTTGCAAGTTGATGCAAAAAAAGGAACTCAGCCAACAATTCTCCAATATGGACCTCGTGCTCAGGCACACATATCTGAAAATTTAGACAGAAATGGGGAAACATTACTCACGTTGGACGAAGCTGTATGCAAGAAATCCAAAGTTAAATGCAAATCAAAGGCTATAATTTCCATAAAGTTCTGCTGTTTAACCTGTTGAGGATAACATTAAGATTACATACTTATTTCCTCACAGTTTAGATTTATAGGAAAACTTACACCTTTTCTTATGTTTCCAGTGTACATTATTTTTCAGTAGATAAATATTGAATTTAGAGTATGGGGGCCAAGTAAGCCATTCGGTTTTCTAGCTGGCCTCCACATTTACAAAATTTAACTTAACTTTCGGTACAGGCGAGGAACGTACCAGACAGGAGCCAAAAAAATAACAAAAATAATAGATATTAATAATAAACCTACAAACAACCAAACCAAATTACAATTCCAGTGAAATAAGACAAAAAAGTAAGGTAAAACGGACAAGTTTTAGGAGAGAGCAAGTTTAAACAGAGGAAATGATAATGATCAACAAAAATTAAAACAAATCTATCACATGAAATAATAAATTACAATTAATATTTAGTTCACTCATTATAAAATTAAGACAAGCAATACAAATCTGATAACTTTATATTACAATTAAACATTGAACTCGCCATCTCTTTTCTGATTGGCCGAAAGCATACAGTGAATTTCGAAATCAGCATCTGTGACGCCATCTAATAATGATGTCAAGGACACTCAAGGTCACATGTAATCATGTCATGTATGACCACGGTGCATGATTTCTAAGGGTAATGCAAATGACTAAATGAAAGATCATAAATTATATTTGAACTGTGGAGAAAGATATGACTGATCATTGATTGCAGTTATACACATGCAGAGAGGTCATGGGTTTAAATCCTGTTCAGGCCTGAATTTTTTTCAGGCTTTAATTTCACAACTGCTTAAGTTGTGTGTATAATTGTGATGATCAATCATCAGTCTTCATTTCTAAGGGTAATCATATCAACTTTGCGTGCTTTGTGTTGCTTGCCGTCAGTGAAGAAGCAAGAAATAACTTCCATTTTTTTCGTTCAATGTATAGTAAAACAATTACTACATTTGGTTTTTGTGATATCCAGAATAATCAAGGTCTCGGTAATCCCTACCTTGACCTTGATTATTCTGGATATCGCAGAAACCTCATCCAATAATTGGTTTTTGTTTAAAATTTGACTTACAGCAAATAAGCACAGTAGACATGTGTAAAAAACAGCACCCATGTAGATCGCCATATATATCCTGCGGCCTGGTCCCATTCCAGGATGCTAATAACACAAAACCAAACAAATTACATATATGTACCAGCACGAGATAAGATAAAGACCAGTATAAGAAAAGGGTATGGAGTTAGATGAATCTCCTCCAATGTTTGTGAGCAGCTTAGGAAAAAAATTTGAAATTCAGTTGCCCAGTAGGCCAGTGGATTTCAGTTTTCAGTTGCCCGCACTAAACTATTACTAGCCCGATAAGGTGCACGATGTTCATCGGATCATGTTTACTGTGGGTAGTCTTGATCGCTATGTTGGTTGATACATGTATATAATCGGTCAAGTGTCGATGGACACTCCACCGATACATCGACTGAGAGTCAGTCGAGAGTCGGTCGATAGCGGGTCGACACACGGGTGATAGTCGGTTGATATATCGGTCGAGATGTGCGTCGCCCGATATAGTTTTTAGTTCACCAATACCCCGCTGATACTTTGCTGACACTTCGCCGATACTTCACCAATACTTCACCGACACTTCACTGAGTATCGGTCGACCACTGGTCGAATGAAAAGCTTCCGATATGTTGGTCGATATATCGGTCGATAGTCGACTGACAGTCGATCATGTTACTGTTGCAAAGTTTGTGGCCACCAGCTTAGTGTGTGAGCTCATGCACACCCAAAAAACTGATCCGTTATATCAACCTACCACCCACTGACTATCAACCAGCAAGCGACCGAGTTCGAGCGACTCTCAACTGACTGTCGGCCGAGAGATCTTGGCCGACACATGCCTGATATTTGCAGAACAGACACCGATATGCCACCAACACTTGCCCGATATCCCACCGACATTTTACTGATACTCGATTGAGATGCGTCTGTGCAATATCGACCGATAGTCAGTCACTATATCAACCAAACACCGACCGACTATCGCCAAGCTATCAACCGACTATCAACCAATATATCGACCAACATAGCAGTCGACACTACCTACAGTAAACATGATCCTGTTCATCTACATCTACATCTACACTTTGTTAAGTTGGTAAAAATTGTGAGATATCACACCAACTAAATCATGCCATATCAACTACATCATTTACTAGGTACTGTCTATAATCAGTGATAGATTGTAACAAGACTACTGAGGCTCATTTCACGTTGCCCACCAGACTGCCAAACTTCCATTTTCACTTGCCCAATAGCAAATATTGTCTTGCCCTGACAATGTGACCAGCAAAGGAAGGAGTTAATAAATTACTAAATATCAGTACACAGGAAGGGTCATGTCACAGGAACAATTAAGACTCTCCAACAGAACAAATGATGTGCTGTTCACCCACGAAGACATGCTGTTTAATTCACATAACTTTGTCCTGCTACTGACCGGAAGGGAAATTTGAGGTTTGACTCTATAAAATGACATTTTCTTCATTTCTTGTGACTTAGACACATAAAGATGAAATTTGCTGAAATTGTCTGATGTTCAATTTGTCTTATATTCTGTATTTACCTTGACATATAATCCATGTTTAACTGATGAATTAAACATCTGAGACATAATATTTAAATCTTCCTAGATAACTTGTTCAGCCAAAAGCAGTTGACGTTAGTCTAACGGATCAGACTTATTCTAGGTGTAGTCTTATCTTGATGTGATCAGGTTCAAGTTGCACTCTGATTGCAAGTTGAAGTTGTTTTATGGTAAATCTGAGTTCAATCCATTGGCCATGTTTTTGAATAACAGATGAATCTGCCTCCTGACAGTTAAGATCTTCACCTTGTTATTTTTAATTTGTATTATCATTTACTGTAATAGTTTAGCTGGGACACTATGCCCTTTGTGAGTTAATAAACTTATGAACATTGACTAAGAGAAAATAAACTAAGGTGAACTATTTATATATATCACACAGAAAATACCTCAGTATTATTGTAGGCACTGAAGTCTCCGAGAGCAATCATTGAACTTTGGAACACAATAACAGCAATGACTACAAAGAAAAAAACAAACCATATTATTATAAAAAACACAAAACTAAGCCATATAGTGTATCACATTGCCAGCTGTTGAGTTTTTGTCTGTAATTTCTAAGCTGCAGCCACCCTCCCCCTAGTATTGGAAAAAGACACTCCTGAAGATATTCCAAAACGTTTCAAGGCCTCTAGGCTACTCTCTCTGATGAGGTTTTTGCTCATTTATACTATCTCTGGCATTTGCCTTGCCAAAGCAAAATTAGAGTCATTACAAATGATATGAAGAATACAGGTGTTCTGTTTTCCGAAAAGCCTTATATTGCATAAATGTGTTTCACGGAAATCCATGATATGGATATTATTTCCATTTTCAATTTCCTGTCAACAAAAAAATGACAAAAAAAATCAAACTGAATGAAGGCAAGTCACTTTTGTTTTGTGGTGGCTTTGAAAAGAGTCATTTTGAACAGCTCCACAAAGAGTTTTTTAAAATTTTTCTTGAAGTTTTGTATGAGGAAGAATTAATTATTTTTGTTTTATAAGTAACTTCTGAATTTACTAGGCTGTCAATTGACGTCAAAGAGTATGCAAGGTTTCAAACTATACATTCAACTACTTTTGGAATTATAACAGTTTCATTAGACAGTAAAAAAATTAGACATGAGAATTGTGACCAAAGTTTTACTTTTTACTGCAGTTTGGGTGCATTAATTTATTCCCTGATTTACAGGCAAAAAGGTCCCCCCACCCCAAGTCACCTATGATTCAGGTTGACTGTATTTACCAGCGGGGAGTAAATGTTTGTGGATCAGGAATTTTTGCCGGCCTTTTTTTTTTTGCCTCTGGTAAAAAAATGCACATGTAAAAGGCAAAGATTCTGAGCCACGTGGTAAACTACATGTACATGTAATAAGCATTTATTGAATTACTTTGTATGCAGAACTGAAATTATCTTAGGGCATAATCTCCTCAAGACTTGCTCTGCTGTGAAGGTCTCTTTATTGCTGTAAGCTTAATCTTCATTTTGCATTGTGGTGTTCTGAAGATCTAACATACATGTAAGAATCTCACCCAGTCACCCCTTCTTAAACTGAATGTGCACTCATGTAGCTCATCAACTATTGTCAAGTCAATATATAAAGGGTAACCGATAAAGATTAGGACCACAAAATGGTCCTCCAAAAAAGGCAACTACATGTAATTTGAAATTATCTAGTCATATTATATTATTTTCTGTAAGTAATTTGCGTGTTATAAATTATGTAAAGCAATTTTTGTCAATTACTGTCATTAAATAAGTTATGTATGTAATATTGTAAAGAGTGATGTTCAAATTAAAGAATAAATTATTCAAAAAAAAAATATATATATTATATTATTTTCATGTGTTGCCTTAATTCTCTCTCTCTTTTTTGTGATGCAGTAATGGAGTTACAAGTTCTTTTGCAGCTGTAAGAAAGTATCAGACTTAGAGAAACAATACCTTTGTTAGGGTGATAACCATTTGTCACATGAGCATTGAATAAAGGTAAGGGTTTTTTCAAAATCGCCAAGCCAACTGAATGAGATGGTGCTTACATTTACAATTCCATTTTCCATATTAATTGTTTTACATGTAGGCTAATGAGAGACTGGAAACTGAAAAATTTACCACATGATGAGGACATTCCCACTGTTCAGTTCCAAACACAAAAAGAGGACTACCTCTATAGGTAGTCTATAATTTCATAAGTTACATGTACAGAATGCTGTGTTTTCTGAAAAATATTTTGGAAAGGATTACGCCTTATATGTTCATCTAACATACAAAAATGTTGATCATTTTTGGAATGGATTGGTCCACGAATGATATTGCCTAAAAGCCTGCCAAATAAGCAAAGTTCATGCTCATAATCTCAAGAGATAACAAATGAACCATGTAGGAGTTCATACTACAAAAACACTGATAAAAACCTATGACTACTTACTTAAACAACAAACTATGATGCTGAGACTGTGCCTAAGATGTTTAAAAAATCAAGAATCCTTGTAAACAGAACTTTTGTTTTTATTGTCTTCAATAAGCTTACTTGTAAAGTATGAATTGATATTCATGGTATGAAGCCCTAGTAAATGCTCTTTAAGAGGGTCTAGTTTAACCAATGCTTTTCAGCGAGATTTGCCCAGAAAATTCCTGCGAAATCTACCACAAATTTGTCTCTGAAAATCCTGCGAAATTTGCCTTTTTCCGTGACGTACCAGAAGCCCTGTTGTAAGAACACAACACAAGGAAAATTGCTGTGTCAAAGGTCCAAGCCTAGTTATACAAGTTATTGAATCAGATGTGCCTCTTTATCTTCTCCGCCTAATTTAATCTGTATTTTTATGAGAACTTTGCAGACTTTGAAAACTTTAAGATTTGGGGTGCTGAATGGTAGAAGGGTGTGTGTCTGAGAAACTTAATCTGATCTCAAAATCTTCACTAAGATTGATTCACCAATTCTTCAGTTGTCTCAAAGTCTAAGTTCATTCAAGACAGTCTCAGACGTTTATTTAAAAACTATATCTCATATTCTATAATAACCAATTCCCTCTATGAGATGCCCCTGCAGGGAATCATGGGAGTTGTATTCTTTAAAACAAATATCCAGTCGTAGATGCTGAATACAATTACCATGAATCACTGCAGGCACATCTCATTAAGGGAATTGGCCATACATCATCCCTAAGACTTGGTTTACAGTATTCTAAGCACTTCTAAGCAACCGTGTCAAAACAGATGTTGCAAGATTGAAAATGGCCTTCATATTTACCTCTCTGTAACAAGCAGAATTCTCAAACTCTGAGAAATAAGCACTTAAATTTTTCACAAATAATTCTCTTTAAATATAACATTTTAAATTCATGCTTGAAAAATTGTTAAGAATGCCCACCAATTTTAATGACCAGTCAGAACACAGAAAAGTGAAATAGTAATCCTGAATGAGTAAAAAAAAATACAACAAAAAAGTTACAAAATGCACTCATTTCCATAATTTAATACTACTAAAGTGTGTGCAAAAACATTACTTTTAAAAAGTAAATTATAGTCAAGTAAGCTCATCAGTTTCTTAAATTTTTAGTAAAATTAAGCCTTGCAAAAATATAACAATAACCGGTACTATTTGTATATTGTTGTAAGGCTAGATGCATGTAAAATATGAAAATGTAACTTGAACCTTTTGCTAATTCGAGAAATAGTATATTGGCCACTGCAATTTACACTGGCAAATATTTCCAACAAAAATCTATACAACTTAAAACAATATTATTTTATTTTGCCTCTAAAAATGTTTTCTGAATTATTGCCCTTTGTGTAAATTCAACAACATAAAAATTATGGAAATTTTCTGTCCCTATCGCAAATAAGACAAAAAATTGAGACAAGGACTTTTGAAAAACTTGTGGAAATACTGCCACTTTTAGCAAACAATATGGGACATCTGTCCACCAAATGAAAAAAAAATTAAATCACCACTGTCTTTGTAGCCTGCAAACAGACGTATTTCCTGCTGTCAGTGGTCTCTGCCAAAACAATCACCTCCAAAAACATAAAGCAAATTTAAAGCATGTTTTACAGAATCAACACTACTTTTACTAATTCAAAAATTCAGAAAGTTGCAAGAATGCATATAAAAGTGTTGTGTCAGTCCCATATAATTAAACCTTTTACATACAGATGAAGATATCTGCATTGCCATTACAAAACAATTCGGAACAATTACTTAGTCAAAAGAAAGTTCTTGCTATGACAAATTTGAGGTAAGCCAAACCTCTTTTAAACTTGGCTTCATAAAATTTGCAATTAAACAATTATTATTTTATTGGCTGGAAGAATAAGCTTGCCAAAAAAAAAACAAATATTGTTCGGTTTTAATTGCTCACCTAGTCTGACAAATATGAAAGACTTTTAAAAATATGAAAAGACTTTTAAAATTTTGAAACGAAAATGGAAAAAAAAATTAAAACCCCAAAACGGATTTCTTTTATATTTTAGAGAAAACTTCTGAAGAGTTATTGTAATGATAAAAAAGACTTCTTTTCAAAAAGAATGTCATTTCATAATTAACTAAAAGAAACTTAGCTCATATCGATCACTTATACGCTTTAGTCCGAAGTTCAAAAGTCGATTTGCAATAAATCTCTCGTATTTTATAAAGTTGTGATAACCTCCAGACACCTGAAGAGGAGAAACTGGAAATTGTGCCCTTTTGTTTGTTCAAACGGAACAAGTAATCGCTTGGACGCGCGCATCTTGGAGATTATGCGACGGAGTAACACAGGCGAAAAGGAAATAACTACATGTCAAGTGGTTAAAAGAAAACTTTCATCAGCTTTAATGGTTGGTGACATTCAATCGAACGAATGAATTGTT
>OZ026601.1:35695600-35723100 GCA_964020085.1 Micromussa lordhowensis | reverse complement strand
TGCACTCTGGTTAAATGCAATGCATTCTGGTAAAAAGTGATGAATTCGAGAATCCGTATCCCCTTCTATATGTTCTTCTTAAAGTGGTACTATGATCAAATTTTTACCCCTTGTTTTTTTGAGTGCATCACATAGCACTCCATGAAAGAATCAAAACGCCGTTTACCGTTTGCAAATATCTGCATTAGTGCCGGAGATATTTAAGTTTGAAAAATGGGTAAAATATGCAAATGAGATAACCGATGACATCATTTACTCAACTCAATATTATATTGAGTATACAAATAGAGCTATCTTGGCCAAATTGCAGTGCAAATCATTGAAATTTGGCAGGCTAATAGTTCTACAGGAAACACACCTATCGCTATAGAAAATTGCCATTGCCATGGCAATTCACTCTTTTCCAGTCCCCACCCACTTAATTTCAATACGTTGGTGATTTTCAGCTTGGAAATATTAAACAGGGCCACAAAGTCGAGCTAACATATTTATAGGCTTGCTGGATCATGCATATGAAGTGCTGTTAGCAAATATCGAAATGGAATGCCAAAAGTGGCCAGAAAAGCTTTAACATGGGGGAGGTTTGGAACCCAGTATGTTGCCATGGTAACAGAACTGTTGCACTTATATTATGGAGCATATTTAGTAGAATCTTGCCGCAAAAAATCAAACATTTCTGAAACAAATTGGCTGAGATATCTTTTTTCATCATATTTGAACAAAATCTGGTTGAGTGTATGACGTCATCACTTGGCTAATTTGCATATTTTAAAAAACTTGAATATCTTTGGAACGAAAAGAGATATTTGAAAATAGTAAAGAGCATTTTTCTTCTCATGCAGTCCACTTTTTTATGTTTTAAAATGGCTTAAAAAGGAAAGGTACGATTTTCGTCATAGTACCACTTTAAATCCTGTTTATGTTGCTGCTCGCTCGCTACGCTCGCTGCGCAGCAATAGTTTTATTATAGTTAAGTAAGCAGGATTCGATGGAAGAGCATGTTGTCTGAATTGATACCGTGGATAAGTAAAGAATACCTACCTTATTACCTACCATACACTGCGACAGGAGCAAAAGCGCGAGAGACGAGTGGTCGAGCGAAGCGAGCCGTTGAAGCATCTTTTCGTGCTAGACCCCTTACCAGCTCGCTTCGCTCACCGACTCGTTTCTCTTGCCTTCGCATTTGCTCGTGCTGCAAAGCTCGAGAACCTGGAAGAAAGCAATGTAGACAGTTTGTTTGAAAGCCTGCAAATATTAACGGCCTAGTACAAATTAAGTTGTCATGATGCTCTAGAGATTATTTGTCTGGAAATAGAAGGCGTTAAAAGGGGGAGAGGGAGGCAAGGCCCGGATGACAGCCCCCCCCCCGACACTCTCTGAGATTTATTCACTAGTTAGTATTTTAGTGAGTCTCACTTTTTAGATTTTATAGTATCGCTGCATATTTGAGAATCTTTCCGTTTTATCAAGGTTTAATAGTTCATCTTTTTTGGTTTGTAAATGTTTATGTGAGGGCCACTGGTGTTTCAGTATATCTATTGTTCTGTGTCAATAAATAAAGTTGATTATTATTATTATTATTGTTATTATTAATTATTATATTAGTATTATCATTACTTCACAAGCACTGTACAAAAATGATAGGGAGCCTAAGCAACGACGACGCCAAGCGGGCGACCTCTTTTTAAAAATATATTTTTCCAGCAAAGTCCAGATCTATTCGGTGCGCCAATGGCTCTAAAACGTGCTCAGGCTAAATATGCAATGAGAGCGTTCCTTTCCAAATGGAAACTGATGAAGAACTACACAGAACTTAGTCATTTCACGTTCTTGTTTTGCAGAGGACACCAAAGAAATATACAAAGAGTTATAACGCACGTACACAGCTATTGTTTTACTCATTAAAGTTCAAGTTCAAGTTAATTTATTCACACTTATTCAGTTACAATATAACAACAATAAAGAATAAAAAAGAAGTAATAAAGAAACAGAGCTGACTATACATTGAGCTAAACATAACGAAGGAAAAAGTTTAACCTATTGTTTGGTGGCGTTCTCGTTGCCGTCGTGGTCGTGGTTTGCTTAAGCTCCCCAATATATCTTTTAAGACGTAGGAGAATCCGCGAGGCCTTGGAAATTCTATGCCAGTCCCCGACGTTCAATCGAGACCGTGGATTTAACCTTCTGGCTCTATATGGAGATGTTTTGACACGTGACTTGGTTCATCCAAGCTCACGTGACAAATAGATTCCCGCATGTTCACTTGAGAAAGACGCAGTGACAGCGTCGAAAGCAGTTGTGATCGCTAAAAACCTGACTCTGCTTCGATATCTTGTTTCTTATTAGTGGTTTTTGCGAGCTCGTTAGTATCCTTTGTTGATTTCGATAAGCTAATTATTGATAAAATCGACAACGCGAATTAAAAAATCGATAACAACCTCGTCCTCGGGGGTTTCCCCTTTTCCCTGGGGACGAGGTTGAATCGATAATTATCGAGTACTCAATTAAAAATATCGATAAAAGGTTATCGATATTTATAACTGACTAAATTTTTTTTATTGTTATCGAATAGGTGCAGGGGCGGGAACCCCCTACCCTGTCCAGTCTCCCGTTTTGCGCTGGCGCACAGTTCTCTCTCGATTGTAGCCGCGCGTTCCACGATCAAACGAGAGATCAAATACGAGAAAATAGAGGGCTGCAAAATTTTCCCAGCTGCAGACAGACCGAAATGAAATTGGGATGCATTCTTCGAACGCAAAAAAATACAAAGCGCAAATGACGGTCATTCTGAGTTGAAAAAAGCAAGGTTGTGATCCGATCGGACCTGCCGTACGCGTCGATTTGCTGTTTCGACTGATAAATGGAGTTCTATGCATTGTAGTCCTGAGAATTGATGTACAGTCCAACCTCTCTGCAACGGTCACCTTGCGGACAGGAAAGTGGCCTTTGTAGAGGTGGCCGTTATGGGGGGGGGGGGGGGTAGGGATGTAATATGACACCTGTTCTTTTCGGGGGTGCATCTTAGGCTACGTGACCGTTCGTCAGTAATTGATTAAGGCGGGGGTTGAACGCGCTGTAGTAGCAAAAAGTAAAGCAAAAGCAACCGGCAGGTAGACCGATCGTCTACTAAATGCACATTGTAATGACCTCAGATGAAATTCAAATCCAAATATTTGCGGTTTGGCCAATGTCACATGCAAGACACGTGACCCCGGACAAAAGGCAAAATCCAGAATATGTCATCATTGTAGCGATAAGAGGCTGCGGATAGAAAACGGTTGCAATTCTTGGCTTTCAGTTTGGACTCTGTCATGTCGTTGTCCCGCTGTCTCCTGACCTTTCTTTAGTAGGTACTTCATGTATGATACTTGTGGTGTACCTAAATAAACCCTTCTTTACCCTTAATAAACCCTTGAACACCCCTGTAAACCCTTGTATACCCTTGTATACCCCTGTAAACCCTTGTATACCCCTGTATACCCTTGTATACCCCTGTAAACCCTTGAACACCCCTGTAAACCCTTTTATACCCTGTATACCCCTGTAAACCCTTGTACACCCCTGTAAACCCTTGTCTACCCCTGTAAACCCTTGTATACCCTTGTATACCCCTGTAAACCCTTGTATACTCCTGTAAACCCTTGTATATCCTTGTATACCCCTGTAAACCCTTGTATACCCTTATATATCCTTATATATCCCTGTAAACCCTTGTATACGCCCTGTATACCCTTTTATACCCTTGTATGCCGTTGCATACCGTTGTATATCCTTGTTTATTATATGGAGGAGAGTGTTTTACTTGGAACTAAACCACTCGTAGATTCCATACGCCACTTCATCCGGGACCCGAGTGGCGTATTTTCCGTATGTCACCTTTGTGAGTGTCGTATCGTTAAATGACGTCACGATTCCCGCCTTTTGTTTTATGTTTATGCTTTTGTTTTATGTTTTATATTTATATTTATATTTAATAAAAAGAACATTATACGTTGGCTGACGTTGGCTCGAAGATATGAATTTTATGTTCTCGTCAGCAAGAACAATATCTCACTCGTTCGCTTCGCTCACTCGTGAGATATTGTTCTTGCCACTCGAACATAAAATTCATATCTTCTCGCCACCGTGTAATATCCTCTATATACATAATCAGCATCAATTGATGGTATGAAGGTAATATAGCCTTGATATATATATCTGTTTGACCAGGTCACTAGCTGCTGTCGACCGTCGCAGACTCTGCTTGATTTGTCCTCATGACAGTTGACAGTTACTGTCAAAGACTGTCCTTCCGCGACGCTGTCATGGCATTGAAATGTTTGTCCGTCTCATTTTACTACCGCATGTAGCACATCTGGAACAATTAAAACCGCAAAATCAATTAGCAAAATTAGCCCGTCATGATGGTATGTCACCACTTTTTAGTATTTGTTAAACGATGAATTGTACTTAATTAGTTTAGCTATTAATTTGTAATTGTCACTGAAAAGTCCCATTAGAGGAGTGTCAATAAACTATCATTATTGCCCCCGCAGGGTTTTGGCCCAACCCGAGGAGGCATTAATAGGACCCCCCGCGTATAAAGAATTTGAAATATTGATGCAGTATCGGTAGTGCGCGACTCGAGCCCGATTTGAAGAAACTAGGCGCGCAGGGCGGTCCCGGTTAATTTTTCAGTAAGCTCGCAAGACAACTTTGGGTAATTCTTGCACCCACGAGGACGAGGAGAAGTATCGCGTACGCGAGGATACGGGAGGAAAATTGTTGCCCCTTACATTTGCAAAGTTATTTCAAAATGAGTTTCTTTTCTTTATTTCGTTGAATTCAAAAGTTATTCAGCAGTACTGGATAGAATTGTTCCGTACAGGACTTGATTTGTTAGACACAAATTAGCAACGGGGTCGACAGACTCGATCCAAACACCACTCGCATAAAGTAAACAGATCAGGGTCACAAATCAAAACTCAAAGCCACTCAAAGAAACAACTACGTTACAACAT
The DNA here is from genome assembly GCA_964020085.1 of Micromussa lordhowensis. Classification (NCBI taxonomy): domain Eukaryota; kingdom Metazoa; phylum Cnidaria; class Anthozoa; order Scleractinia; family Lobophylliidae; genus Micromussa; species Micromussa lordhowensis. Next base: position 35,718,100 of record OZ026601.1, on the reverse strand, counting down.
GTATCCGAAGTAACTGAGTTTAGTTTCCTTTTGTTATCTCAAGGATCAGAAGTTAGTAAAGGATTTATAAGCAGTGTCGTTTCAGTGATTATTAGATAATTCTTGCAGCCAGTTTGGTCGCGTTGGTTCGCTCTGACACGAGCACGAAGAGTAAAATCTATCATTACTTGCTAAAATAACTTGGACAATGTTGAGAAATTTACTTTTACAGAAGTATAAACGATAGCGGGGTGATAAGGGGGGGGGGGGAGGGGAGGGGGAAGGGGGTTGATCGATCTCTCGCCAAATCTACCTGCCCTCCAAATCGTCGATCAGAGATAGAAGAGAGGGGAGGGCAGAGAGAGAAGGGGAGACGCCCAAAACTATACCTCATTCTCCCCTCGACCACTTCACTCTCAGCCAGTTTCTTCGGTCAGACCCTTTCAGCCGGAGCCTGTTCAAAGGCTAGCCCTTTGAGAAACAGAAAAATGTACCGTGTTTCTTTCAAGTTTTAGTAGAATTCTACTTGAACTCTAATGCAAATGTTTCAACCTGGTGGGAGTGATCGTGCGGCCGGAAGTCGTCTACGAAATGACGAGGTTTTTTTCATTTTTCCAAAGTTTTGAAGGACGAGTTTTGGTGCAAATGGATAATTAAATTCCCGAGAAGACTAAAAGAAGGACATTAACGGTTTCTTGATTTCTGAAAACTTGAAATTATTGAAAAAATGATGCGCGCGCTCTCACAACTTCAGTTTCAAATGACCGAGCGGTGTTTCTGAGGCGCAAAGTCGAAAAGTAATTGGAAACCGCTATTTGAAGTAAATTTCTACAAAAACGATTATATTATTCACTGTCGATTTCTATGAGCCTTCGGCCTCATCAACGTACTATTACCTCATAGTAATCTGGAGGTCATAAAACGAGTGTGGATACACTGCTCACTCGTGAGATATTGAGTGGAACACTCGAAGATAAAATTCGTATTCACGCGCGGGCATGGAGTACGTGACGGGCGAAAAGATAGTCTAAACCATATACTACAGCATTATGATTAGTTCAACGAGCCTATCATTTAACTTGACGCCTGGAACTGAGCAGTTGAAACAGGTCAGCTCCAGTATCCCAGGATTTTTTAAATCAATAAAGGTTAACTGCGAATGAAGAAGGTAACTGATGTCTCTCGAGTAACTGTAGCTCTTTGATTCAGTGTTCGCACTGAAGAACAAATTGGATTTTGAAAGCGTTACTTTGTCTAGACAATTCTGAAACCGCGTGCACAGTAGGCTATGAGTGGAAGATTTCTTATCATATTTCGTCTAAGCTGAAAGCTTTATTCATTGGTCGAACAATGGACATTCGATATACGCTTCCGAACTGTCTTTACACGCGCACTGAAGGCAGATCGCTGCTCGCTCACAAGGTAAGGTCCAATTGCTGGTGTGTTAGTGCTGTGAGCATTTTGCACTTTGCCGGACCTTTTAAAGCCTTCAAGCATGGCTCGTACCTGCACGGTAGTCTCTGTACCGTTATTGCTGTTGTTTGCGAGTCTCGCACTGGCCCAAACCAGTAAGTACTCTTGGAATTATTTAACAATAATCAATTCATTGTGTAAGGCGTCGACTAGATCTTTCGCTCTACCTCTTCTTTCTTCATATTTTGCTCTTTTCAGCCAGTGTAAAGCTGTTAGATTTGAAGTAATCTTTAATAGAGACTTGTTATTGCGTGGATTTTTGATTTTGCGTGGTCTCTACCCTAAAGTAGGGCTGGGATTGTCTAAGACTGAGTTGAGCGTAGGTTCACGGGCTTAGCAAGAGTCATACGTCGGCAATTTCTAGTTCCTAATGAGACCATTATATTTTGTTCAAGGTTTCAGGGAATACTATTCGGGAAATACAAATATTAACTATTTTTGCAGATCATTGGGCTGATAACAAACACCAAAGCATTTCTGTAAAACTCCAAATATCTCTAGCAGGTATCTTATACACGCACGCAACAGCCGTCGTTGTACCGACACCAGGAGAAAGACCACAGAGCCTGTTTAACGAAAGGAACGGGCTGTTCCTCTCTCGTTAAGGACGATTTTAGTAAGGAAAAGCCTTGTCTCCGAAAGAATTGTCGTGAAAGGCAAAATAGGAATGCTTGGAAGAGCTCACACTTAATTTTCCACGAACAAAAAGAGCATTCGTGACTGCAACAATACGTCTTTGTGACTTGTCAGCCTTCACTATTCACACCGTCTATTTATTAGAACATAGAAAAGAACATACACAAAAATTCTCATTCAGATGACTTTTTCTGCTTGAAATGTCAAAGCTAAAATACTTTCAAGCTTTGAATGTTCCAAAGACCAGAGATCTACAAGGCTTGTTTCATTTTTGAAAAGATTTATTGCTAGACATACCATGAATTCTTTCTGATCTGGGTTGCTGTCACGACAGATACAGCGTGACATAACAACAGGGTATTCATTATGGAAATCTCTCACTTCAAAAGTTGGCTTCGAAGGAAACAATTTCTTTCGTTATTCGGTCAGTTTTTAGAGAACGGATTATGTATAAAGAATTGGTGATTTAGTGGCTTTGAAATTTATGCCAAGAATAATAGAATAATGTTAAATTTTCGCACATGAATGCTTGTCAAGACGAGAAGTCTTCAAAGAGGAACTGCGACCTTTTTGACCGCCAGTGAAAGAATGCTTGTTTTAGAGTTACAAGGGTAAGATTTTGTTGTAAGAAAGCAACTCTTGTTTTTCGATACTGCCGCGTTTATGGTTATCATTTCGAAGTAATCAAGACATTTTATTTGCAAAGTCGCGAGTTTTTCTTGCAGACAAGTCACAGAGCCATCATAATCTTTGGGTACTGTAGCTTTCTTCATGCAGGCAACATCAAAATTCGGAAACCTTGTTGCTTCAAACATTTTTAGCTCAGATGGAATTTAACGTTGAGGAACCAATGCGCTGTAGCACATGCTAAATAACGTACTTGATAAAGTTCTTGGGGCTAGCGTTGTTGAAGCATTTGAAAGCCGGTCAATTGTGTAGAAGTCGTCTATTTTAACTAGCCTCTCGGCGGCCGGTAGACAGGGTACATGTATTAGGCTTACCTAATAATCAATTCGATATAATTTTACCGACCAAACGTTTTTGGGACTTCGTTAAATTCAGCTAAATCTTAAAGTTTCGAACTGGACGCTCTTCGAAAGCCACGTCAAAAAGATGGCGACTGGTACCTTTACCCATAACTCGTCGCGCACTATAACAACGCTCATAACTTTCAACATCTTCAAAACCTAGCATGGAACAAATATTGCAAAAATATGGCTTTCCTTGTACTTTATGGGCTGTGTAAAGTAAAATTGTACAGCCGCCATGACTTTTTTCGTACGAAGGATTAGCTGAGCAATGAGGGCGTGTTTAAAACACGAAATGCCGAAATTAAAAATGTTAGAACGGTCACTTTAATATTGAGCCCCATGACATGAACAACTGAGTCTTACAGGATCGTGTTAAAAGTACGAAATGGCGAAACGTTAGATAAGGTTAACCCATACAATTATTGAGGGTTAACCACCTTCAAGTTAGTGATACATAGACTAACTTGAGCACTATTTAGGCTAACCACTGGGCGCTATTTAGGCTAGTAACCGTAGTGCCATTTTGTCATTTTGCCGTTTTGTACTTTAAACATGCACGTCTGACAGAATATCGAGATCTAAAACAGAATTTGAATATTGATTCTATTTTAGTCTTATCAAGCATAAGCCACTGAAAAGCAATGAAAACATAGCCAACATCTCAAATTATGTATGGGTTATTGACCAAGTGTGAGGTCAAGACGGCTGGATATTGGCCGAGTTCTTTTTTTGCTTGTTTATGGACCGAGACAGAGTCGAGGTCCATAAACACGCAAAAAAAGAACTCGGCCAATATCAAGCCATCTTGGCCGAACAAGCTTGGTTTAAATAAAGGATTTATTATGTGGCTTTTGGGGAACTTTTTCTTGCGGGACAAGGCGGGCACTGTCCCGAGTGGGCAAGATGGCTCCATCTTGCCCGCCACTTTTGGTAGCCAATCACAGCGCAGGATTTGATTCATCTTGCCCACTTGCGGAGCTGGCCATATAATAATTAGCAATAAAACTAGTCTGAGTAGGATATGAAGAATTCTGCAGAACAAGGAGGGTGTTATCCACAGAGGCCGAATTCTTCATATCCTACGAAAGCCGAATTCAATAATTGCTTTATTATTCATTCAGAATATTTCCCCGTTCTTAAAGGAGTTTTGCCATTTCGCTCACTATAGCATAATATCGTCCCCAGGTTTTCTCGGTCAACGGTTCGATAATATGCAGCGGGCTGCACTTCGGACATCATTGGTTCAATAATCTGAAGCAGGCTGCACTTTTGACGTCATTGAATCAATATGGCGAAGATTCTTTCCAAATTTGGTGAACAGCAGCCAGTTATTGTGAATTATGCGTGTGGTTTTAATCAATCAGAAACGGGGAAATATTTTGAATGAATAATAATTAACAATTATTCACCAGGCCCCAGTTGTTCAAAGGCTGGATAATGCTATCCACCGGATAAATCACTATCAAGCGGATAAGTGTTAACAAAACAAACCGCACTATCTGCTGGATAGTGATTTATCCGGTGGATAGCGTTATCCACCTTTCAAACAACCCGGGCCAGAAGGCAAAGCGAGTCTCTCCAAATATTCCCTGAGTTCCAGTGTAAAGTTCAGTGCCCAGAAAATAAATGTCAACTGGTAGAGATTTACTTAGTATGAGGTGAATAACACTAAATAATTGTGGTGAATATTATAATTCGAACTGCCAAGAAACAAGCTAAAACATTCAACAATTTTGAAAATCCTTCTATAGCAAGTGAAAATTGCATAAAAGAAACACTAAAAAGTAAAACAATTAACAGTGATATCAGGAATCTTTATCTCATGAGAGTTGAATTAAGCTGGCTATATAAATGAAACCATTAGTGAGTTTTAATCTTGAAATGTATTTTGTGAAAAGATTTTGGTCCAAAGCTTAGCTTTTGTAAATTCCCAATATTTGGAAGTGTATTTTGAAGTGTTGTTATCAGAGTAAACAGAAATCTCATTCAAAACTTAAACAACTGCCTGTCTTACATGTACATGCCAGCATAACAAATGTGGTGTTCTAAATAAAGCAAAGATGCAACATAAATATTTAACATTTTATTAATTAGCAAAATTTAACTTTCATGCAGTATTTGTTTAACATCATTCAATGTTTGTCACATAACAGACATTTTAGGCCAAAAACCAACCTTATTGAATGCAATATTTCTGTACACAGTGGCTCATGTAAAATCAACCTTAAAAATTCTACTTTAAGTCTAACAGTTAACACTTACTGACTGGTCCGAGGGGAACAGTGAATTTTGTTTCCCTCGAATCGCAATGTTTCTCTTGACATTGTACTTTCCTGAGACGAAGTCGAGAGAAACATTGAGATTCGAGGGAAACAAAATTCACTGTTCCCCAAGGGACCAGTCATTAAGTGATTTGTTATATAGCAAAACAAAACAAAAGCAAATTTTGAAAAATGCACTGAGATTCCAACGACAACATCAGGCCACGTGCAACAACGGTCAACATTTCGTGGGTAATAGTGAACTATTTCCCGTTTGACGTCATAGTTTTCCCAATGTTGCCCGCTCATGGCATTTGGCATTTGCTGTAGACGCTTACATAAAGCAAGTTTTTAAATTTGTTTCCAGCACCAGGCACATGTCCAGTCTTTGAAAAACCTAGTGAATGTCCAGAAGTTCAGGACCAGTTTTGTACCGATGACAGTAGCTGTTTAGAGGGGCTGAAATGTTGTGACACTGGCTGTGAATTGGATTGTGTTGGTAAGTTGAGACTTTGTGTATTTTGCTATATTTAAGTCAAAATGGTAGCTAGCATCATCAAAACTAGCATCCCATCCAGGTGGGAATAGAATTACTGTTATACACTTCATGCTACAGAAACCAGGATAAGCTCCGGCCTGATGGGCCACCTAGCTTGTTTGCAGACTTAAGAAGGGCAGAATTGACTTCCTGGCTATTTGAGATTACAATTAGAGCCTTGAGTATGCATACTGTCACTCATAACTGGGCAACAAAAGGGGCTTTAATAAATTCTGAGATTGGTGGGATATGATTGGATTTACAAAAACCCAGATTGGTTCAGATCAGATTATTATTTTATATAGACCTTCAAGGGCTGATTTTGCTGCTGAGTGTTTCACGGCAGACTTCGTCTTTCCAAATGCAACACTTCCTATAAACATAAACAATGCACCTTACCTGGGAAGCGTACATTCCTGTAGCCTTCTTTGTCACGAAATTCGCTGGGGAGTTCTATGTTGCGTTTCATTGGTTGGCCTGTTTGAGAGTCCTGTTTGACTGACAAAACCTGAACTGAGTCCTGCTTGACTGACAAAACCTGAACTGAGTCCTGTTTGACTGACAAAACCTGAACCGAGCCCTGTTTGACTGACAAAACCTGAACGGAGTCCTGTTTGACTGACAAAACCTGAATCTTGTATGACTGACAAAACCTGAACTGAGTCCTGTTTGACTGACAAAACCTGAACTGAGTCCTGTATGACTGACAAAACCTGAATCTTGTATGACTGACAAAACCTGAACTGAGTCCTGTTTGACTGACAAAACCTGAACTGAGTCCTGTATGAATGACAAAACCTGAACTGAGTCGTGTTTGACTGACCAAATCTGAACCGAGTCCTGTTTGACTGACAAAACTGAGTTGGATCCGACCGACAAAACCTGTAGTGGATCATAACAAGGAGTCCAAAGTAATTAGATGATTCTGTCCTCACATTAATGATTATCGTTTACATGGAAACAAAAAGAAACAAATTCGTTGAATTTTTTTGGCCTCGAAAGGTGTTGTATTATTTACAAAGTGGTCGCATACAGTAAGTAGTTGACTACAAAAGTGGTCATTAATTAGAGAGAGTTGACTGTTTGATAATTTTGCAATGTGAAATTGTATGTTTTTAAATTGTTTCCTTATTCACATACAGTACCTGATGAACCTTCAGAGCCGCCACCTCAAAGGGTGAGTTTTTATTTTTAATGACTGAATCTCCTCAGACATGTGTGATCAGCATTCAAGAATGTTAATAAGTGCATTTAATGCTGAATTTGGCTTTGGTTATTCCAAAATGCTCAACCCGGCCCCTTTATTTTCCCTGAGAATTCCCACCCATTCTGAGTCTCCTTCTCTCCAATACCTTCCAAATTCCATAATCATTCAAACCAGCTTCAAATTTATCTGCTTTATCTTTCTTTATCCTGGAGCTTGGAGATTTTTAGCCTGAAAATGGGCCAAATTAACTCCAGTCTACTCAAAAAGGCATTTGCAACATGACAGCATGCCTTTCTTTCTACTAGCACCACATATTACGACATTTGTGCTCGGGAATGTGCAGAAATCAAAATTTGGAGATTATAGTTTTTGTGTGAGAAAGTGACCTACTTAAAGGCCCATTTTCATCCTTGATGCAATGCGGTCCTTTGTTTTTGTTTTGAAACCGATCTATTGTTAAATGATGCACTCTGATTGGCCATCTGTTTTTATCGGCTTGTATCGGCTTTGCGCGGTGTTTAGTCTTTGCCACATTGCCTTGTTTAATTCTAGTTGTAAGTATTAGTTCTTCATCGAAGTGGATGAATCAATTAACAATGATGAATCACAGCAACGAAACGTTCACGGGTCGTTAATCGATGGTGTACACACCACCAGATGTTTGTGCCAAGCCGCAGAATGTCTTACATTCTCACATGTGTATGAGTTGCACTAGCAACTTCAGACGTACAGAGTATTTTAGAAATACCGGCAACTGATGAGATCCACATGGAGGATCAAAACCACGGTCTTGCCTGAACTAAGCCGAACAATAGCATATACAACACGCAACACAGTCAACAGACTTGCGCGTAAACAGCTACATTTGAATCATGTGGTGTCAGAATGAACAAACGGAGGAATAAACCTATACATCATACAGCGAGACACATAAGTTCGATCAGATATGTGCAAGCAACATAAGAACGTCTCTAGACAATTGTATAGCTTTCTCTAAGTAAAGCTACGTCATCTCTGAAGAAAAACGTACGAGGACAAAATAATATGATATCCGTGATAAGAATCTACATACTGTACTTGCATGCAGTTTTAATCAAATGGCCGGGCCCGGCGTCACAATATATAATGCAAGTAAGCAACATGTTCACGGTAAATTTCATATTTTGTCCCTCGAAAGCAAATTCTTGGAGACATACAGTATCTTGCATTAGAAATGAGCCTAAACAATGCATGAACACATGGCAAATTACAGAGGTGTCAAACTTGGCATAGTGACATGCTGATAACAGCGGAAACCATGCAGACCTATGACCTCTAAAATTTGCTATAGCACAGTCTAACGGCTTAGCTCTACTAAAAATTCCTCTTTATAACACAACATGAAGTGCCCTTCATAAACACGGGTGAAGCAACAAAAAGGTAGAGTGCCCGAACAGAGAGGCAAATGTACAAATGTCACAAACCGTAGGAGTTGTGTAGGCTAGTCAACCTCATTTTACACTCTTCACAGAACAAAATTTACGAACATATACAGAATATGTACAAAATACTTTCAGAAATATAAAAATGACAACAAGAGAAAGTATTTACTGCAAAGGGATGAAAAAGATTCCAAGGATTGCTTTGGGAACAAGTGATGCAAGTTAGCTTCGCAAAATTCGGTAATTTTGTGTAACACGAAATTCAGGATCAAGGTATCACGGCGCGCAGTGCATCAAGGGTGAAAATGGGCCTTAAAGCTTTTTGGAAAGTGACCTACATCTTTAGGCTTTTGGGGTTTTCAATTTTTTTTTTAGATTTTTTTTCCCTGAAAAACTCAAGGCCCTCTGGTGCGTTCTTCTTTGTGTTCTTCTGTGTAATTTACTGTAGGATATGATAAGTACGACGTAATTTCGGGCTCAATCATGATGAGATGCAGCAGGGTCTATCTTGAAGTACCTCAAAGGAATTTGTGGTAAATATCCCCACATTCCTTTTATATTTGAATTTCACTCTGTCAGAGAATCAACATCGAAAAATTTAAAATTCCTAGCAGCAACTGTCAAAAAAGGTTTTGTCACTGGAAACACAGTGATAATACATGTATACATGTACAGTGTATAAAGGTCTAGATCATTAATTAATTTGGAAATTGGGTACTTCCAGTCCAGACCCACTTGCATCTTGTCATGTGCTAACCTGTATTTCTCCTCTGGAAGTGCAGACCTGTTAAAACCCACATGCCTTTGGAATACCAGGCAAAAGAAAATTTGTTCTGGGCTTTTTTCTATTAATTTTATAGGGGGTCAGCTGACCAGGGATCAGTGTTTAGTCAAAACCCTCCAACCTTGTTAATAAGTAAAATGTATTTTCCCGCCCCTCGCATTTGTTTTTAACTCTTCTTTGTTGATCCAGCGCATATTTGACTTTTATAGTTCATTCAACTCTGGAGTTTTTTAGAGTTTTTATTCATTACATTTGCTAATTATAAGTTTATTATACATCAGATAAAAAAAATAAATAAAGGGTCAGATTAGTTACATATCTATCACAAGACCTAGCATTTAATCGGGACCTGGCATTTAATCAAGAGAATATTGATAGCAATTAGTTAATTGTTATTCTGTTGGTGCTGCTTTTGAACATGATTCAGCTCTAGTAGCCTGGAGAAAATTTAGAGAATTCACTTGTACAACAAACTATAATTAGCTAAATGCATTTAAGGTCAATAGAATTTCATTTCTCTTGGAATGATAGGTTGGGCCACCGGGAGATCCTGGACCAAAAGGAGATCAGGTGTGTATGTGGCTTACACTGTGTCTTTGTATATTGGCATGTACCAAAACCTGGAAGAATGAAGTGGAACGGCTGATACAGAAATGAAACCACTAACTGAAATGTCTGAAGCTAAAGCCCCAAAACAACCATACTGGCCAAAACAAGCTGTGTCTGCCACATACAAGTTGTATACATGCCTGTGCAGTTTCCGCCCCTTTTTAAAATCAAGAAATCAATGACTCTTTTTTCTGGGGTAAGTTTTAGCCGACATTTTTAGTATTGATCACTCAAACCCAGGGATTTGCCGAATCAAGTCACATTCTTCCACAAAGAAATCCATACCTTGACAGTTAATTGATTAATAAACACTACTTATTAGAGAAGATTTACCTTGTCATGTTACATAAATTTATATGGCAAAGATCAAGAGGACAGCTTTGTCTCAAACTTTCAGTTTAAGCTGAAACCACATTCTTAGGTCACTGTTTGAGTGCAACATTTTATTTTCTTAATGGTACATAGGAAACAAGACCCATGACATAAACTGATCACCTTAGTCCATAAAGCCAAAACCTCAATGCTAGGTGATTTTCATTTAAGGTCATTCCAATCAAGGTGTTAAAGCCCTTGCTTTATGTGACAGCAAAACCGTCAAATTATAAAATTATGAAGTGAATGAAAACAGCACCTTAAAGTTTATTCATATCCACTTGTTTACACACACTGTCGATAGAACCATACATAAGACCTAGCAAGGTGAGGCAATGTACAAATTAAGGTGCGATGCAGTGCATTAATGTGCCAGTGGGATAACAGAAACTTGAAAAGCGAGGCCTTGTGTTACAAAAGCAGGCAAGATGCTGTAACTACTATGATACAAATAAAAACGAGTGGTTCCAAATAGAAAGTGTGATTAGTCAGAAAGCCTCACTTAATGATAAATAGGTGAACGACATAATTTAGATCATGTTCATGAAAAATAGTGACTTGGATATAAGCATTCTCCAAAAGTATATTTAATAACAATTCCTCTAGAAGTGAATGATAAGTTAATAAACGATGAATTTGGTTGAACTAGTGATATGTCCATACCGTAGGCCCCGAGAACTGAAGTCCAGTTTAAACTTGTCCACAGTGTTGACTGTTCTGTAGCATGGTTTTGTTTGACATGTATTCCACCTGTATTCAACAAGACCTTTGATTCAGACCTTCTTGTAACCCAAAGGACGATATCATTGCTTTCAAGTCATTGCTGCCCTCTTAACCATCAGTCAAGTCTTCTTTGATGCTTATTCTATGCTTGTTGTCTATGAAAAAACCATGACAGAGGCAGCCATGTTTGTTTCCGATGTTGCGATCAAAACGTTACTTCCCCGTACCCCCTAGAATAGGCAAAGGATTAAAACACAATAGGTAAGAAATTTCTGTGGAGCGGGGAAGAGGCAATTTCTCAGTACTTTCAAAGGGTGACTTGCCTCACCTACCCTGCAAGTGAGTTCATGTGCTCCCTCAGCTACCCCTACACGAAGTTAACAGAGTTAACAATAAGAAGTTTAGCAAACTTCTGTTACGGTCTTTTAGTATGTCGTCATATTGTGTCCAGCTGGCAAAAATGTTGACATCTAAAGGCCATGTTTTCGATCAGGAACTTGCATTTTGTTTACTTGAATAACCTTTTCCAATTCTAACCTCAATAGTCCTCCGTCCTATGGACTTTGCACTAAAAATGAATCCCTAAAAATATATGGAAAACTTACATCATTCTATGTCCTTACTTACATCTTGAAACATTGGAAACACCTTATAGAAATTACAAATTAAACTGTGTGAAGCTGTAGTAACTGTAGACAGTACCTTGAATCTTAGATCTTGTATGGTCCTGCAAAGAATTTATTGTAAGATGTTGGTGAAATCCTCATCACATCCTTGAGGAACTTAACTTAAAAACGTATATTGAAAATCGTTTTTGAATTGTGCAAAAAGCTACTGTGGTCATCTGGGCTCTTGGTTAGGCTGAGACCATCCCAATGTCATGAATGCAGAAAATAAATTCATACAGGTTGCTCACGAGTCTGTAGTACGTAACACTACATGTATAAACTAGAGACGTAAATTTAATCCACGACAGGTCCTCCATTTTGGCACACTTCATTAGATCTGTTTTCACAAAACTAATGATGTCCTTTGATAAAGCCCATTTTCCTCTCATGTTATTGACCTATTTGTTAATTGGATATTTGCAGGGTGAGCCTGGTCCTGCAGGCGCAGTAGGATTAACTGGAATCCGTGGAGAGCCAGTAAGTAAAAATAGTCTGTAACTTTGTACACCCAGAGTAAATATGACATATTCATTTAGAAAACAGTTTATCCATGCCCCTCCTCCCTCCCAGAGGAGTTGTTTGGTCTTCAGAACTTCCCAGCTCCCCGCTGAAAATCTTCCAGTCAACTATTTGGCAGCCATATAAATTTTATGTACATGTGCTCTGGCATACCTAAGTAGCAGACCAGTATGATAATGGCAGACCCAAATACATGCAAGTTCTGTAATTTTGTAAATTTAATACTTAATCTTCCAATAAGTTGAATTGGTGGCAACAAACTCTGCATAGTTTTAAAACATCTGTGCAGACAGTGCAGCTTATTTTCTTCATTATCTGTTGTCCAACATGTTGATCTCTGAGTTGTTGACGTTACTTGTGCAAACAAAATCACAGGTATCCCAAGTTACTTGGAAGCTGTGAACATTGTTATATGACATTGTGTAATGGCGTAAATTTTAGAGTTTGTATGAGAATGTATCAATTGTATGTAGTTAGAAAAATGGAAAAGAAATTAAATAAAAACAACTTACTCTGACTCTTTTGTCTCCGTGCTGTTTTGGAGCCGTTTCAATGCGATTTCAGTGAGTTTCATTGTCATCGTTCTCCTCTCGAAATACATTCTTCAAGATAGGCAACTCGAGTGGCAAGGCCCAGCAGATCAACTGAAGTAAAACAGCTGTAAATTTGCTCCAAAAGCTCCCATTGCCTCAAGATTCCACCTAGAGCATGTTGGAGGAAAACGTCTCACATTCTCTCGCAAATCTCACATTATTTCCCTTTGAAACCTGTGAATGATGCGTTAACCGTATGTCCGTGCACTGACCATTGAAAAATGGCTTAGCGACCTGGCCCTTTTGTTCAAATTACCACCACACCCGGTGGGTGAAGGGATATTGTTCACTGCAAGGCGATGGGAGCTTTTGGAGTGAATTTATGGCTGTTTATCTTCAGTTGACCTGCTGGGCCTCGCAACTCGAGTTGCCTATATACCTTGAGGAATGTATATATAGAGAGGAAAACAATGAAAATGAAACTCACTGAAATCATGTTGAAATGGCTCCAAAATGGCACAGAGACAAAAGTAACACACAGAAGAGTGTAAGTAAGTTGTCTTTATTCAATTTCTGTTCCATTTTTAAACTATTTACATACGATTGTTACATCCCCATAACATTAAATTTACTCTGTTATGCAATGTGATATAACAATGTTCATATCTTCCAAGTAGCTTGGGATACCTGTGGCAAAATATGCATGCGTGACAGATAACCACATTAACAAGATGGTGTGACAATTTTGGGAACACTCAGTTAAGTGCTGTGGCATTAGATTTACAAATTGAAGTTACCGAATGATAAGCTATTACAGGACTTCAGTGAAGAATTTTCAAGGAATATAAAGGCACATTTTCAGCTGTGTGTGTCACATGTAGCTCTTTGTTGTTGCATTGTAGGGTACCCCTGGAAGCAATGGTGCACAGGGAGCAGCGGGACTTCCCGGTCCTCCGGGGTATCCTGGACCCCCTGGGGATATTATTGCAGTACCAACTGGTGACCCTGGACCCGATGGCGGACCAGATCCTCTTGACATTGGAAGGGTAAGAAACTGCCTCGAAATGGCCTTAAGGCAATGCTGGTCAGCAGGTTGCCCTCTCTGCCATTCAGGTGTGGCCTTTGAGCCCTTTCACATTTTTTTTGCTGGCAGGCCTGCAAGTAAGCAAGGTTTTTATTTAGCACCAGGCACTGTCAAATTGACCAGTTTTGCCCGCCTGGTTTGACCATCTAGAGGAAAGTATTTTGTATAAAGAAGTTCTGTTCAAAAGGTTTTGCCCGCCTGTGAAAACCAGTTACCCTTCTGCTGAAAACGTTAATGAAACCCTTGAATATGGCCCTCCACCTGGCAGAATTAGCCTGAGTTTTCCCTCTCCACCCTAACTACCTGTTGTAAATATCAGGTTTGTAATAAAGTGACGGTGCCTGTGGCGGTGGCCAGGGTTGCCATTGATTCCTAATTTCTAGCTAGGCCCAATTGCTGCCTGGCTTCACCAACCTTTTTTAAGGTGCTGGCTTCCAGGCTTGTGTATTGTTGATGAATTTAATGTACAGCTTTTTTATTTTAAATGTTTAAATTTTCATTAGTTGGGATTGGGGTAAATGAACACCGTTCTTTGCATGCAGTTCTTCTGAGCTGACCTCGGAGAGTAAAGCAGAAAACATCCACGCTGACAATATATATCTCAGAAATTATCTATCCCAACTCTCCTGTATCATCTGGGAGTCTCCTGGTGACAGACTGAATCTTCCGGTCTCCTGTGTGGCATGGACATTTGTTTTAACACGTTTACCTGCTTCTTTTCCTTTCCCCGCCTTTAGTTTGAACCTTGAATTCTCTTACAGTCAACTCACAACAACACGAAGGAGTCAGTGCGTCAGCAAAAGAAAGTGGGATTGTTTACTGTACAAAAATTTGGGGCCATTCCTCGGTTCGGTGGTTTTCGTAGTAACATTACAATTCTTTCATCCCTCATCTAGCGGGCAGTGATGAAAACCTAATTACGTTCCTTTAACCTCCTATTTAGCTCATACGGCCTAGTGACTCTAAAGGTCCAGCAAGTGCTGTAAGAGAAGTTATGGGAGAGAGGGGTGAAGCTGTAAGTGATCAACATCCTTTTTTCTCCTAATTTTGTCAATACATTGTCAAGCAATATTATGTCAACATGTTGCTTAATGTACATGTACTGGTGGCAACAGAGCCAAGTTGTAAATGTCAATTCAAGTGAGTGGTCCAACCTTTGAAACAATTACTGTTAACTGTTGAAGGCTAGCCGTGCAAATACTATTGATCAATATTGTTAGTATTTATTTCTCAATAGCTTAAATTTCTCAATTTGTAATTAAGAAGTTGTATTGTATAGTAGTATTAGTATTGTTCTTAGTAGTATAAGTATTGTTCTTAAAACTGTATAACTAAGTAGTTTTGTATTTCTTTAAGTCATTTTAGTACCATATTAGTGTTGTAGGCAGTAATTGTGTTTGTAAACTTGTAGCAGTACTACATGTTTGTGAGTAGCATAGTGTATACTAAGTATAATTACTTTGTAAGACGTTTTTTAAGTAGTGTGTTATAACTTGTCGTGCATTAGTAAAAGTGAGTTAAGTGAGTGACAGAAACTGAGAAGAATGTAATTACTGATTTAAATCATTGAGTGTGTTGGTGTGTGCAGCTTTACCAGTTAATCAGTATATTGCTATTAAGAAATGGAGGTAATACAAAAAATAATGGCTTTAGGCTAGGAGATAAATATGGTGTTAGCTTTGCGATTGAGTTTTTATCAAATTTTATCAATTTTAATTACAAAATGGCCCAAAGAAAATATGTGCGCTGATTGTTTTGAAATTGTGTTTCTATAACTCGATAGAAACACAGAACTAGCATGAGCTGTTGATGTAACGATAGCATGTGTAAAGTTAATTTGCATATTGATGATCAAATTTTACAAACAAGTTGTTATGTACTTTTTCGACGTAGAATTTTCTAAAAGAAATATTAGAAAACATGTTCTCTGTGTTTCTATTGAGTTATAGGAACACTCATGGAAGTTCAGGAGAACTTGAAAAAGCTGTTGAAATGCTTGCCTGTGGGCTCATGTTCCCACGGCATTTTTCATTCTCCCAAACTTCCAATCGTGTTTCAATAACTTGATAGAAACAAGGTTGTAAACCATTCTAAATTAACGACTTTTAGGATTAGTTTTATTTGTTATGAAGTTAATTGCACTTGATCATTTGATGGAAAATCGCGCGGTATAAATTATTATCATTGCTATTATTATTATTATAATTTTTCTTCTTATTATTATTATTTGCTAAGGATATGGACTTGACTGCTATTAGAAATTAGAAATGAGGCAAATGTTAATTGGTTTAAGCAGCTACATGTTTATAAAAGACATATTCTTTTCAGTTCATTTTTATTGATAGTTTGCTTTTTTATTGAATTTTTATTTGAATTTATTTTTATATTTAATTGTTTAATACTATTATTAATTATTATTCAATACATTTTTTTGGTTGTAACAGGGACCACCTGGTCAGGCTGGATTACCAGGACCCAGAGGAGCAGATGTAGGAATAACTCTTTTGTTTTGCGCTTGTTGAACATGCAATGTGTGATCTGTACATTGAGCAGATATTAAACTGATGTCACATTAACTTGCAGGGATCGCAAGGAGAACCTGGTGAAACAGGTCGTATTGGGTCAGCTGGCGCACCGGTAAGCACTGAATTGATTTCCCATTTTAAAATAGATTATTGCTGACCTTTTAGTTCTCTAGATAAACAAGCTGAAAATGGTTGTTAAGGACTTTGTGTATAAAACTATGCGACCATGTGATCTGCTTCTGTGATGCAATGGCTCTAAATTTCTATCCTTTTTTTGAAGCAATTAAGCTTATCCACTGTTTTTGATTTCAAGAGAACTGAGTCACACTTAGTGTTTTCCCTGTGTCAGAGATCTAATGAAGGCCTTATTAACAATCATTGATAAATGTGAGCTTTTAACTGACACGGCAAAATAGTTTCTTTGGAAACTTAATTGGTTGGCCTTTTGCCTGTTCCAAATATTCTGGAAGTCCAGGAATGTTTGTGTCAATTAAAAGATTTTAATAATTTTTATTGTTTTTCCTGCAGGGTATTCAAGGTACAAATGGTCCTCCTGGTGAAGCAGGGCAAGACGGCAATGATGTAAGCATGCACTACATACATGATCTATTATACGGCATGAAAATTGGTTAAACAGCCAGGATTGTTAATTAATTAGTTAGTTAATTATCTCCGAACTTCTCCAGCACCTAATCTGACATGTGTAACTAAGTTGCTTGTTGTCGATCTACAGCTTAAACAATTTCTAGGTACAGTTGTACCCTGATATTTCATTCATGAACCTGGGAGGTGGGGCATTTTGTGCCTTCTTTTCCCATGTATCACCAAGAGTATTCACCTTCATCCAGATTTAAGAGATAATGCAATTCATCCAATACTAATCAAACTTGTGTAGAGTGTAATTAAAGCATCCAGACTTGTTTACTTTAAGTAATGATAATCACATGTCAATTTTGTTATCACAGAATGCTGCAATTATGTTGTGGATTGTGTTTCAAAAATGTTTCAAATAAGTGAACTTTAAGCAACACCAAAATTGATTAAAAAAATTGATCAAGAAATAAAGGGAGAAAAGTAAAGAATTTGGAATAAACTTGACTTAACTAAAACAGAAATTTAAGCTTAAAAAGTAAGCAGGAAAAGTCACAAAGACTGACTACTGTACAATGTAGCTTGAATGCTGTTTTAGTAACAAAATTAAACCAGCTACCATATTGACATGATCATGGAGTGACCTTTAACTCTGGGTAACTAAGCACAAATGAAGTAAATTATCAGGTGGCCTTCACACGCAGTAACAGATATGAATCCTGCCCGTTCAGTGAAGGGAAAAAGGTCAAAATGGACCTCTGTTAATTTTCAGTATTAATTTTTAATCTTATTTTACATTTTGTTGTCATCAGGGCCAACCTGGGCCAACAGGAGAAACTGGTGAACCTGGAAACAGTGGTGATCCGGTAAGTACATGTATTGCAGAGGTCATGGGTTTGAATCCCATTGTCTTCATATCTTTCTCTGCAGTTTAAATATATTGATCTTTCATATATTCACTTCCAAATTAGTCTTACTACATGTAAGTTAAATCAGATTTTTCTTGTAGGCGAAGGGCAATATTGACAATATTAGACAGCTCTCACTCCTGTTTCCCTCTTTCTAGAGGTGCCCTGAATTAATGCCTTAAAATTACCCATGCATGAACACAAGAACAAAGATTGCTTATAACAGTTTGAATGGTCATGTCATAAATTTGGCTGCAAACAAAGTATATTTTTATTAAGAGACTGAAGCCAAGAGTGTTGTCATGGCAATGGCACAATGAGTGTTAGTTTGTTTCTTTTGTGATGTACATTTCCAGTGCTTGCAAGTTTGAAGAACTCTCCAGTATTTCTAGAGATATTCTTGATTCAGTGATTTACTGTAGTTTTAGTTGCCAGAGCTTTCTTCATTTGCATAGCACAAAAACGTAAATATCTCTAAAATGAAAGAAGATATTCAAAAAAGGAAAACGCCATTCTTCTTTATTTTGAAAAAGCCTTTCAAATTGGCAGCAATTATTTTTCATTTCATAGGCACTTTAACCACATATTTATAACTTTTAACATTGGTGTAAAAAGTTTTTTTTTTCATTTTTATGTTATTGTGATATACATGTATGTTACAAGTTAGGGTGTTTTTTTTTCACATTTGTTTGGTTTTTCATTATTATGGAGTAAGTAAACCTGTGCTACTTTAATTTGTCATCCATTTAGAAGTAAAACCGAAACCATTCTTCACTTACAGTTGCATGCATTTTGCTCTGCTTGTGCTAGTAACACTGATGTATTCTTGTTTTTAGTATTGATTGGTTCATCAGTCAAAGTGACTACTTGGTTTTACTTAAGTCCTATTTGACACTCAATTGAAAACTGTCCTACATGTACTAATGCACTATGGAATGCATAAGGCTGAAGGCCTTCCTATATGTTACTAACCACGACTATGTTAAAATATGTTGTTAACCAATGTCTTATTTAGGGACCTCCTGGCATTCCTGGAGTACGTGGTCTTCGTGGTGTAAAGGGTGACCAGGTAAGAATTTCCCTTATTATATGGCTAGCTCCGTGAGTAGGCAAGATGAATCAAATCCTGTGCTGTGATTGGCTACCCAAGCAGGCAAGATGTAGCTATCTTGCCCGCTCGGGACTACCTGCCTTGTCCCGCAAGAAAAATTTCCCCGAAAGCCATATAATAAATCCTTTATTGACCAAGCTTGCTCAGTCAAGATGGTTTGATATTGGCCTTGTTCTTTTTTTGCGTGTTTATGGACCTCGTTCTCTGTCCGCTTACTCTTTGGGCAAGTAACTCTCAAATTTTGCTTGTCCCTAAATGCATTGCAGGGTAAAATACAAGATACCTCTGATTGTCTAGTTTTAGGTACTGGCTGAGTTTTTTTGCTGTTTGTTTGTGGCGTTTGTGCTACAGGAAATAGTTCAGGTGGCCCAGTCAACGGTATCAAAGTAGACTGAGAAAATGAGACTTACAAGATGAGAACATTCAAGTCAGCACATATGACATTTCTATTAATGCCTGGGGGGGGGGGGTAGTTAGTACTTATTTCAAGCACATCAGAGGGGTGCTTTATGGTGGATAGGGATGGTTCCTTTTACTAATAGTTGTGGTAAATATACGCCGCAGGTCTTAGGTGTTGTTTGTGAAGCTTTTCCTGGACTGAAATGATGAAAGTGCAGCCTGCTGTTTGTCTTATTGATGAGTGAAAATACAGATAGTGAGAGGAGGTGGCTCAATTCACATCTATGCCAGAAAAAAGGGGATTTATTAGAAAGGGGGGGGGGGGGGGGGGCTCAAGAAAGGATTTACAATAAATCAATCACAGCATGCAATTAACACAATTGATAAATGGGAATTAGGAGCGGCCAGTATATCCACACGAGGTCTAGATTCATTCACTGTTTCTAGACTGAGTTCGAACTCATAAAGTTTTGTTTTTAGGGTGGGAGGAGCTTGATAAAACCCGTGGAGCAAGGATGTGAACCAAACACAACCCCAATCCACTTTTGATGCTGGGTCCTTCTCCCCAGATATCAGATATTTATAATCAGACATGGTGTTTTTTTCATGTGACAGGGAAACCAAGGTGTGCGCGGTGTAGCAGGTGAAGCGGGAGAAACCGGCCTCGATGTAAGTACAAGACAATTAACCAGAAGTTCAACAACATGTGTGTGAACAATTTGTCAACAATATTTCAACATGTTTGTGCTTGACAGTATCAGTTGAACACTCTCACTTTTTTATAATTATTACAACTCAAGTCCTAAGGATGAAAACATTGATATGAGAACAACTCTCGACTCAGTAGCCGTAGATGGGATAGAAATTAAGTTGATTGTAGTGATTTACCCTCAAATAAGATGTTGTGAACATTTCACACATTCAATTTTGTGTTAGAGCTCATTACTCATTACTTCATTACTTGAAGTGCATATGACAGAATTTTTTTTTTACGTTTTTATTTGCATCGAAATGTGTATTTCACAGATTCAGCTTTAAAAATGAAGAGAAAAAGTTTTCCCCTCATTTTTGGCCGCCAAACTAGCCACTTTTTTGCTGAAAATTTGTCGCCAGGACTGGGAACGAGAGTAAGGTTGTGACGTCAGTCTACTTGACTGCGTTGTCCATTTTGTGCTTTCTTCAGTCAATTCTCACACATTTTACATGACCGCGTCTGCTGTGTTTTCGAGCGAAAGTGAAGATTCTTGAGAAGATTGGGGAGTTATTGAATCAGAAATAATTCCCTATCAAGACGAGCCACTTGCAGTGGTTTCAGAATAGAGCCTGAAATTAAGTTACCTTTCATTTTAATTCCTTCCATATATTCCTGGCAGCGAAGACGCCAAGCTGTTGGTAAAGCAACTCTGCTCAAAATGATCATGAGCTGAACACAAAGATGCAAATTTTCCTACTGGCTCACAAAAATCAACACGATGTCGACGAACAAATTTAACCCATTGAGCCCTAACATTAGGCTCTGAAGGGAACAAATGTGTGGAGATTCCCGGCATATATTGTGTATTTGTACAGCTTGCACCGTTGGGTGCTCCGGCCACACAGTATCGTCCTCCTTTCTTCACAGGTTTTCTCTTGCTTTCCGCCATGTTTTGCTGCGAGTCAAGTTGACTGACGTCACACAAGCAAGTCACGTGACCTTTTGGCTGCGCACTTCTGGCAACACTTTTGAAGCGAATTTTTCAGCTCAAAAAGACGTACTTTCCAACATTTTAGACCCCTTTTAAGCTCAGAATCGTTTCTTTTTACTTATCAAAGGACCAGAAACAAAATTTTATGTCATATACACTTTAATATACAATCAAGTACCCCTAACTAGATTTAAATGATGTTTGAAAAATTTATACTGTGTCGCATGCGACATACAAACCCCATTTTTGACCTGATCCATACTTGATGTCCATTTATGTCCATTTCAAAAATTACAAGTGGGTTCAAAGAGCCTTTTGATATTTATTTCTTTGCAAAAAACCCCACAAAACATTGCTTGGGTGGCCTTTGTTGGAGTAGTTGCACTCATTGCAACAAATTCTCTAAATCTTGCTCAAATTTTAATGTGTTGAAATAATATTGTCCATTCATTGTCATGAAAATTTCAATGACCCACTTAGACCACACAGGATTCTTGCTATGACTTGGTACCTGTCAGGGCCTATGTTAGCCTGTTGCAGGCTCTCTGTCAGTGGGGATGATTGAAAAAGTGGGCGGGCAAAAAGC
Organism: Micromussa lordhowensis; assembly: GCA_964020085.1. Taxonomy (NCBI): domain Eukaryota; kingdom Metazoa; phylum Cnidaria; class Anthozoa; order Scleractinia; family Lobophylliidae; genus Micromussa; species Micromussa lordhowensis. The sequence continues at coordinate 35,696,457 of OZ026601.1, read as the reverse complement.
GGGATTAGCGACGAGAGGGATAAGCGACGAGCAGGATCAGCAGTGAGCAGAATCCAGGAGAGAAAAGGAGTGGGTGCATGAGAGTTTGACCTCTCCTTTTTCTCTACCATACCCCCACTGACTGAGAGCCTCGGACAGGCTTGGTCTATGCCAATTTTCACTTATGGTTGAACTACCTGGCATGGGCCAAAGTACCAATCTTGTCTGATTTATTCATTCTGTGTAGTACAAATATGCGTTTAAGTTGTTGCAAAAATTCAGTGTAGTTAGGTATGTGTAAACTGTAGTGATGTATAGCACATAATGTTTTCTTATTTAGGGACCATTTGGTGAACCAGGAAGGGACGGTATTGATGGTATTAAGGTTTGTGTTAATTTTTGTTTATATTTGGTATCTTCAAAAATTATACATTGTTAACTTAAATTAGATTATCAAAGATAAATATACAGATGACTTCTGATAATGTTTTAAACCAAAGGGAAGCGAAGAAAGGCTGTAATTAATGGGAGATGGATGCATGTGCATGTTAATGGCCAGAAATTACCAAACAAAATGGTGCGCATTTCGATCATGCTTATTCCAAAGAGAAAGAAAAACTGAAATGATTTTTGCCAACATAATAGAACATAGCAAATCATGAAAGTGACAAATGATCATCGCAGTATATCAGAGATTAATACAAGGAAAAACTGCAGAAGAATACTTAAGTGGGCTACTGCAGTGCATAAGTTAGAACAAGGTACCTCCATTCTTTTCAGAAATAATCTGTTAAGAACCCCTGGCGCTGTGCAGCCAATCTATTTCTGTCCATGATTCTGGAGAATTTTGACTCGTGATTCTGTAACAACAGTAATCA
>OZ026601.1:35393100-35690600 GCA_964020085.1 Micromussa lordhowensis | reverse complement strand
AGGAAATGCTGGAATAGACGTAAGTGAAAATGCTAGCTACTATTTCATATCAAACTGCAATGTACTGAAACAATAATAACAACAATGTTTATCATATCTATCAAAATAATCACAAATAGCAGCAGCAAATCGCAGCAGGAAGCAGTATGGAAGAACAGTGACCCCAAGACATTAAGATGCAAATGTTTGCTTCATTTGTCAAAAAAACTGTGAAATTTATTACTGAAACTGGGTATTAGGACGTTTGCATTGTTACGTTAATACGATATACAATGTATGGAGGGTGCAAGTTTAACCTTTTGACTAACAAAAGACGGATCGAAACTGACCAATGACTGATGATAAACTTTACACGAGTCTTTCAGCCAATACCATCATGGCTAAAGTGACCAATCACTTTCAACGGACCAAACTTATAACATCATCGACTGACAAACACTATTCACTTGACTCTGAAGATGACTTCCCCTCAGGTTGTCGAAACGTCAGTCACCAACAACAGTTCTTCTCAGAACTACACTCACCCGGACGATCATACTATACGAACTAGTTTAACCTTTTGTTGTTCCAGAAAATATCCATTTCCTCAGCGGAAAGGATTTTTTCTAAGACCCCTCGCCCCTCGCCCCTCGCCCCTCGCCCCTCTGGAAATTCCAGTTAAGCTTCACACATTTTAAAACATTTTTTTGGTCTTCTGAAAATCCCCCACCCGCCGATATATAATGTATGAAGGGTGCGACTTTTAACACTTATTGGATTCTGTGTTCTGAATGACCGGAAGTTATGTTAAAAAAAAACAAAACAAAAACAGTCTTTTGTTTTGTGCATGTGCATTTGTGCAATTTATATAATTAGGTCAAACATGTAATAAAGAAGTCCAACATGTCTCAGAACACTCGCGTTATTAACGAAAAGTCAAGAAACGTTGAAAAACACTCACAGCCAGTGAAGCGCATTAGTACGGTATAATACAAGGCATTGGCTGTCAAATACCAAACCCATGGTTAATTTTTTGAACACTCTATGAATTATGTTTGTTTCCAGCTGTATAACTGTCTAGTTATTTTTATTTAAGGGTCTCCCTGGAATTCCTGGTGCTCCTGGTCGCCGTGGTGAACAGGTCTGTAAATAGAAACAATTGCTGCAGAATACTAGACGTGCACACTGGCACAAAAATCATCTAATATACAGTCATTGCTTCACACTTTTTTTTTTTTTTTTTTTTTTTTTGTATTTTATTAATTTTTATTGATTCGAAGTTACATACAATTTTTTCATAAACAAACGTAATGGACATAAACAGACAAACACGGTACATCATATATTTACATGCACACCACACAGTTCCACTTAACTCTCTTCTGCCTCTAAATATACTACTACTACTACAGCGCAGCAACAACACGAGATTCTATATCCGTCTAATTGTTTTTGTACTTGCTCCATTTCATATTGTGAGCTTTTAGTTTATTATTTGATTTTGCGATCATTGTCTCAAGTTGGTGAATTATTTTAATTTTGGAGTTAAATACTTTAATTGAAGGAAAAGATTTGTTCTGTCGACAAGAATATAAATACTGTTTAGCAATTATTAAAGTATGATTAATAAATAACTCATCTTCGCACCTTAGAATGCCAAACATTATATCTTTATCAGAAAGGTGTTGTATCGTTACTCCTTGATTGTCAAACCATTTTATAACCTCAGACCAGAAATCCTTAGTGTATCGACAACAAATAAAAAAATGCTCCAAGGATTCGTTCATTTCACCACAAAGGGAACATGCCGGAGATGGAATAATACCAATTTTGTTTAGAAAGGAATTTGTGACAAGACACCTATTAAGTAATTTATATTGAAATTCACGCAATTTTGTGTCCAAGGAAGCACGAAATGGCAGGCTGTAAATCTCTTTCCATTCTAGAACATCATTAAAAAAAAGGGTTTTAAAATTCAGTTGAGCAGTCGGTGGAGTGATGACTCTATTTCGAAGTTCTTTATATACGGTCTTTGAAACGACTGTTTCGATTAAAACATTTTTCCCATTAAAACTTAATTTGATTTCATTATGCAAATTGAAAGGTTCGTCGGCTGTAGAAGCCAACGTGTTCAATGATTCCCGCCATTCAACTGGTAAGGCATCGATTACAGAAATAAGTCTAAATATATCCAACGGCGAGATATTTAATTCTCTCAACTTGTAATTACTTTTGACAATAAGTTCGTTATTGTCGGAGATTAAATCCCCCATTCTAAGAATTCCTCTTTCTGCTAGGTTTCTGAAGTACACAGATTTACCACCGATACAAATAAATTTATTGTTCCACACAATAGCTTTTGAAAGATCTTGTCTATTTTGATCCTGGACACTTGCGTGGTTCGCTGCGGAACATTTTGCGAAACTTTTTAAGCATTCTTCATAAAATGCTGGAAGCTTTACAGGCAATTTCTTCAAATCAAAATCGCAACATAAGATAAATTTACCCCCTACAGGTTCAAGATAATGCAGGAGAATTTTTTTCCAATTGCTCGGTTGATCGCTTGCCAATTTTTTACAACAAAGGACTCTCTGAGTCTCTATTATAGAATCTAAATGTGGGGCTTTAAGTCCCCCATCTTCAATGTCACTAATAAGAGCAGAGCGTTTGACTTTGTCCTTTCCCTTCCAGATAAAATCAAAGATAATTTTGTTAACATCTTTCACAAATTCCCTATTTACTGAAATCAAACTCGCGCGATATAGGAAAATAGGAATAATAAAGGTTTTGACAATTTGAATTCTTCCGATAATAGTCAAATCCCTCCACCTCCAAATTCGTAGTTTTTGTTGAATGGAACTCATTAATTCATCAACATTTAATTTTTGTTTCGCTCGACGATCATACGTGAAGTGCACTCCCAAAATTTTAACAGCTTTTTTAATCTTTAAGTTGCCTGACACGGCGTTATCTTGTTGTAACGTATAAGCGCAATTTCCTAATAGCATTATTTCTGATTTATCTTGGTTGATCTTAAGGCCTGAACAACTTCCGTAATCTTCTATGAGCTTAAGAAAGTTCACAAGAGAAAGATCGTCTTTCAGAAAGCCAGTCAAATCATCTGCGAAAAGGCTTAATCTGACCTCTTCGTTATCTACCTTAATACCACAAATATCTTTACTATTGCGTATACTAATACAAAGAATTTCTAGCACTATGATGAACAGGTAAGCAGAGAGTGGGTCTCCCTGTCTCACTCCCCTTTCAACTGCAAAGGGCTGAGTAGAAAAACCATTATTTATGACACAACTTGAGATATTGTTATAAAATGTATGGATCCATTGCAAAAATGATGGGCCAAAACCAAAAGATGTTAGAGTGCGAAATAGAAAATCTCTGCTTACAGTATCGAACGCTTTTTTGAAATCTATACAAATCATTCTCCCCTCAAGATTATACCTTTCTGAGAATTCCATGACATCTTCTATCGTTCTAACTGCGTCAAAAATAGTTCTTCCCTTAACATATGCACATTGATTATAATGTATGATATTTGGCAACACATTCTCTAATCTTTTAGCAATAGCTTTTGAGCCTATTTTTACGTCCACATTGATAAGTGAGATTGGTCTCCAGTTCGACAAATCCCGTTTGTCTTTATCCTTTTTCTCAATTAAGGCAATAATGGCTTCCTTCTGGGAATTTGACAACTCGCCATAATCATAAGAATAGTTTAAACTGTCTACCATCAGATTTCCTAAAATGTGCCAAAAAGCTCTATAAAATTCAGCCGTTAATCCATCATTACCTGGTGACTTGTTGCTCTCAAATAGCTGAAGACTCTTGTAACACTCGTCAACTGTTAATTTTCCATCACAGATTCGAGCCTCATTATTAGTGAGTTTCGGTATTTCAGAGTTATTCAAAAAAGAGTTCAACATTTCCTCTGATGGTCTAAGAGGGTCACGTTTACAAAGATTGGAATAAAAATTTTTAATCTCCTGCAGAATTTTTTTAGGATCTGTGATTAGCACACCTTCCTTGTTAAAAACTTTGCGAACAGAGCTTTTAGCTTTTTTGTGCGTTTCCAGGTTTAGAAAATACTTATTGTTTTTTTCGCCTTTCTCGTACCAGGTGGCTTTTGATCGAATAATGGCTCCTTTTGCTATCTGTTCATAAATGGAATCGTATTCCATTTTCAGCATTTCAAGCTCCTCCTGATTCTCAAATGTTGGTGACTCGTTGCACTTTTCTTCGCAAATCCTTAGAGAGGTCTCAAGATCAGAAATCTTTTTTCTTTTTCTGCGCGCTTTTTCTTTACTATACTTTATTGAAACCTGTCTAATCCTGTACTTGATTAAATCCCACAACAGTCTTTTATCTGTAACTTCATCGAATTCCTTTAACCACATGGGTACACTTTCATTTATCAATGTGACAAAATCGTCATCATCGGTAAGACTGGCATTAAATTTCCAAAAAGAGGGACCATATTCCTGTTTGTCCAAACTATTAAGATGAAGAAAAATTGCCGAGTGGTCAGAGTTGATCGAAGGAATAATATCAGATTTCTCAATATCATCCTGGGAAGCATCGTTGATTAGCCAATAGTCAAGTCTTCTCTGAATGAAAGGATTTTTTTGTCTCCACGTAAAACGTTTAGATTCCGGATTTCGAATTCGCCAAATGTCTATTAAGTCAAAATCGAGACATAAGTCTTGTATTTGTTTGACAGAGTCTTTTCTAAAAGGTTTTCCGCCGGAACAATCAAGGTCAGAATCCAGCGTGACATTGAAGTCTCCCCCTACAATTATCCTATGCTCTTTGTTAACAACAAAACCTTCAATGTTTTTATTTAAATTTTCAAAAAAACGGCATTGGTCTTGAACCTTGTTGGGAGCGTAAATATTAACAAACAAGAACAACGAGCCTTGTACCTCAGCTTCCATTATAATAGAGCGGCCCTCGGTATCCAAATTAACGGATTTTAGGCTGAAATCGAGGTCACTTCTCACTAAAATCATCACCCCACAGCTGTGATTAGAACCATGTGCAAAATGAAGCTTACCTTGCCATTGCGTCTTCCAGATATCTTCAACATCTACAGTGCTATAGGTTTCTTGAAGGAAAATGATATCGTACTTTCGCTCATTAAGCCAGGTGAAAAGAGCTTTCCTCTTTGTTGCGGAACGAATCCCTCGAACATTAACAGAAAGTAATTTAAAATTTATATACTCCTTCTCGAATGGGATAATTAAACCTAGTCATGTATAAAAGTATTTCGCATTGCAACTGCGCATAAATTAATATGTGGTAACGACAGAGGTCACAAGAGGTTTCTACACAACAACATAATAAGTAAGAGAAACAACAAATAAAGGACATTACACAACAATGTCTTACACAAAGAGAATAAATGGCGGCTGAGTAATTAACACCTAGAGCCGCCTCGGAGTTTGGAACAATTATTTGAGTCTAAATGATCTTACGCAACCCTCCCGTTACAAAAAATAACAACAAGATCAAATACAAATAAAATGTTCAATCTGTAGAGAAACCGTTCCTGAAAAAAAAAAAATCTAAATGTTCAATTTACAAAGGAACAAAACGTCCATCAATAAACAATTTGTCAGGCTCAGGTTTGCTAAAAAATGCTATCTTTCCTTCTTCCCTTGCTTTCTTTAGCCTTGGCCATTGCTTTTTTCTTCTTTCACTAATTTCCTTGGGGAGATCCGAGTAGACTTTTACATCAGTATCGCCCTCCAGCTCACGCGCTTTTCTAAAAACCAGTTCACGTTCTGGAAATCTCAAGAAACGAACGATAACAGGCCTGGTCTCTCCCATCTTCTTTTTGCCAATTCGATGAGCTCTCTGAAACTCAATATCTTCTGCATTTTCCAAATCCATCTCTTCTTTAAGAAATTTACGCATCACTTCAAATGTATTCTCGGCACCAGTAGTAGATTCGGGGACTCCAAAGAAACGTAAATTTTCTCTTCTATTGTATACCTCTTGGTACAGCAATTTATCCTCAAGCTCTTTGATTTTATCTTCATTCTCCTTGTCTTTCTTCTTTAGCCCCTCGATTTCTGCGTTTTCAAACTCCATTGCCTTTTCAATATCATTCGTCTTCTCTTCTATTATTCTCGACTTCTCGCTTAGCGTGTTTAGTCCAGTTTGAAGGCTGTTAATCGACCTCTCCAAAGCAGAGAAACGTTCAAATATACCTTCGAGCCTCTGTAGTCTAATTTCGACGCTTGCAAGCGTTTGGCAGATCACTTCTAGTTGTGAGGCAATCCTTTCTGTCATATTCAGCGCTTCCAACACTTGGTCGACTTCGCCTTCGTCGCTTGCTGTGTTTATATTTGGGTCAGAACGTGGGCTCTCGCAGATCTTTTTTCCTTCAGGAGAGGAAATATCGCTATCAAAACTTAATCTCTCTTTACGTTTATAGCATTGCGCCATAGACTAAGCACATGGACATGAAATGTTGAAATTTCATCGAAGAACAGCACGGGAGGAAAACACGTACGTCTTCACTAGCACATGGTCGCCCCAATCTCCTCACACTTTACATGTGGTATAATTATATATTGTTATAGATGTCAGAAATGAGACACACAATGGGGGTCACCGAATTTGTTTTAGAGATTGAAGCTTGCTGAAGAATAAGTATCCTGATTATTAAAAAATTGGCCCAAGAAATTACGCTTCTTAGCTTACAAATATATTGAAGATAAACTCGTTGAAACTGCTAAGTACCATTTAGCTACCTGCATACACACTCCTCTGTCTCTACACTCCAAGTTAAGTTATGAGTACTTTATGCCATTTTGTAATCTTCAAGGTACAACTTTATTACAGCGCCTGCATAAAAGGTGTTATTAATGAATTAGTTGAAATACCTGAACTTACTTTAGTTTTGATCAATCATCTCTTAGGGAGCTCCTGGAAAACCTGGCAGAAGAGGTCTGGAGGGAGCCAAAGGATCCGGGGTTTGTTAAAAATGTTGTTAATATGAAGTTAATTATGAGCAACTTCTTAGAAAACGATTTTGTAATAACCCTCTCAGAGTAGTAGACTTCTCTCAGAGGAGAAGGAGGTCGAAACGTCGTCAGTGACTTAACACAGAAGTGAAATGCAATTGTTCACAGTTTAGCTAGTTTTTACCCTCCTGTTGAATTAAAAAGAAAATGTCAGACCTTAGGAACAAACAACCAACCAGTGATGCAAACGAAGAAAAAAGAGTGCTACAGTATTGTGCAAAAGTAATGCAAGCGAATTTCACACGAAATTCCTGGCTTATTGGGGCTATTCCAAGAAGCTCCGCTTGAAATGATATTTTGACAAAATTTCGCCGCATTTTCGTGACGTCCACTGTTCCGATCCGTGCGAAGTTTCGAACGATAATTCGCTGTTCCCGAAAACTCGCTGCAATTTTTCGAACGATGTTCGATGTATACCTCCTTGTAAGTCACGCGGGCTTCAAATCTCTGATGGTGATGCATTTTCATACTGCTATAAAATGTAGGTATGATCTACTGACTAATTTTGTTTTGATTCCACTGACGTTTCGTGTTTTATCTCTTTCAATAACCAGGGCACATCTGGAACCCCGGGTGGACCTGGAAAGCCTGGACCTCCCGGAAAACGGGTAATTAAGTTCAATAGCGGTATTTGTACTAACAGGGCAAGTAACGAGGGAAATATGTTGTATCACAGGTCTACAGTCCAACTGCAGATATCTAGTAATTTATTTAATTGGCAATGTAAAATCCGTACACTTGCAAATGAATTTCATTTGTTGTTTAGCCCAAATAAAGGATATTGATTAAAAATAAAAATTTCATTGGCAGCCTTTGAGGTGTTTGAGATTCAACCCTGTAATTTCTTTCCTGACGAAGAAACGGCTTACTGGAGTTGGTGTTGCTTAGTTTTCAGCTTTTTGAAATTTCCACACACAAAACAGCCAGTTCTAGACAACATGTGGATCTCTTCAGAGCTACAACTTTGAAGTTGTTTTTGTAATTCAACATATAAAATATGAAATACTTGTGTCGAGTCTAAAGGCTCAGCTATGAAAAAAAAAACAGCGTTAACGTGTGACATCAAGTTAGATATGTATACATTGATCTTTGGTGTTTCATTACCTAGGGATCACCTGGTAGAACAGGAAGTCCTGGCGGGCTGGGCTCTCCTGGTGCAAGGGTAAGCTAATCTCCAGGTGTTTAACTTTTACCTAGTGCTGACTTTGCCGAGTTCACTTCATGGCTTTGCAATCATTTCAGGGCGCGAAACTCCTAGCTGATTAATACTGGAACATTTCACAGATTTATAGATTATGCATACCGTAACCATCCGCTTTGAAGCTTATAAGGACAAATGTATGTATAGAAAAACATACGATTTGTTTTCAGGTAATAGATCGGTGGAAAGAGCTTCCAACCCATGTCAAAGAACTTAGAGCGTATTTGCTTTTTCAGAAACAATAAAACAGCCCTTACTGTCAGACCAATACTAATAATATTAGTTAATTTTTGTTTTTCTGTTCTCTCTTAAACCAAGCTGTATTCTTGCTTCATCTCCCCTGTCGTACAGTTAGACCTAACTTGGCTGGAGGCTAACGGCAGCCTCCAGTCTCATTCAAACAAGATTATGACAGTTACCTCATCTAAAAATAAAACTAAAAATGTTATAAGATTAATGTTGTTGTTGCTGTTGTCACTGTAGGGACCTGCCGGAGCTCGGGGATACACCGGTGCGGAAGGAAAGCCAGGAATCAAGGTGAGCAAGATCAGCGCAATTGTCCAATTGAAAAACAAACAACGATAAATATAGATTTTGAATCAATAAAATTAAAGAAAGAGCAAGCAGAAAGATTAGGATATAAGCCGGCAAACCAACAGAACAGAAAGCGAGCCAGTAGGTTTACATACAGACAAGCAAACACAGGAATAGAAAAATAAATGGACAGACAGGCCAACAACGTAACAAACGAAGAAACGGACAGATCGTAAAGTCCATTTAGAAGAGTTTATATTCGACATTGCATCCTACATTCTGCTTAAGAATCAGAAATGTGTAATGGCGCACTGTGTGGAGAACTTAGAGAAAAATGATGTGGTTATTTTAAGCTCTGTAAATGAACTCAGAGCGATGTAAAGTCAGACCCACATTGCATACAGCAAATTTTAAAACTAAGCAAACTGCATGAATGGAAAAAAAAGAAACTATTGGGGACAAAGATAGCAATTGCTTCTTTAAACCATATCCTTTAAATTTGGTAATTTAATCTCTTAATTGATGATCATAGGGGGATGCAGGGAAGAATGGACTTGCCGGACGTGATGGAGCAAAAGGAGAACAGGTGTGCGAAAAGTATAGCACTCATCAGTGCTACTCTTTATAATAATAGTTGCTTCTCGTGGTCAGAATTTCTCTGTATTGATAGCTATCTATCTTAAGGCTGGGCAGCAAAGTAGCCTCTCAGACCCTAGTGCCAATAGCTTTATTACGGGTCCAGATAGAAACGTATATGCATCAAAATACGCCTGTTATTAAGCTTTTTTATTTATGGCTTGTTCTTGTAGCCGATACAGAAAACTGAAACATATCAGTAAACGTGTTAGTTCATCTAGAGGTTATAACGTCTTTTAAATACTGATCTGTTATCAAAACAATGTCCTTCTATATTGATAAACGTTTGCTAACAAGGTACAGTTGTGACTGCAGCTTCATATAGATTTCCCAACATTTTGAAAAGTGTGTACAATGCTAACCGGGTCACATTTTCCTTAGGGCTTCCAAGGCGAACCTGGAAATCCTGGCCGCGCTGGTGGCAGGGTGAGTAGACAATAAGTTATGATATCAGATTGTTAGCTTGTCATTGAGTTAGGTAATCAAAATGCCTCATGTGGTAAGTTGAGGAGATTTCGAGTCCTGTCGATAGCTTTATTAGATAGATAGATTAGAGGATGGAAGATGATCTGAGAATGTTCATCGTGTCAGAATATTTTGACAATAAATGATAAAACTAAGATGGAAAACAATGAAGTAATATTTCGGCAAGGAGTTACATGATTGTATACCATCATCACACTGAAACATGATTACTTTAGAGAGACCAAACAAAGAGGGATAAGTATGAGAAATGGCAAAGTTCTTTGCTGGATTTCAGTCTCTTGTTGAGAGATTTAGGCACCAGGCATTTATTATAATATATGCCCCTTTGTATAGGAGAATCGAATTGCGGTTGCAGTCTAATGCTGTGGTGTTGTAGAGGTGGCGTGGCCGAGTGGTTTAGGGCGCTGGATTTGAAATCTGGAGGTCCCTGGTTCAAATCCTTCACCCTACCGGCACTATCTGGATTTGTTCTCCTCGACCGCGTTGTGTAAATAGCCAACTGGTCCGCCTCCCACCAGTTGGCAGTTTATGTTCTATTTGAAATATTTCTTCATTTATTTACAGTGTCCTCAATTAGCACAACAGTGCTAAATACATATGACACTTGAATAAAGTTATTATTATTATTGTTTTGGACTAATTGTGTGAAGCATTCTTTGTCACAAGAAAGATCAGGTGGAACATTCTCAGAATTTAGGGTATCCCGTGTGAAAATCAAATTTTCGCAAGTGTGCAAACCTTTGTATGTTGCGCTTTCTTTGTCGGATATGGCATGTTCACACATGTATAATGGGATGAAAAGAGTTTTTGCTGTTTTGCCACTTCAATAGTTTTGTCATTTGTTGCCAACAGACTCGGATTATGTCTCATCCTCGTCTTGGAAACAGTTCAAAATGCGCATTATGTACATGTAGATTCCCAATTGATCGCCTTCTCAAGGCTAATGACAGATGTCAGCTTTGACTATGATTTACTCATGTGCTATGGTAGTTTTACTGAATTGCTCTGTGATAGTCTTCACAGTCTTTCCATCTCCTCTTTTGTGTGTGCTGATCGACTTGGAAGATTGATGTCGTTAAAATAGGGTCACATGATGACTGTAAACTGCTCGTCATGTATACTGAGTTTCGTCTTTACTTAAGAGGTCTTGCACAAACTAAAATTATTCAACGCTCGAACCGCGTTTTCCAAAACAGCGTTGTTTTGATCAATTGTTATGTCCTCATGCAAGTAGTAATCCTTGCAATCCATTGCCACTGTTCGATCTGGTCAAATGCAGCATGCAGACCACGAGAGTACTTCATTTGATATAACTGAGACTCATGAATGACTTTTCTCTAACACAGTATAGCAGTGAACTTGGTAGAACTACAGCGTGAGGTATAGGGGCCCCATCCTATGGAATGCTATCCTTAAAGTTATCAGGGAAACTTCATCCTTGTAGCTTTTTATAGGAAAACTTAAAATGCCTCCAGGTCTCTCGACCATATCGAATGTGAAAAAGAGGCTTGTTTAATTCGTTCTAAAGACCTGGCTTTTTATATTTTTAAGATTTTCGTTCTTTATATAAATAAAAGGTTAGTTACATTTTATGGCAGGTCCACACCAGCCCTAAGATGTTCATATTCAGACCTGAGTTATCAAAAAGTACATGTATGCATTTATTCCAGTACATGTGCTGGTACATTTGCTGATTCCTCAACTTGTTGACTTCATTCCCCAGGGAGACCCAGGACCTGGTGGAAAGCCAGGGAAGCCTGGATCCCAAGGATCGCCGGTAAGTTCGAAACAATGCAATTCATTTGTTAAATGGAGAAAGTAGTGGAAAACAAACTTAATGGGCAATCAAGGCCAAAACAAGTTGTATTGTTTGTGGGGAGGGGAGAGTAGATTCGCAGCTCATTAATAACGCTCAGTCAGCGTCTAGAGCTTTTCCAGTGTCGTGACCATTTAGCCACTCTTATCATTCTGAAATGCATTCAGTGTTAAAACTATTTGCAATATCCATGGGTAGGAATGTTGAAGTGTATATTGTACATCATTAAAAGCTGGATCATTGGATAATGCAAGAGTCTTCTTTGGCTTAGCCATCATGGTATTTGAGCCATTATACCATGCTCTACGAATATGGTTAGGCGAAAACGTGACTTGATTTCTTGGTGTGTTTTTATTTTAGTTTGCTATATTTTAGGGGTATTTTTAATGAACAATTCTACTCATGCTTGTTGTATATGAGATGGCTTCATTTATTTCCAATGGGCGAGGTTCGTAGCGCCTCGTTTGCTATCAACCATCGCATATCCAATGCGCGCTTGTGGAATAATTGTTAAATGTGTGATTTGATGCTGTGATAATACGGCGTATTGGTATGGCCAGAATATATCAGTCTGTTGAAAGGGCTGGTTGACTGAGTTGACGATGTGCTACAAAACAGTTGAAGATCTTACCATACAACTAATTTCCTTGCCTCTTTTTATTTCAAGGGTGTTGATGGAGAAGATGGTAGAAGCGGAATACCCGGAATACCTGTATGTTAATTTTTATGTGGCATTCGTTGTTTTTGTTATTTTCTACCACTAGTAACGGAGGCTTCATAAATAAAGCCCTGGAGTGTCTCACTACTCGCTTCAGTGGCTAACGATAATCTGTAATGACAACAGCTAGAGTAGATAATTATAACCACACCTCCGACAAAATTCAAAGACTAATACGAAAAAGAACTGAAGGGTATACCTACTTTAAGTTGTTGCACTTTGCCAGGTATGGAGATCAAGATGTACTGTATATATGGTGCCAGCTACCATCAGGGTGTACGTGTGGTTCTGGTTTTGCTAACCCAAAGAACGAACCCTAGGAACTCTCTGAAAGTAAAAGATTGGAAAAGGCTGCTTAGTGCTAAAACCAAAATTAAGAAGAGGGGTTTCTCTTGTAACTTGACGGTGTTCTATATGACTACTCTTAGAATTTTGTTTTGTTACTGAGGAGGAGATGTATGCTCTCTATCGCAGGGTCCCCAAGGAGTTGCTGGAGCAATGGGATTTAATGGCCCGAAAGGAATAGACGTATGTTTTATTTTTTTTGTACGATACTTAGATAACAATTAAAACACTTAACGACTGACCACGAGGAGGACAGTGAATTTTGTTTCCTGAAAAGCACCGATATAAACTTTGAACTACCTCAAACAAACCTTAAAGCCGCTGAGAAACCTTCACTCAATGTGATGAATATGGAAGTAGAAGATCGATAAACAACTCGAGTCTGACTAGGTCTGACACTCCGAAGGGAACATTGAATTTTGTTTCCCGAGAATCTCGAGAATAATTCGAGGGAAACAAAATTCACTGTTCCCCAAGGACCAGTCACTAAGTGATTTGTTATATAGCAAAACAAATTAATAAAAAGAAAAGCGAATTTTGAAAAACGCGCTGAGATTCCAGCGACAACATCAGGCCACCTTCAACTGCACGCTCTGATCACGTGCAACAGCGGTCAACATTTCGCGTGTAACAGTAAACTGTTTCCTGTTTGACGTTGTGGGCGCTGTAGCGGGAAAAACGTCAGATATATAACAAATAGTATTGGAAAAACCCGTGTTGTAAGTAACTTAAGTAGTGTGTCTCTGCAAGTAATAATACACATGAAAAAATTGCTCGATTCTGATTGGCTGAGAGCAGTGCAGTTCAAGTGTAACACCAGTGCAAAAAGTGTAACACCGGTGCAAAAAGTATGACAGCAGTGCAAATTACACATCGTAATTTGGATAATGATTGGCAGAAAGACAATGCGAAATTTTGTTGGCCAATGATATCATGTAAAGCAGTGACAAAAATTTTGTACGGAAGCTCTGAAAAAAGTTTCCTCGAATGCGAAAAAATGGCTTCAAGAAACATCTTCCGGCAATTTTTCTGCCTGAATTTTTTCATGTTTGTATTAGTATAGGTAATCATACGGTTTCGAGTTCAATTTGGAATTAATTTGCGCGAGTGAGTTTTTCAAAAAGCTCAGCTTTTTGGAAAACTCACTCGTGCAAATTAATTCCAAATTGAACTCGAAACCGTATGATTACCTATAACAATGTGCGTAGAGTGTAGTATCGTTGGTAGCACGAGCAACCCACGTACGTAAAATGTATTATATTGTAAATACAGTGTTACTACTGGGCCTCGCGTTTCCCAGCTGGGTTCCCTGCGCGGGGATTTTAGTTTCAAGCATGCGCACAGGTGGTCCACCGAGTTTCAACCTGAATTCTGAGTTCACGAAGTTTTTAACGGTTTGTACGGCAGTTAAGTTGACTTTTACGAAGGCCTATCGGTGTAACTGAAATCGCAAGTTTTGCTCACGGCGCCTGGTGTCAAAGTAAACGTTGAAATTTATAGCCAGTGTACTTTCGTATTTACATAGAGTGTTGTTAGTGGTGTAAGTAACACGCATTGAAAGCAAACAAATGTAATTACGTGCATTGCAATGAAAAATAACATATTTTAATTCAATACTGAAATAAAAAAAGTTCAAAGATGCACGTGAAAAGGGATGACAGGGCTGCAAATAATTCTTTTTTTGTGAAAGAAACATGTCATACTAAGACACCACCTTTGTCAGATAAAACGAATTGTGGTAGGACATGACCAAAAAAGTAACATTTACTCGGGTAAATTTTTATTCATCCTTACCGTAAAACGATTTACGATAAAAAAAATGTCCGGACATCATGTCCGACCACAGTTGGGATTCCGTCGGACACGAGCAAATTTTGGTCGGCCAATGTCCGATGATGGACTGTTATTTGCAGCCCTATCAGTTTGACACTCATACCAGGTGGTAACAGAATCTCAAAAAACTCATACAACCTGAATGGCCAATGATGAACTGTCGCACAGTCACTAGGACAAGCTCTGTGGGTGACGGGTTAATAGTGATTAAGGAATATTGACATGCCATCGAAGTCAGTGGAGTTACCTTCTCATTGCAGGGTACTCAAGGAAGAACAGGAAATCGTGGAGAATCTGGAGATATGGGTTCTAAGGTAAATGATGTCAAATTACGTCTCTTGTTATTTGAGGCATAGCTCTGTTAATTATGTGTGTATGTGTGCTGTATGTGCTGCAAAGGTGCAGTCAGTAAAACTACGCATGAAAAAGCCCGATCCCTTGTGAAAGAAGATGAGGTGTTTATAACAACCGTTGCATACTAAACTTTAGTTCTCTTACTTCAAGTTGAGATTCCTTTTACTACCGAACAGGCTTATTTTGAGATTGTTTGTGAGGTCAAATTTAAATTATTGCTATGAATTCGCTATACCGTTGGCATAAGGAGACAGTTTATCGCAGTCCTGGCCACATGTAACAGTTGCAAACGATTTCTTTAAAGTATGAAGAATCATTCCTAGACATACAGATGTCGCTTTCTGGTTCCTAGGGTGGCAGCCTCCCAACGCTATAAAACTCCTCAGGTGACGATGAACTGCTTCTGTTCTTGTTTCTTTATTAGGGTGAACGAGGCGCTCGAGGTGAACCTGGAAAACCAGGGGCCCCAGGAATTGCGGTAACATTTCCACATTTCCACTTTAATGATGCCGACTAACTGTTGTTCATTTATTACTTAGCAATACGTAGCAATTTGTTTTGGCACTCTCGAAGCACGTAATGTCCACTAACGAATACCAACATGTATGCATACACCAATGATTGTTGTTTATGTATTGTGGAAAATAACCCCGTGATACTTTGATTCCTCTCTAGGGTAGACAAGGTGACAGAGGAGATATGGGAAATCAAGGAAGCCAGGGAGCTGCGGTGTGTAGCAAGGCTTGAATTTAACCTTAAGTTGCTTAACAAATAATTAGTTTTTGCAGGAATTGTTTTCTACTACCAAGTAAATTTAAGGTACCAGGATATTTTGACGCTATTAACAATTTTTACACCATTTTTTTACTATTTTCCCTTGTTAAGTCTGGGATCAACTTAAAACTATGCAAGAAACTGATTGGAGGTCCGCAAAAGGTCACGGATTACTACATTAAGCAATTCTCTTTTAGTTTGTTGTGTTAGTTTGGTAGTAGTATTTTTTGCCTTGCCAACTCCAACAACTATTTTAATTTTTTTCGAAGTTTGAATGTCTCAGTTATCTTAGGTACATTGTATGATCCCCTAATCGATAAAAAGTTGTCAGACTTGATTTTAACACGGCTGCATTCAAATCGTCTAGTGGAGAAATAATAAGATGTCAATACAAATCTTGGGTATGTGGATATGAGGATTGATATCCCAGGAGTTAGTTTGACAATTCGTAAGATTTGGTTGGACTCAGATGTCTGTACCTGGTAAGGTTTAGGCACAGAAACACGGAAATCTAATTGTAACATTTTCTTTGCAAGTTGCTTTATGCTATCGAATGCAAGCAACCTAGAGGTGCTGGAAACGATGTGGTGTGGTCCTCTGATTCATGGATTTGTTAAAGACTCGCACTTACACGTGTGCAGCTTTTTCCCAATCAACTGTGATATTAACTGGAAAATTTGACATTTACCAAATTAGTGTAATGTGCCATAAAATATTTGTAATTACAATCATAATTACATAATTATGATAATTTATTTTTTATTTAAAGGGACCGCCTGGAAACTCAGGACCCTCTGGTGCTCCTGGCAGAGTGGGAAATCCCGTATGTTACCATGGTTACCATACCTTATTAATTAAAAGTAACTTTGCATGGGGAAGTTTGTCCATTCTTCGTGATGTTTGGTGTATATGTTTGACTTTTCTTCCTTGCTGCTTTTATAAAACCAATTGATATGCTCAACCTGGGTTATTATTCACTAGTTAACGTCGTAATTCAGAGATCATGAATTATTAACCATGAAATTACTGATGCCACCAAAAGTTCTTTTTGAAGATTGACAACTTGATCACAAGTGACAGTACGCCACACTCGTATTCCCGATATTGGACTGGAGCTAGCTTGCCATGGAATCCCATGCGGGGGAATATCATTAAAGAGATGAATTTCATTTGTAATAGACCATTTCCGAGTTACCTAAAGCCTCTCTTTCAAAGCGAGGCCTGGTGCACAACCATTCATATGAAAATGAGTTTAATTTGCATGAGAATTTTGAGAAAGAGGCTAAAGGTAATTCGGAAATGGCCTATTGAAAAGACTCTCCACATGAGCCTCAGTTGCATGCTAGTTCCAGTCCAATACCGAGAATACGACTATGGGGTATTACATCACTACTATTCCAGCTGTTCTCACTGCTGTTTATTATTTCATTGCTCACATTTATGAAGTCCTTACTTTTGTGGAAACTCTGGGTAAAATATTATACTTAATTTCCATCAAGAATTTGTTACAGCACTCCAACAATCTGGAGATCACCAGCAGCTGCATTCGCCTTTTATTCGAGGGGAAATTTCTCTGTCTTTTTTGGATGTTTTAGCCACCACAATGTGAACAATTTTTGACAACATGCTTGTTCTTACACTCAGGGATTTCCTGGAACACGAGGCACGGATGGCACACCGGGATTGCGGGTAAACATACATTCTTGCTCAAGTAGTATTAATTATTGAGTGGTCTGATCTTATGTCTTAAATGCATGAAATATCTCCTCTGTCCATGTTAATTGGTTTTGGGTATTTCCCCAAAGGTGTGCTATTAAAGAACGATATTGTCAAGGTTATGAACAAGTCAGTGGTGTTTGTTTTATTCCTTTGGATTTTAGCGCGTTACTGTACCTAAAGTAGCAATTATGGTAGACATGTATTCCCCCAAAGCGTACTAAAAGGTAGGAATAGATATAAATGTTGCCCTGAAAGCATCAAGTTGTAAAGGGTTAGGTGAGATGATGAGAAGAACTGGGGTCCTACAGGTGACTGCGAGATGAGACGTTCTCCAGATTTCTTTCAAATCTTAAATGGGCAATACCACACACACCTATACACCTCAGTCCAGACTTTTGGCCAGAATTTGAAAAGTGGTCGTGGAAAATGTGCCATGGGGCCTGCTTAAATCAGCAATTGATAAGGCAACATATGAAAAACAATTTTCTTTAGGAAGTGGCCGTTCTTAGGGCGTCTGGACAACCATCTTGCTCAAAGCCTGCCTCAGACATTGGTCAGGGCTTGCTGTTGATGATATGGCATCTTATCAATTCATCAAATAATAATTTGCTTTTCTTATTAGGGTGAACGTGGAACCAGAGGAGAGCAAGGCCCAACTGGCGCACCGGTAAACATATTAAAATTGTAATCACATGGTTACACGTGTGATTAGCTAGTAATTTCATGGTATTTTATCAAAGTGTTACTGATATCCCGAGCCCTTAAGCAGCTGCAATTTTAAGAAAGGTATTAGTTTCTTATTAAACTGTTGGGCTGTACGTCAGGAAAGTAAAACACTGAGGTATTCATCAAATGCAAGTTTTATAAAGGTTAATTAACCGCTGTAATTAGCTTTTGAAGCTGACGTTTCGAGCTTCCGACGAAGGCCATACGAACTCTTGTTGGCCTTGATTGGATGTATGGTAAGAGTGTTAAGGCAATGGG
Organism: Micromussa lordhowensis; assembly: GCA_964020085.1. Classification (NCBI taxonomy): domain Eukaryota; kingdom Metazoa; phylum Cnidaria; class Anthozoa; order Scleractinia; family Lobophylliidae; genus Micromussa; species Micromussa lordhowensis. Next base: position 35,672,175 of record OZ026601.1, on the reverse strand, counting down.
GTGGCAATCACTAACAATTAACGTTTTCATCGCTTTAATTCTCCAAAGATGAAGGTACGGAATGGCATATAATTAATCACCATTAGTTATTTCTAGGTATGATAAATGACACCGTGGCTGTTATTTTTCACAGGGTCCTGTGGGCCGCGAAGGCGAGGGTGGCATCCCTGGAGTTGACGGATTATCGGTTGGTTTAGCTTATACTTGTTTAGACACAACGATTAATTTTTTCAATTCATTCAATTTATTTATCTACTCACGACCCAACAAGCTGTAAAGCTTAAATCCTTAGCATGATTGTTTTACTTACTTACTAACACACAAAGCATACATGTGCCAGGTGTAAAGACATCTGTAGAACTTGTACTTGACATAGCTTATTCAAAGAAGGCTTTCTTGCGTTTTGGTTGCCGTTCTGTAAAGGACGTGACCAGTGGTTTTATCGTGACTGTCTTTGAAGGAGTCAGAGAATTATTCGCGGGCTCAGTGAAACGAGGGCATATTAATCGGAATTTACAAATAAATGACTTTGAAACATATGTTTTGTTAACAAATGAGAATGAAATACCAGCATCTTTAAGAGAGATTCCTAAAAAGCAGTTTTAAGCTGAACTTAAAATTTTTTTCCGATTGCTAACGGCTGAATACGTAATATACTTAAAAATATTTTGGTACGAGGTTTTTGTCCACTAACAACTGCGTTTCCTATCGGATTGTAAATCTTCTTAAATTTAAATTGAGTTAAAGGTGTGTGTAAGATGGAATCTATTGCAGTCACTGGCCTCAACACCTGAGATTACTGCAGTATGTACCTGCAGAAACTCTCCGCAGGGATCTCTCAAAGGCTTAAACTCCTTGCCTGCCTCACTTAGATTTTGCGTTAATATACACGCGTTCAATCGCCAGACTAAAATATATTTTAAAGGAAAAGCTGAAGAATTTATTTATTTATTTATTATTATTATTGTTATTATTACATGAAGTTTGGATTTCAGTAATCACTATTTGTTTTTTTTTCTCCTGTAGGGTGACAGAGGAGCGCCTGGAGCTCCTGGTCCACAAGGTTCTGAGGGGGGACCGGTAAGGCGACAGTCGTGACTCTTTGTGATTGATAAAAACCATGTTTACTTGTGCAGAATGTTATTGTTGTTTCCAGCCAGAAACGTTGAGTGTGACACTTAGTGCTGGAAAACAATATTGTACTTAATAATTAATTCTTAAGGTTACGGTATACGGTAAAAGGTAAATTGGACGCTCCCATTTTAGGATTTAGAGGTCGCGAAAAATTCTTGGTATAGTTTGATAGCTTTAATTTGATATAGGGGGTTAGGTATCTACAGTTTGAACCGGACGCGCTACAGCGCTTGGACGTGAGACACCTCTTAAAGTATATGGTAACCTTAATAATTCAAATAATGTCAGTGATAATTAAAGAATTTTGAAAAAAACCCGGAAGACTGTAAATTGTTTGGTCCCAACTTTGGCTTGACGCAGATGTAAGAGTGCGGAACATCGCGCTTCGAACTTGACTTTAGCAGGCACACAAGCGCAGTATTGTTGTACTCATTTGGTCTGTGAAGAAGCAGTGATCACGTGCTGTACAAATTGATGTCTTTTCCCTCTTAGGGCTTGCCTGGTGTAACTGGTCAACCTGGATTTGCTGGTTCCAAGGGTGCATTTGTGAGTTTCCCTTTGTTATTCTTAGATGATTAGCTTAGTAATCATAAAAATTACAATTTTCTCGATTGTAATTGGTTTAAAAAAACTCCTATTTTCCACTAATTCACTTGCCAAGTTGTTATCGGACAGTTTGTTATTGGACATTTTGTTATCGGACAGTTCAGTCAGCCAATCACATTCAAAGTTGTAGTTTAAATCAACCAATCTCAATTTGAGAGCGACATGAAACAATTTACGCCTTCTTTCTCAGTCTTTTAATGCAAATTTTCCCTTTCTGTTATAACTTGGCTGTTCTTCTTTTCTCGGAAATTGTGATTTTTATGATTAATTGGTAATAAGACTTCGTGTCGTCCAATTCGGTCTGTTATTATGCTCGCGATAAACAAATCGGACTCCCGCTGCGCGGTCGTCCGATTTTGTTATCACTTGTATGATTACAGACCGAATTGGACTCAACTCGGTCCTATTACCATTACTAATTGGACCTCGTGTCGTACAATTCAGGGAGTAATCGTGCTCTTAATTTCAAATTGGCCTCGCGTGATTTTGAAATTATACGCGATAACTCCCTTAATTGTTCTCCACTCGGTCCAATTACTATTTAATTAGTGGAATTCTACTAGTATACTAATGTAAATGCTGCAATCTGATTGGCTAAGCTACTCGTATACTACGGAATGGCTACGTTTTTTCGTTTAACAAAGTTCTGAAGGAACATTTTGATGCAAATGGATAACTAAATTCCTGAGAAGACTAAAAGAAAAACATTAACGGTTTCTTGACTTTATAAATCTTGAAAATATTGAAAAAATGATGCACGCACACAAATTCAATTTCAAATGACAATTAAGTCTGAGCGATGTTTCTAATATTACGGCAAACAATAATTAGAAACCGTTGAAACTACCACCAACGGGACGTAACATCTCCAGCAGGCAACGACAAATTCAACGGTCTTTAACTCTGAAATTAAACTAAAACAATTACTCGCCTCAGGCTCGGTGAATATTGTCGAATAATCCCCTCGACTTCGTCTCTGGAATTATTCGACAATATTCACCTCGCCTTCGGCGAGTAATTGTTAAATAGAAATCTCGAGCTCATAATCTATAGATATTAGGAGTGCTTGATATTAATGATGAAAGTATTACTAAGCAATTTTATTTGTTACCGAAGCGTTTAAAATGTAAAGAAATGAAATGTAGAGAAATGAAAAAATATTTACACACAGAAAATATTTGATTTATCCTTGCTTATGCTTCGCCTTTATTGTGAATTAACTTGCCCGAAAACTGTAGGAACAGGGTCTGACATCGGTGGCACTGTTATCATCTCTTCATAAGATTGGGATCCCAAAGTGTTTCCGGCCCTCTGGCTCTTTGGCCCTCTGGTACTTTCTTCAGAGAGAGGAGGGACGGGGTACCGAGGGCGGTTCCCTCCAGTGGATCAACCACTCGATATAACAACGGAATTCTAGTACTATCTTGTTTCAATTTTGCATGATATCTTTTTTAAGGGTGCAAAAGGCAGACAAGGTCTTGCGGGAGAACCTGGTAAAGATGGCGAGTCGGTGAGTCATGATATTAATTAGGGTTTGTTCGTGGCAATTCTACTCGGCTGTTCTGATTACGTTGGTGTTCTGTGCCCCTTCTAATCAGTTTAAAGTTATTGAAACTGAATTTAGCTTGGCAAACTTAAAGATGCAATTACTACTGTGTCATTTTGTGACTGTGGAGAAAGGGGAGGAATATTCTAGGAGATTTTTCTCTGACATTTCGTTCTTTGTTAATTTGAAGGGTGTAATGTTAATACCTAGTCGTACCTGTTCGTTGTGCCTTGAAGACTTATCAGGTTGCGCTTGGTTGAGCTACGGTTCATATTGTGATAAGATGCGGCCAACCCATCACCCATGGCGAGACCAAACTGATAGGCTGCCAAAACGATTGGGTATTTCTCATGTGGTTTCCCATCATGCCCACTGGCCATAGGGCAGCAGCAAAGGACCTCCACAGTTGTCTGTCGCCGGCTAGCTTTTAGATGGACCTCCAGCTGTGGCCCAAGCCCCTCATATCTGTCCCTATAGTGCGTCGTCATGTAATTTTGGGTCTGCCCCGCTTGCGCCTGCCTTCCGGTGTCCAGCGGAATGTTATAGGATATTAGGATTAGGTATTTACTGTACCGGAATTAAGGCAAAAACAGGCCACTGACTTGATATCGTAGGAGATCAGGACAAGAGATAAGACGATGATCGGCGAACTGGGAATTTGGTTACGATAATAATGAAAAATAACAAGAACGTGTTTCCTTCAATTTAGGGCAATGATGGCGCTCCTGGATCTGTTGGTGAACCAGGCTTAGCAGGGCCTAAGGTGAGGTTTGCAAGACACACAATAAAATAGACACCACGGAAAAAAATGTCCCTCCTTTACTTGCTGTTTCTGTTACATTGTTGTAACCTGCGTAGCAGCCGTTTCCTTTCCTTTTCCAGGTAGCGAGGTCGAATAAGCGGGCGAGCGAAGGTGCGCGCCTGGGGTGAGCAAAAAATTTGGAAGAAGCCGTGTTCTTCCCTCGCTTCACCCCCTCCCCCTGGTCCTTATTTTTCGCACTCGCTCGCGTTTTGGCCCTTTCGCGTGCTTTTTTGGAAACGCCTGCTACGTAGGGTTGGATTTTTACGTTTTTATTTGTTGGTTTTCTCCTTAGTTTTAGTTTCGATTGTGAAGATATATATCAAACACTCAAGACAGTGTTTGACCACATTTCCAAACACCTCGAAGTTCGTCAAAAATACTCAAAAATACAAACTTTCTTCTGGGTGTTTCGAAATGTGGTCAAACACGATCTTTCGTGTTTGATATATTACACCCTAAGTTCAGTCTCCAATCTTTAAAAGTCCAGTCTTTAAAAGCCAATCTTTAAAAGCCAGTCCAATCTTTTAAAGTTTCACGAGTGAAAGAGGAGCAGAAGCGTTACTGTCAATGTTCCGTTAATTGTGAAAGTTTTAATTTAAAGAACAGGGATTAGAAAAATATTGATACATGTGGCTTGAAAATCAGTGTTGACAGTGTGGTGTTTGTGTTAGGGAAGGGACGGGACACCCGGACGGGCAGGAAAGCGTGGAGATCGAGGAGCAACTGTAAGTTTGTCCTATCTTTAGGGTTAGTCATAAACGATCAGTTTTTCTTTCAATTTTTACCTTTTTGCCTTGTAAAGAGCTTTGAAGGCAAAGTTTTTTAGCTGATTTCGACTTTTGGTCTGATAATAGGCCATTTTCGATATATTAAAATTCAGCTTGATAGTGAGGCCTAGAGGACACAAACAAAAGAAATAAATAAACATGGTCATTCAATTTCCTTTGTTTGTGTCCTCTAAACCTCACTGCCAAGCTGAATATAAACATATGTTCTATTTCTCCGACAGGACAGTTTACAAAGTTTTTTCTTATGTAAATTTATCATACCGCATTGACGTATAAAGAAAGCGTTTGCATATATAAAAGATTCACCAGATCACCATATTTAATTTTTTTTAATCCTAGTATGTGCGCTTTCCTTTGTTTTTTTTTTCTGAAAAATATTATATCACACCCGGTATTCTGAAGGCACCTACCGTAAAAACAATGCATAAATCAAAAAGTTGTTGTGTGAGATAATTTATGTACAGACCACTTATCTTCATCTCTGATTGGCGAATGAAAGATCCTTTGAATTATGCGACAGTTTAATTTACGAGTTTGCCTGCAAGATGAAGTTACACCGATATTTTCTTAGTGGTAATCTTTTTCTTTTCAGGGAAGTCGTGGAATCACCGGAGCCACCGGAAGTCCTGGAATTCCCGGAGCTATGGTTTGTAGAAAAAAAAAACAGTTTGGAAATACTAGTAGCAACTGAATCGCGTGCATCAGAAAATTGTGCCACAGTTATTCTAGTATTTCTCAGCAGTTTGAATGACCAGAATAGTGGAGGGATATTCAGGCCTTGAGTTAGATTATTGTCACGGGAATTGCCACAGGGAGCTTAAACATTGATCAAGGCGATCCCGAGGACGACGCCTCGTAAAAATGGATTTACATTTTGCCTTCGAATGTCGCAACTGTGTAGATCTGTTCAATACGCCTATCGGTTTCAACACTTAGTTACATATACAATGACAACGTGCAACTCCAAAAGAAAATACAACAAAATTAGCCGTCGTGGTTTACGTTTTCCAAAATACGCAGGACTTGATCATTTCACGTTGTTGTTTTGCAGAAGACGGGTAAGAAATGTGCAAAGACTTCTAACTCACTTGCGTAGCCATTGTCCTGCTGTTTTAACCTTTTCTCGTTTGGGATTGTCGTCGTGGTTTCGCTGTATTTTAAGTGCGAGTAGTATTAAGGCCCAGTCCGCACTACACCGGAGGGTTCACTCTGAAAACACATCAAATGTTTTCCGTTCATTCTACGCTGGAGGAATTTAAAAACGCAACGATCACCGGTCATTTTGGATTTGTGTTTGAAAAAACCTCGAGCAGGGAAATCACATGATTATCGTTAGGTCATCGTTTTCCAAAAACTCAAAAAATGTTTTCTGTCTACACTGAAACGAAAAGTCGTTTTGAAATTCCTCCGGTCTGTAGAGCGTTTTCGAAAAGCTCCGTTTTCGTGACGGATTAGTGTTGAAGGTAGACCTGACCGTAGAATTAAAGCTGCGTTTTTAAATTTCTCCGGCGTGTGGACAGGGCTTGTGGTGAAGAACCCGAGGTAAGGTAAGGTTTAATTATCCCTTTCAATGCTCTTGTTTTTTATTATTTTTATGTTCTTTCCAGGGCCCAGCTGGTCCGCAAGGTCCTTCTGGACTGCCTGGAAACCCAGGCGAAAAGGTAAGTTGTCTTTCTTAAACGGGGCACTGTTATGGCAATGAAAACGTACCTGGGTCAATAGAAACTTCACGCACCAGGTCACTAAAATTCATCAAGTTTAAAGCCCCTGGTCCAACGGCGCATGATAGTCGATGATAGTTGATTCTTCCCTAACTATCATCAGCTATCATTCACATGGTCAAATGACCAGATGAAGGTCGTGATAGTTGACGATAGTTCAGTGACAGTTACGCAAGCAAAGTCGCCCGAGCATCTAGCGCCAGGCTCGCTCCTTCCACGCGGTAAAAGTATTAGATGGCGGCAGCTTGTTGAAAAGTGAGATCGATATGCTGGAGAAATGCAGGGAAGATCAGACAGAGAGAGTTGGTGGTAAATACGACGGAAAGGAGAATAGATAAAAAGGAGAAACGAGAGCGGGTTAAATTGATGAGAGGATTGCTAGGGGAGGGCGCTGTCGAGTACAAGGAAATGCTACTGATGAAATAGAACATTTACTAAAATATTGATCGCTATTTCAAGCGAGGCCGATGATGTTTGGGGAAAAAAGCTGGGGCCCGTCGTTCTTTAAAGACCCGGAGACTTTTCGGGCCCGAAAAAGCCATTCTTAGTTAATCTGTATTTAAAAACAGGGAGGTGTATACGCTTGAAACTTGTATGAAGGGAACCTCTGTTCATAATAAAGCAGTTCTGTAATAATAAGGTTTGAGATTTTGCTCTGGTTCTGGGTGTCAAATCTTTTCGGGGCCTTGTGAAACGGGCCCCAGACCCGAAAACTATCGTGAGCTATCATACACGTTTTCAAACGGGAAAAAAAACTATCATCGCTTATCATGAAGAATTTGATGAAACTCGAAGTGATTGATAGTTGATGTTAGTCGATATAACTCTCGTCGACTATCATCGAATATCATCGAATATCAAGAGCCAAGGTTTTAAAAGCGACGGTGTTTGGCTATCTGGTCTTAATTTGCATAGATTTTTACTATTTTATTTCTCCGTTTTCCTTCAAGTTCTTGTATCCAATGAGAATGTATATATCAAACGTCTGACCACATTTCCAGACATTTCCAGACTTCCAGAAGTTCGTCAAAAATACTCCGCTATGGGTCATGTTTTCAACTCTCTTCTCGATGTTTGGAGATGTGGTCAAATAATCTTTCGTGTTTGATGCATTACTTGAAAAGGCAGACATAGTTTTTGCCAATTCTGCCCTTTTGTTGTGGGACTTGTGGTATATTTTTTCTTTCCTTTCAAACAACGTCTCTTAAGAGCAATCTCAAATTATACTGTGCGAGCACAATAACTGGTGCCAATGGATTTACACAGTAGCATCCAATTTGATATTGAACGAGGAATTTAAATCTTAAAGTAGCTCAGTCACGGCAGTTTGGCCTCGTACAAATTACCTTTAAAATGAAGGAAACCTGAAAATAATAGTTTGCTAAGATAGAAAAACACCAAAGTGATAATAATAAACCATAAAGGAACAAGGATGGTTAAGGATGGAGAAGATTGACACGGATTACAAACAACGTAATATAAAAGTTCAGAAGATACGAAATCCGTGACGTAGCTCTTTTAAGGAGGATTCATTCTGGACATGCGCAGGAGTAATCTACTTGCATCCGATTGGTTCATAAACAGTGGTATCGAGTGCGTTCACGTCATATCTAACCCCTGGGCCTAGCCGTGAAAAATTGTTGCACTTAACGGGGATGTCATTACGACATTTAGCAAGTGTTCTTGGCCAAGGTGGCTATATATTTGCGATCAGTCGAATTATTCGGTACCCGGCCATGAATTATTTTATTGCAATCTCTTTCCAGGGTCTCAAAGGAGATCAAGGTGACATCGGATCAAAAGGAGAGAGCGGGGACCTGGTAAGGAATCTTTTTTTTTAGGTATCTGTTCCTCATTGGAATGTCTTTTTTCCTTATGGTTAGGTTTAGGGTTACTATTTTAAAGCTGAGAAAATTACTTCGTTCGTGAATTTGCAGGGAACTTTGGGTTTAAGTGGACTAAAGGGCTCAAATGGTGCACCTGGAGTTACCGTAAGTAAAATTATTATCTTTAACATACCTATTTAAGATAATAATGTATTAATGTACAGATGACTGGATTTATGAAAACTTTGTCAATGGATAGTGCGTTTCCTGGGTTCAATACTCGGTGGTGACTTACAACTTTTCGGTTTCTTAAGTTTAGTAGGAAAGTGTCGCGAAAATGGCAAAGATCGTTTATGAAAGGGAAAATTGCTTCGCCGGCTTCTTTTAGCTAATTTCTGAACAACTTCAAACTAGTCGAAGTTCTTTTCAAATTCGTTAGTAATTCATGAAGTTAAAACAAAGGAAATAGTGACTGTCACGGCGGTTTGGATACCCGGTCTTAATTAGCATAGATTTTGACGATTTTACCCCTCTATTTTCTCCTTAGTGTAAGTTTCGATTGAGAAGATATATCAAACACTCGAGACAGTGTTTCATCGGCTATCCAAACGCCTCGAATTTCGTCAAAAATACTCCGCTGCGCGTGGTATTTTCAACTCTCTTCTCGGTGCTTGGATATCCTGTGTCTCTCGTGTTTGATATATTACTTGAAAAAATAGATTTCTTGAAATGCCCAAGAACAGGTGAAATAAGCAAATGGTATTATGTAGGTAACTATGCTGAGGTACACAACACGGGTAGCTATGCCAGGCTCACCACCAAAATGGCAAGTTTTATAGATACAGGATAATACGAAATACAATAGTACCAAATTAAAATCCTGGAGGGGGGGGGGGGTGGGGGTGGGTGGGAAAGGGTCAGTTAATGTCAGCCTAAGGTCACATGACTCATTCCCAGGCCCCAGTGGTACGTGAGAACAACATTTCCCTCTTATTTCGTTTTTTTTCACTCAACCAGTGGATAATTACACTTCTTTGTTTGCTTCTGCCCCCAAATCTCCACTTATGGGAGTGGTCAATTAAACACTTGACATTTTTCTTCCTCCATCACAGGGTAACAGAGGCGCGGCGGGAGCAGCTGGCCGACCCGGCAGTCAGGGTCCACCTGTGAGTTGTGATGTTTTATAATTTTAAATTGTGTGTGTGTGTGTGAGTAATATAGGAGACTGAAACAATAACACAAAATGAAAAACAAACCCCGGGGAATTAACAAGCTAGGTGTACCAAGTGTCTAGGCTACAAACTACGGCTTGCACTCTTTTAGATACCATGCCTAAACTAAGTATGGTGGGCAACAAACTTAAAAACGTTTACAAAACAAAGAAAAGCTAGGGTCTTTTTAGATTGAATGACTCAATATTTTATGCCAGTGCCTGCATAGACGCAAATGACCTATTGTATGCAGGCAGGGCACCAGTACGGTAATAGACATGTCTAGGTTTGGTTGAAGTCCCGTGAATCTATAATATTTGAAGACAGGCGAATGTGTTGGAAAAACGAGAAGAAAAAGACATTAGAGAGCTAAAGCATGACGTTACGTCAGGGCAAACGGCGAAGAGTACCTCTTACCTTTTTGTAATCCTTAAATAAATCACACAAGAATAGAAAAATGTCTGCTACTATTCACCGCAAATGGAAATATTTTCACTCCACTGTACAAACAGCTGAAGACGGAAGGCAAAAGTTTCATTTTTGCGGTTTGCCGTCTGACGTAACGTCATGCTTAATCTGTCTATTACTTCTTTTATACACAGGGCCCCTCTGGATACCAGCCATGATACTGAATGGGCCACCCTGGCTAGATAAAATATTACTTACTTACAATGTTGGCTTTTCGTTGTTAGGGGCCACCAGGTTCCATTGGTCTAACTGGACAACCCGGTTTACCAGGAGTCAAGGTAAGCTAACCAGTATACCTGATGTATGGCATACGGAGGAATGAGAGTTTTAATATTCATAGACGGTAAGAAAATGTTGTCACAGTCGATAACTTTTATCTCGTTTTTTTTTTTTTTGCAGGGCTCGCTTGGCATAGGAGGTAAACCAGGAACACCAGGTTTACCAGGGAGACCGGTAAGAGTTAAAGAATTATGATCAACAGATACGGAGAAATAACCTTTAAAAATTAAAGAAAACCTGAAAATAGTAGTTTACTAAGAAAGAAAAATACCAAAGCGATAATAAGAAACCGTAAAGGAACAAGGATTGTTAAGGATGGAGAAGAGCAACACGGATTACAAACGATAAATTTTAAACAATTATTGGATGAGGTTTTTGTGATTCCAGAATAATCAAGGTCTCGGTAAGGGTTATCAGCCTCAGCCTTCGGCTTCGGCTGATAACCCTTACCTCGACCTTGATTATTCTGGATATCACAAAAACCGAATCTAATAATTGTTTTATTATACACTGAACGAACGCAAAAATTTGGAAGTCATGTTTCTACTTCGTCACTGACGGCAAGCAACACGAATCGCGCGAAGTTTACCTGATTACCAAAGGTAATCATGTACTGCACGTGATTACCCGTGACCTTGACATGATTATTGTATAATCTGCAGTTATGACGTAAAGGACGCTGATTTCGAAAATTCACTGTACGCTTTTGGCCAATCAGAAAAGGGTTAGAGGGTTCAGTGTATCATAATCAAAATGAAGTGCACTTTCTGGAAAGCTGACGGCAAATTTCCTTATAGAGATTGACCACTTATATGGTGCTCCTCATTACAGGTTTCACTGTGCTATTACACGCGGTCTATACGGCAAGGTCTCGGTTTGAGATTAGTCCGTAAAGATCTCACTCTTGGTTAATAAGTAATTAATATTTCCTGAAATAAAGTTACTCTCCCAACAGTTATCGTGTTGCTTGAATCATTATATACTTTGCTTTAGTATGGTTTACTAAGTGACATATTTGTCGCGTCAACGGTTTGCATCAGTTGTTTATACTATTTCATTTTATTTTTTAGGGATTATCAGGACGTGATGGATTATTTGGAATACCTGGCTCAGATGGAAGACCTGTATGTACAGTAACTTGCTCTAATGGGCATTATTTGTATATTTCCAATGTTTCTATGGACTGTGTGACGCTGAATGATCTGTACCTTTTGAACCCGTATTCTAGTGGCGATTTGTATGGTTAATGTTTCAATAGCGAGGAGTGTCGTGGGAGTGTGATCTCAACTTTCGAACCACCTAAGGGAACAGAAATTAGTTGGAAAAAATCGAGTGCAAATTTGTCCTAACTTTTTTTTTCCGAGGGAGCGAAAATTGTCTCGGGAGGCTCGTCAAATCAGGGTTCTGTTTTATACCCGTTTGTATTAATGTGTAGAGCAGGCCCCTGTTAAGGCGATTAAATAGTTTTGAATCAATAGCTAAGTCTGAGTTTTTGTCTGAAGTCAAGAACCCTTTGGAAATTGATTCTGCACATGTCTGGGGAAAAAGGCAATCTAATCTCGTTTTTATTGGAATATTTATGTTAAATTTGATTGCAGATTGCGAGCAGTCGGCAGTTGTTCTGAGAATCCTCCGTGCAATTGAAAAAGTTAAAACTATGGGAATTGGGGAAAGAAAGAAGGGTCACAATTTGTTGCTGTTATTTGTTGTCTTCCGCTTTAGAGTGATGTTGAAGCACTGTAATTTGTTTTTCTCTAGGGCCCCCCTGGTCCTCTTGGTCCAACCGGAGCCAAAGGCGATCGAGGACCCAGTGTAAATATGAGTTTATTATTTGTACTTTGATTGTGTGAAGACGCTCTATGGCACCAGTGCATCACTAAAAAAAGTACCTGTTTCTCTCCTTTGATAGCTAAATACTTAGCAATACAAACAGCATTATATAAAGATGACTTCCGCTATGACTAAAAAAGTACCTATTTCTTTCCTTTCAATAGCTAAACACTCAAACAATACAAACAGCATTATATGAAGATGACTTCCGCTCAGGTTGTCAAAACGTCACCGACAACCCTTTTCAGAACTACACTAAGCCGGACGGTCACACCACACAAACTGCTGATATTCCATTTACTAAATCATTTACACAACCATTTACCAAGTGTTAATAGTCTTAAATTCTCAGTTTCTTGACATTTTGCTAACATGGTTGTTTTTGTCTCTTCAGGGCTTACCCGGCCTGCCAGGAAGACGAGGTGCTCGTGGGAATGATGGAGAAAAGGTCTGGATTGTTTTGTTAATTCTGATTTCAGTGTACAGTACAGATTAAAATTGCAATCAGAGCCTTTTGGTAGGTTTAAACGCTGATGTTATTCAACTTCCACGAGTTTGACATTTTTTAAAATAAGACTGGCATAAATATTGACGCGTAGGTTAGTTCAGTAAAGTTTTACAACTCTTGCACTACTTTGGTGATAAGTAAGACGTCCATGCGCGAAAAATGTGCATGAAAGTGTCAGGCGTATGGTTTTTTTTAGCCATTTTCTTAGAAGTTGAACAAAAAATACTTTCTTTTGTGCGATAATTAACATCAGCAAATTGATAGTTTGCAACCAATCCTGAGATATCCAAAAGGCCTGGAAGTCATGTTGGTTGACACAAGCAAACGAAGCTAGTTCAAAATCGTTCCTCAATATCATCTAGCAATGACGTCACGTGAAACCTTAGCGAAGCGGCCCTTGCACAAAACTTCGACGTGGTGAAAGGACCAATCAAAAATACCTTTTTTCATCGTAGACCCTGACTGATAGGGTTGCCTGTGTGATGAAAATATTTGTTAAGTGAGCACGTCAGTGCGGAATTGGCTAGACTGATAATTAGTGTATTGATTGAAGAATATTGCCTCCATTTAGGGTCAACGAGGAGCGAGTGGTAACAATGGACAAACTGGAGAAAATGGACGAGCCGTAAGTAACACAACTAATCATAAATTTCCTCGATTTCCTCGATTGTGATTGGTTTAAAAAATTCCTATTTTCCACTAATTGGTAATAAGACTGTCGTCCAATTCGGTCTGTAATCATACTCGGGATAAACAAATTGGACTCCCAATTGTGAAGACGAAGAAGTTCATGTATCTTTTTAGAGGTTTTGGTGTGTAGTATCGCTTTATATTTTTATACAAACAAACAACGAGTAAAAATATAAAGCGATACTACACACCAAAACCTCTAAAAAGAGGAACTACACACCAAAACGTATAATAAGGGATAAATTATTCCCAAAATTCTGACTTGCCAAGGTTTTGAACTTCACGCGGCCGGGAGAAATGAGACGATATTTGTACTCGTTTGGCGCGTTTTTGTACTCTAGGAAGCAGAGTTGGATGATAAATTTGAATTATTTTTCAGGGCTATCCTGGTGCTCGTGGACCGGCTGGAACAAAGGGTGCTAATGGATTACCGGTATGTGACATTACTGACACTGAATTTTAGTTGAAGAGAGAGAGAGGTAAGAAAATAATGCCGTTTTGAAAATCCTTGAAAATCCGCGTTTGCTGTCCATTCGAAACGTGTACATGTACATGTAGTATATTGATATTATAGTACACATAAATAGCAGGCAATGTTGTTTGTTCTGCAATTTTCTTTTGCGGGTCTTATTTCTAAAACCAGATTTTTGTGCTCCTTTAGTGGTCGGATCAATTGATTCAACTGTAATCTATACTCATTCTCACACCTCGAAGTGAAACTTCGGTAATGGCTCCTTTTTTCACCTTGACGAATGTGGTTTTTGAAAAATAAAAGTAACTCGCTTGTGTATTTTTTTTTCTGTTGTTCTAGGGTTCACCTGGAGCCAACGGCCAAGCTGGCGAAGCAGGATTTAAGGGTGACGAAGTAAGAAGATAATGTACATCTGGCTCGCGTCTTCTTACTTACTGACGGACCATTTTTTGAGGGGGAGGGGAAGGGGGCGTTGGGCAACTTTCTGGCGCATGAAATGTTTTGGTTGTGCATGTTTTTTAGGTGGGCAATAACTTGTGAAAGATTTTTTTAAAAGTCAAACACAGGACCTAGATAGTAGAAAGTAATTTTTCCCCAAGTTTCCACTTGCGCGACATTTTTTCGGCCGTTTTTGCAGTGCAGAACTTTTTTTTGGAAATCGCGCAATGCCCCCCCCTCCCAATTTCAAAAGAATAATGGTCCGTACCTATCACGTTCAGCTACCGTGATGATTCGATTTAGCGCCCGAGGCGCTAATTAATTTTTGGTAGCTCATGGGAGGGTGCAAATTGGAGAAGTGGGTAGGGGGAGGGGGGGGGGGCGATTGTTAGGGATGGGGCGTTTATTCGTTTTGTTGTAAGAAATCATAGACAGTGGGATAGCCTGTATACAGCCTGCTAGTTTCAATCTCTTGGTTGCAGATCTCACCAAACAAATCTCGATATATTTTAAACCTTTCTATTACACTCTTCTTGTAAAGGTCCAAATACAACTCAAAAATACCTTGTGGTGACGCCCGTACAGACATAAACCCTTTCCAGGTTCACTCTGAAACCAGCAATTCAGTGTTCAAAAGTTTGGCAAAAGCAAAGACAAGTGTGACGGAATATGGCAGCTGTTTGTTAGATACTTAGCACAATGACAGCACGTGTCTCGTACCTAAAGCAAGGTTAGCTAAGTTGGTAGAGCGCTAGTCTACTGTGCGGGAGGTCGAGGGTTCGAGCCCCAGACCGGACCAACACTCAGAGTCTTAAAATAACTGAGGAGAATGTGCTACCTTCATGGTTGTGGTCTGGCCTTAACTCACAGGTTGGTGCTTCACATAGGGTAACCTCATTGCTCCTTTAAAATCTCTTTGTTTTTTATTACCAGGGTGCTGATGGATCTCGTGGTTCCCCCGGTACTGACGGAGCCCCCGGTGTGGTGGGACCGACCGGTCCATCCGGAGACAAAGGCTCTACGGGCTCGCAAGGAACTATTGTAATTATCACCTGATTATCTTACATTACAGTTAGATTGCGTGACATGAGCTCAGTCACGGTATTTTGAGTTGTTTTGGCCAGGTTCAAAATTGCCTTTAAGTTGAAGGAAACCTGAAAATAATAGTTTACTAAGATAGAAAAACACCAAAGCGATAATAATAAACCATAAAAGAATAAGGACGGAGAAGATTAACATGGATTACCTACAACGAACTTGAAATATTTAGGCTAAATGTTTTAAGATGTGCAAAGCGTGACGGTAGTTAGTTCTAAACTGTTTACTTGGTGGGTTTTTAAGCAGTTGTGTAAAACTTAGTCTAAAATTAGCCACGGCTGCCCATGGTTTCCTCGTTTTTGTATTTATACTATTCAGTAAAGGTCCCAAAATTCCTCATGATGACACATCTTGAGAGATACATTATTCATGAAGTTTCTCTGAGATTTTTCCTGCAAGAAAATTTCAAGCGGAGCAACAATCCATGTCGAATATCAAATATTATTAAACGGAGGGATTCGCGGTTTGTTGCATGTCTGTATTATTTATTCGCCTGTGCAAGGTTTTTGCAAACCCAGGTTTTCATTGTTTTTCGAGCCAATTGTAAGCAAGTTACCTAATTTCGCATGTAAAAAACCGTGGAATAAATCGTACGGGGCAACACTAAATTCAGCGGTCGACAGCGTCGGTAAAATCCACAATCCGTCATCCTGCCACGACTAACTATAACATGTGATTACTGAACTTCACCTGAGTGGAGTTTTTAAAGCGATAACATTGATAAGAAGCGAACAAAAGTATTTTCATGCGCCAAACCGTGAAACCATCCCATTAAGCATTATTAGGCGGGACCTGTTTCTGAATGGGCCATGATGTTTTTTATTTTTCATCATGCAAGGTGGCACATGTAGCAGGGCAGCTTGCATACATGAAAAAAAAAACAGAGCAGATACTATCCTCCTTCATAAGCGATATTTATTCAAACAAAATTAATCTAAACTATTTTGTTCCTGTATGCCACAGTTGAGAGTTCAATTCATATTCTCATTACACAAATAATTCATCAAGTTAAAACAAAGGAAATCACATCCGTGAAGGAGTTTTGGATACCCGGTCTTAATCAGCCTAGATTTTGACGATTTTACTTCTCCATTTACTCCTTAGTTTTTGTTTCGATTGAGAAGATATATCAAACACTCGAGACAGTGTTTCATCGGCTATCCAAACACCTCGAATTTCGTCAAAAATACTCCGCTGCGCGTCGTATTTTCAACTCTCTTCTCGGTGTTTGGATATCCCGACGAAACACAGTCTCTCGTGTTTGATATATTACATGACACTTAGTAGACAGCCTGAGATAGGTCCATTGCTGTTACGTGATACCTTGGGACCATCACAATACCAGCATCAGTTGCGTTGGAGTAAGGAATGAAGAGCTTGATTTCTGATTAAGTCGTGAGTTCTGCGCATTGATCTTTTGACAGGGTGCTCCAGGCCGGAATGGTGATTTCGGAAGTCAAGGAAAGCAGGGAATTGACGTAAGTTGTGTTTATTTTCTATTTTTTGATATAGACACAAATGTTTTAGTGAACTCGTAAAATCCTTTCGAAACTACATCCGGGACCTGTGCCGAGCAGTGCATGTTCACGTCATTAATGACGTCATTTCACGCTTTTTAACGATTGTTTATGCTTGGTCTGTATAATAAAAAGAAAATGACACGGTGGCTTAAAGATATGAATTTTATCTCCTCGTGTTGAATAAATTTCATCTTCGTGTAATATCCTCTATGTATTTTGATTTGCATGCTAGGTTTTCTTGAAAGAATTAAAAATGCTTTCGCTGTTGGAAGAAGATAGCTAATTGTTGAAGAAAGAAGCTAATTTCAGTGTGTTGAATAGTGGACAAACGAGCGACCACTAATTTGTATTTTGAACGTCATAAAAAAAGAGGATACATATTTAACAATTAGATTATGAGCTCGAGATTTCTATGAGGTGATAGTTGATGAGGCCGAAGGCCTCATAAACTATCGCCTCATAGAAATCGAGAGCGAATAATCTAATTGTTTTAGTAGAATTCTAACTGAAATTAACGCAAATAACGGTTTCCAATGATTTTCCCACGCATTATTGAACTTTACCCATAAACAAAGTTGCACGTATCGAACTGTCCTTGGCAAATTTGCAGTTGTTTACATGCGTACCCGCTTTTTCAATATTTTCAAGTTTTTAAAGCCAAGAAACCTTGAAATTGCTTCTTTTAGTCTTCTCAGGAATTTAATTACCCGTTTACATCTAAAATTCCTTCCAAAACTTCGGAAAAACTATGAAAACATCGCATTTCGTGGACGAGCGGCGGCCAACTGTACTCTAATGGCTGATAGTATACGAGTAGCTCAGCCAATCAGATTGCAGCATTTGCATTAGTATACTAGTAGAATTCTACTAAATCTTATTAGACGTTTTGGTGTGTAGTATCGCTGTATATTTTTACGAGTTGTGCAGTATTTTGACGAGCCCGTAGGGTGAGTCAAAATACAAACGAGTAAAAATATACAGCGATACTACACACCAAAACGTCTAATAAGAGATTTATTATCCAACGATTTCTTTTCCCAAAATTCTGACTTGCCAAGGTTTTGAACTTCACGCGGCCGGGAGGAATGAGGCGAGTACAAATATCTGTTATTTGTACTCGTTTCGCGCGATATTTGTACTCTAGGAAGCAGAGTTGGATAATAATGCCCGTTATCCGGAGACCAGAATACTAATGCTAAGTATTGTGAGTTCTAAACGGTAAAGAATGGTGATACACTTTGCCAGCACAAAATGCCAGCGTAACATTTGTTGTTACGCGTTTAAATAAAAAAAAGTTCTTTCCAGTAATACAAGGGTATATCACCAGAGGGTTTATTTATATGTTGCAATGTTGTTTATGCAGTTTCTTATTTATTGTGTGACAACAGGGTCCAGTTGGTTTCCAGGGAGAAGTAGGACAGGTTGGCGTAGTTGGACCAAAGGTAAGTATAGTTCCGCTGTGTACACGAGAAACTTTCACTCACGAATATTGCGTTTCAATTTTTTTTAAGGGTGCAGACAACGAGTTTTGTCTCCTGACTTGCGTCTGCTGTATGAATGAACTGCATAATTGAAGTGAAACTAAGAAAAGATATGGATTTGTACATGCAAGCGCTATGAAAGTTGAAATTTTTGATCGAAAGCGCTTTGGCCTCATGTTTTGTTCGCTGTACTCCGGATATGTCGGTTCGTGTTACAGCCTTGGTGAGGGCATTGTGTTGTGCTTTTTGGGCAAGACACGTTACTCTACCATTCCGTCTCTCCATCCAAGTGTATAATTGTACCGGCGAATTTAATGGAACGAAAAATTTAGGTAACAAATTTTGAAAATTTGGGTATACCTTTCGAGGTTGTTCTTCTTTCCGAAAGGTTTGGAAAGCGTTGTTCCAATCGCTACTGGAAATTCTAGGAAATTCAAACAGGGAGTTTTGGTTCAATGGAATGCGGCCCTTGTGTAGCCTGCGAACAGGCTCCCGGCGAAGACAGAAAAAACTCGGCCAGCGAAGCGAGCTGACGAGCGCGAAACTGAAGAATTCAGATAGCGAAGCGATCAAGGCGGGGCGAGTTCTTTTTTTTTCGCGCTCGCCGGCCGCCTGTTCCCCGGCTACCCTTGAGTGGTAGATCTACCGACGCGATGGACGACAACAAAAGTTCTACTTATTTCCACCAGACATCAGCTATGGTGACGGTTTTATTGTTATTCTCTTTTTATTTCTCAGGGTGATTTTGGATATACTGGAGAAACTGGAAAGCTGGGTGATCCAGGAATTGAGGTAGATTTAGATAAGATTTGTTTGTTGAATATATAAGCAATATTGTACTTTCTTCGTGTTTACAGAGCCTGTAAACACGAGGGGGGCTGGGGGAATTCCAGACAGTTATGCAAACCCAAGACGCAGTCGAGGGTTTGGATGAATAATTTTGCCAAGCCCGAAGTGTTTAAATGAGGCTATGTAAACATGGAAAAGGACTCTATTGCTTTTATAAACTATAAAATTAACCTTTTGATTCAGCTCGAGTTATGCAGTATAACTCGAGCTGATTCGTAAGGCTATTATTACAGCATGATAAACACTTGAAAATAAAGTGTCTCTCATTAGCTTACCTTCATGCTAGAGTTCCACCACCGCACATTAGGGACCTTTAGATCAGAGGACGAGGACGACTACGAGTACGAGTTTCCTGTTCTGAGCACGCGCACTTCGAAAAATGTTGGCCTCCAAACCTTATGCGCATGCTCAGTACGGAAAACTCGTCCTCGTAGTCGTCCTCGTCCTCCGATCTAAAGGTCCCTAATATTACAAACAGCACTACAAATGGGTGATTGGCCAAGCGTGAGTTAAGATGAGTGGATATCGCCCAACAAAATAACGAAGCTAATATCTTGCCGAACAAGCTTGGTCAATGAAGAATTTGTTTTATGCTTTCGGGGATATTTTTCTTGCGGGACACAGCGGGTAGTCCCGAGCAGGCAAGTTGGCATTATCTTGCCCGCTCGGGTAGCCAATCACAGCGCTGGATTTGGTTTATCTTACAAGGAACTAGCCATATAACAAGGAGCTAGCCATATAACAAATAAAATTAGTGCTCTATTCCTTTTTCATTTCATTGGCACAGGCTTAGGGCGTCAACATTTTGTCTGTTAAGTGCTAGAGATAGTAATCGTGATAGTCCTCTCGGCCTCAGTGGCTTTTGGGTACTCTCCTTTCCGCTAAATAGCCGTGTTTTGTTTTATCCAGGGTGAAGAGGGCGCACTTGGAAGAAATGGAACAGTAGGCCCGCAAGGACCAAAGGTAAAACACACAACTTGTTATTGACTTATTCAATTGCTTTCAGTGTTTATTGCGTTCGAGAGTAGCGCGAGCGCATACTAATTTCACTGTGTCTCACCCAAGCGAGAAAAATCGACATTTCCGTAAGTGCTTCACATGACCACTAAACACAGGTGCATGACGCAAGCGTTTGTTTTCAAAGCAAGTATCGTGGATTTCGGGACTGAAGTTGTGGCTTTGGTGTGGAGACCACTGGCAATTAAGGAATTTATCTTTTCTCAAATCAGCCATAAAGTTATTCAAGAGTCCTAAGTCTCCAAAACCTAACACTTATTTTTGTACGGCTCCTGTTGTTAACCCGGTCGCGTTTGACGAGTTATGTAGCTCACCTACAGAAAACGATCATGGTTTGTTCGAACAAGATAAGTCTTACACGCCCGAGTTATGTAAGCTGCTGACGGCTAATGGCCAGATTTGTGATCACAGCATTAAAATTTACCGATTCTACGAGTCAAAGAATAAGTTAGGTCACATCCCAAAGATGTTGACTTATAATTTGCACTGTTGAAGTCAAGACCTCATACACATGGAAGCACAAAGCAACAATACTGAACATTCCTCATCAGATTGCAGCCACACAACATATCGAACGCACTCCCTAATCTACGATTACTTCCTTTGTATTTAATATTCTGTATTGCCCTTGTACAGCTTATAGTCTCTCTCCTCCACGGAGGCCTCTTTCGTGCTGCTTTGACCGTGCAGGTTGGTAGTTCGGAGGCTGGGGAGAGGGAATAACGGAATCGCGCAATGAACGCCCTTTCTCTCTTATCATCGTGCCCCGCGCGCCTTCTCACTCCCCTGGGGAGCCTTGGCCGAGGAGTGAGGCTTAGAGTGATGTTATGCACGTCTGAGCGTCTGAATGATGGTTTTCTCACTGCAACCCAGCTGCCATAACCAACTCTGTCCAGTGATTATCTATTATCCCGCTTTTGGAATACTTCAACACATTTAACGTATTTTTTTGTTTTTGCTAGGGTGGCACGGGACCTCCTGGCTCTCCCGGTGAACAGGGAGGACCTGGACTAGAGGTAATAATAATAATACTAATAATAATAATACTACTACTACTAATAATAATAATACTACTACTACTACTACTAATAATAATAATAATAATAATAATAATAATAATAATAATTAATTTAATTAATAATAATAATAATTAATTTAATTAATAATAATAATAATAATTAATTTAATTAATAATAATAAGAATAGATAGTTAGTAGCCCAGTAGTGTGCGGCCGCTACTTTGCGTTTTCCTAGTGTCTGTGAAGAGAATTTAGATCATTTATCTGTCGAGTTTTGGAAGACGTCTAGATTTAGAGATAGTCCAGGGCGCAGCACCGATGAGAAATCTCCAGCTCATGATGTAGTTGTTAAATATTGTACGAGTCGCTCAGCTCATTAAATAGCATCATCTGCATTAGTTTACTAGCAGAATTCTACCACTAATATTTATTTGTTATTTTGTAGGGACAAACAGGCCCTAGGGGCCAACCAGGAGTTCAGGTTGGAATACTTGTATTAAAAAGAAATATTTTCAGTCGATAATGATAATGATAATAATAATAATAATAATAATAATAATAATAATAATAATAATAATAATAATAATAATAATAATAATAATAATAATAATAATAATAGTTTAGCCTAGATCGTAAAATGGTGCAGTTTACCGACCACTCTAACACGCTTTTGATAAAATTGACAGCTGAAGTTAGTGTTTAATTTTTCTCCGTGTAAAATCGCGAGGTCTTTTGTCTCTCCGTTGAAATCAGCATGGATCAATTGTCTATGCTCGGCCAGACCTGGTTAATGGTTTACGCCACAAGTGTTGCGTCACTTGTTTTGTGTGCGGGACGTTTTCGCGCATAGAATCTCTCAAACAACAGAAATTCGTCTACCTCCCGAAAAAAAAACACTCAGTCATGTCCTCGCAATTCGCCTGTACCGTTGTCATTGAGACAATGTAGATGTGTTGAGATTGTCCCTTTTAAAGTCACTTTATGAAAATGTCTGCTATCATGCAAGTGAAGTGGTAGTTTCTGCGAAATTTTCCTTGTCGAAGCTGAGAACGTATTACGGAACATAATTTTTTTGAAGAAAAAACTCATTTGCATTACCTTCGACACACTAAATTATTTTTTGGGCATTGCTTCATGAATTGTGTTCGAGCGTTGGCTTGTCATTAGTGAGGTTCTGTTAGTAGTTTCACATCGTAAAACCACATCTGTGTCAGCGTGGTAGAGGATTTAACAAAAAAACTGGGAAACTTCAAATCCTAAAAACGTTTCTACGAATTAAACACTTTAAAGATTGATAAACTGTTGTGAAGTCAGAGACGTAGAGCCACATGTACATCTTCTGGACCTATTATATCTACTGACTTATCCGTCGGTACTATTAAACGTGATATTTATTTTTCGTTTGTTTCAGGGTGAACGTGGACGATCGGTGAGTTTTTAATTGCCTTTACCGCCTTTACACCAAATAGTAAACGTCTTTTACAACATTTATCAGTGGATTAAGTTGTTAATTCTTTTTGCTTAAAGAGTTAGTTTAAGGCAAGTTTGTATCGAAGAAAATCCGAAACACTGTGATATTACGACTTTTAATTAACTGGTTGGTGCAATTGGCTCATCGCTAGCTAAACGGCACAAACCGAGTTTGTTACAAACGTAATTTGGACGAAAAATTCTTAAGCCATAAGGGTATCGTTTTTAGATAACATTTTTATTTTTTACCATTATACGCCGAGTTTACGAGCGACAGCGTGAATGTAAATGTAACGTCTTTTTATTTCCTCCCTGATGTAGGGTAACGATGGAGATGTGGTAAGTCTTGTACTCTTGTTTTCTTTTGCACCATCATTAGATTTGAGACAACATGAATAAAGCGATCAGGCTGGGATTGAAACAAAAAACTCAAGAAATGTAGTGTGTATGTTGTCAAGCTACAGTAGTGCTCATTTGGCATTCTATCCTCTGTGGCTTCGCTCAGCCGAATAGAAAACATTTATTTTATACCGCGTAAAGACATACATAATACACTAAATAGTGGAGGGAGCCGCCTGGAATAGAGCTTATTCACAAGAAACTAAGGGTCGCAAGAGACGGAGAAGAAAACGTATCCAAACTGTAACAAGCTTGGGAATATACGTAAGAATGTTAGACGCTTAACACAACTGTAATTATAATATGACAAAATGGACTCGAGAAAACTGGTCGTTATTTACAGGAGTGGTTTACAAATGTTTCATTATCCAGTGGGAAATAATGCAATGCAACCTAATTTAACACGTATAAAGAGAAATATATTTTTACAACGTGAGGTTTGTTTTGGTATTTCTGTGTTGTTTATCTATGTAAGTAGAAAATAAGCAGTAGAGGCCAACGTTAGTTTGGATTGAGTTTTAATATTCTGACTTTCTGTCGAATCTTAGGGAGATCCGGGACCCCCCGGAATGCCAGGACCACAGGTGAGGAGTCGTCAGTTGGTGATATTGAATGTGGAGGGGTAGGGATGGGACGCATTTTCTTAGTGGAGTCATGATGGCATTTGCCACGAGTGGTGACCAAATTCTTCGTTCATGTTCTTGTAGTAAAATTGAAAAAAGAAGTTTAAATCCTGAAAATGTAATATACCCACAAATGTTTGGACAGTTCTATAAAAGCTGTCATACAAACGGAGTACGGCCTTCTATGAAATTTGTATCTCACGTCCGACTTATTGCGCAGTATGGAAGCCCAGGAACCCTTCGACTATTTTCCATTCTCCGACTATTGCATTTCTAGCTTTTGGATTGGCTAAAAAACTCCGACTATGAGCCAATAGTCGGAGTTTTACGTCATATGGAAAATAGTGCGCCAAGTTTAAAAATTTTCCGCACGAAGTTTTCAACTTCAACCCTCTATAATGGCCGAAATAAAAATCGGCGGCAAAACCCGGTTTGAGAATTTACTAAAACAATGATTCCATTCGCCCTTGTTGGATATGAAGTGATAATAACCAACTCGCGCTACGCGCTCGTTGGTTATTTTATCACTTCATATCCAACTCGGGCTCATGGAATAATTGTTATTTAGCTAGTGAATGTAAGCCCGGAATGTGCATGTTAACATCTTAGTTCGGTTAAGCCGTTACGTATTAGCGTAGATCACCAAAGGCGCAAAAGCCTCCTACCACCAGATAGTTTACTTGCGAAATATTTCTTATCTTCTTTAGGGACCACCTGGACAGAATCTCCAAGAAGCGGTAAGTTTTGTCATAGAGACGTCTTTCTTGTTGATTAATAGATCTCGAAAGTTGTGACACCGTGTTCCAGAGCATAAACGGACGTGTTTTTTCCTATTGCTTTTTGTATGATGCACACGTTTTGTATAACTCATGTAGGTTTTTCGCCAAAAATGCACGAAATTAATTTGATGTGGTCGTCTTCATGTGTTTTTCCTAAGTCAGAGACAGATTCTCTCCATTAGAAGAAGTCCAATATCGTATGGTTATGCCCAAAAATTGATTGTCTCCTGGCACAGTGGCCGCTTGGTTTATAAGAAATTAATTACGCGACCGAAAATGTCACGATCACAAATTTGACTTCAACTTCAAACGCACAATTCTTAATGAGAATCAACGTGGCGTTTAATCGTCAGACGTTTTCCAGAATAACTGATTCACTTAATTGCAACACTTGAAATACGTTTATCGCCTTTCAATGTTTTTAATATTCTTTTTCTTCCCCTGTTATATTTTAATAGCTTGCCGAACTTGGCTCTGGCGACAAAGGACCTGTGCAAGAGGGATATCGATTGTATTCTAGCAAGGTAAAACAGTCACTCGTACTGTTAATGAAATTTGCCCGGCGAATTATTACCATTCTAACAGTTATAATCAGTTTAGCGCAACAAAGGGTAGGCGCGGTGTGCTGAACTGAGGATCGAGCGGAGCGGGTTCGAGCCCTGGATGGGGACATTGTGTTGTGTTCTTGGGCAAGGCACTTTACTCTCACAATCTCTTTCCACCCAGGTGTATAAATTAGTACCGGCGAATATAATGCTGGGGAATGGGCGGGGGGGGGGGGGGATAAAATGGGTAATGGGCTGGCACTCCATCCAGGGGGGAGTAGAAATATTCCTAGTCTCTTCATGCCGCGGAAGTTTAAGGCCCAGTCTGGTGGCTTGATGGGTTTGAACGCAGACTTAACCTTAGTGCTTTTGATAGGCTTTGGGACCGATATTTCCCAACGGAGGCAACTAAACTGGTGCTTTTTTTCTAAATGAATTAGTAAATCACTTTTGTTTGTCTTACATTTGATGCCTCTACTAACAATCTTTTACTTTTTCTAGCGATCCTCTGACAAAACACAGGAGTCGGAGAATAATGCAAAATCCCAGCTACATATGGTATGTTATTTAATTCTTTATAAATTTTGTCCTTTTTCCATTGATCCTGTTCGGTTGATAATTAACTGGTTATGCCAAAGTGCAATCATTCAAACAAGATGATGTTTCTAGAAATCTCAGATATCGGCTGAGCTTGCGGTTCTTTCTTTGTCAGTAAGTTATAGAAACTCAGTCTTATGTAAAAAGTAATTAAGCCTCATTTAGCCTGTGAAAGTCTTTCAGTGCTATGTTTCCAAGAAAACAGCTTATTCATCAACAAACGTATTAACGTATTTTTTTGGTGGCAGGAGTGGGTGGGGCTGTGGTTGGAAAAGTTGGGTTATTGTACACCACAGTCGTGTTTCTGGTCGTGTTTACGTCGTTGCAATCATTTTGTGACTTTTTGAGTATTTCTCGACTCGAAAATTAATGAGGAATTCGACTTGCAGTTCGTGCGTTTTCATCGATCTACCACTATTGACGATATAGAAATTGCCGAAGCGTCAGTTCCTTGTGTAAGAAAAGCAGTAAAAGTTTTATTTGTTAAGGTGTCTTAGTTTAATGTCAACTATCTTCCATTTCTTGTTTGCATAGAGGGGCGATGTTGATTTCATGTTGACACTGGTGGACAGGAAATTAAGAAACTTCAGATCTCAGAATGGCACCAAAGAACACCCTGCGAGGTCGTGCAGGGAAATTCAGCTGGATCATCCTAATTTCGAAAGCGGTTTGTATTACTTCTCATTTGTCACGCTGGTAGTGTCACTCACGTGTCCTTGCAAAGTCACGCAATTTGTGACAACACAGAAAAGTTCACACAAATGTATGAACCAACCTGTACCTAGATTTTCAGCTTTGCCGTCAGCCACCATAGTAAACAGAGTGAAGTGCTTAGGAAACTTGCCAAAGTTCTTTGTTGTATGTTTTTGGTGGCTTTTTGGGGGCTAACTCTGCAAAAAACCTGGCAAAACACAAAAGGTGGTTATCTGTGCTCATACAACTAACCAATAGAAGCATTTCGATTACGTAATTTATGCATAGCCTATGAGCATAAAACGAACGATATGCAGGGTCAACGACCTTCCAACATAAATCCTAACCTGTTTGTTTGTTTCTTTGATGTTTACCGGCCTTCCTAACCAGTTTCCCCTATTAACTATGCAGCCACGTACGCCGACTATCGTTCAATGTAGGACTCGTAAAAGCTTTATTTAAAGGGACACTCTCCGCCTGCTATTTTCGCTGAGTGCTTTCCCTAGCGCCATGGCATTCGTGCATGTGTTCATTTGTCTGTTTTCATTGATAGGTAAATATACAATCGATCCAAATGAAGGATGTAGTAGTGATGCTGTCGAAGTTTATTGCGATTTTGAGAAGCAAGCCACCTGCGTCAATCCAAAAAAGAGCAAGGTACGAGATCTTCTAAGCCTGGTTTGAAGTAGTGTCAAACGAAAATAATAAGATGTGAGTGCTTAACACTTTCGTTGCTGTTCTTCATTGTTGATGCGAATATTTTCTGTAATCACGTGTACTCTACTCTTAATTTCAATAGACTGTTATCGCCGCCAACGAAACCGGACCTGGACAATGGACAAACGAGGACGAACCGGTAAATCTAGTTTGGTAAAACCTGTTAAGAACGTTTGGTCATGGATCAGTGTCAACAGTGATTTCCCCTCCAAAAGTGAGATTAAAAAAAAGAACCTTCAATGAAGTGATATCAGATTTCAGGCGAATTAGCATTAATTAAAAGCTTCTTTTGTTTGGCGTGAAATGCAGATGAACCTCAGTGACGGCAGATTATTGGTTTAACAAAAAGTCGACTGAGAGATCGTCGGATAGTCATCTTAAATCTTGGCGTTCCTCTTTCTACTCTTAATCAGGGGTGCTAGCTGATACATTGTATATAACAGTTTGAATTTTTTAATTCCGTAGTGCTAATTTTAATTTCACACTTGTCTACAGATTGAATACAAGCTGAACTCGGTGCAGATGGAATTCCTTCGTCTTCTGAGTAAGAGCGCCTTCCAAAAGATGACCTACAGCTGTACCGACCTCAACAAAGGTTGCATGGTGGACCTCAAAGGAGAAAATGAAATTGTTGTCAACAACTCAGACAAGATCAACCTTGATGTCACCGAGGTAGGCATATAGGTGGCAGGGTTGTAGAGAATACTCAACCGTTTCTAAATGACATGTTAACTTTGGGTTTTGAGATACTATCTCGATAATGGTGCAGCTTTTCATATGGTATTACATTGCGAGTATTCTGCGGAACAAGACCTAAAGAGAAATAAAGCTACTTTACATGAGCTTTTTTCAGTTGTTACGGTAAAGCCGAATGTTTTTTTTTTTTCGTGCAACTTTGTAGCGGTGCCTCACAATTCTGAACTATTGATAGGTAATTTGCATTTTTCTTACGTGTAACACTTAAAATATTGCGTTTGGTTTGCTTGTTTGGCTGTAGAAGACGCAACCTCTTGGCAAACTTAACCTTCCCTAAAAAAAGCTTGATTTTGGTGTTAATGAATGTTTTATCTCTAATATTGCAGACAACACAAGATGGAAATAAAAAATTAAAGATCGAAGTCTCAACCGCACAGCAGAACAACTTGCCCATAGTGGACTGGGCACCACAAAGTGGCGTGGACTCACAACTCACGTTTGAATTAGGACCAGTTTGCTTTGTGTATTAGTCATGAGTCAAACCAGAGAGCGAAGAACTGCACCTTTATTTGTACATTGACTATTTTCCTGCCTAATATATTAGCTTAAAAACGAAAGAATACCATCGTGGAGCATGTAGAAGTTTCTTAATAAAGCGGTTCTCGGGATGATAGTCGACTGCAATTGATTCTGTTTTGTTACGGTAGCTAGCAATTAATATAAACTCAAGCGTAGGTGTTTTGTCTAACGATTATTATATATTTCATAAGGAAAATAAACGATAAGTTTACTGTTTGAAAACTGGTTTATCACCCTCGCCTCGCTGCGTATTAGTTCAGAGCTTTGGTGTTCTATTATGGTGTGTACAAGGTTAGCATTTACCAGTGAGAAACTATCTTCCGACATCAAGGAGCCAATCATGTGCGTGCTTTCCAATCAGGCTATCACTCTCATTGGCCTGAGTAAGTAAAACAACCGCGAGAAACTGTTGTACTACGATTATCAGTTGAGTGAGGCGCGACGAACGTTTGGTCAACAGGTTTTAAAGTTCAACTTGTGTTGATGTCACGGGCAACTGGCTCCGTTTCCAGGGCAACTTGTCGGCCTTTTACGTCATTGGCAGCATGCGATGTACGGCTGTTGATATTAATTAGGGTGTGTTGTTACTCGTATAGAGACGATTTACTTGAAAATTAGAGCGCATCCACTGTCCAAAAATGAGAAACGTCCACTTCCGGTTGCCGTACATCGCCCAAAAACGCCTTTGCGTAAGCTCCGTATTGTTACCGATGGAAACGAGATCAGTTGCCTGTGACCACACCGTAATTTTAAGGCTAAAACTTCGTCACCAAACTTCCGTCGAACCTTAGTCAACTGATAATCGTAGTAAATGTCGGACCTTACTAGAGAAAAATTTGTGTCCGTTTTTCTGTCTGTTCATGTTGCGCGTGCGCAATTCAATGTTCACTGAGTATTCACTAAAAAAGACTTTCAGAAATCTTCAATAAAAAAGAACAGATGGTGGTTGCTTATCACTAAGTTTAACAGGGCTGATCGGGACGGAAAATATCTGGATTTCAATCAATAATTAAGAAATAGAAAACATGTGCCGTGTTTCTATCGTGGAGTGAAACTTTGGGAGAACGAGAAATGCTGTGGGAACACGAGCCGCAGGCGAGTGTTTCCACAGCTTTTTCTAGGAGGGAGAAAAACCACAGCTTTTTTGTGGAGGGAGAAAAACCGGAGCACTCGAAACAAGGCGAGAACCATGAACAAACTCGGCCCACATATGGCCCCGAGCCGGAATCGAACCCAGGCCACATTGGTGTGAGTCCACCACCTTCTCTCGTCTGCGTTTCCACATTACGCCTGGATCTCAAGCTCAAATTTTTCCACTTTTCCAGCCCTTTCACTGAGTGAAAATAAGCTCACTTTATCAGGAAAACATAAGAAGCTTTTAACCATTATCTTGATGGTCTTAGGATCAACGTCTAAGATCAATGAAAGCGATCAAAGTACCACTCGAGAGAAAATCGCACCTTTCCTATTTAAGCCATTTTAAAACATAAACAAGTAGACTGCATAAGAAGTAAAATGCTGTTTACTTCTTTCAAATATCTCTTTTTGTTCCAGAGATATTCAAGTTTTTAAAATATGCAAATTAGGCAAGTGATGACGTCATATACTCAAACAGATTTTGTCCAAGTATGATGAAAAGAGATATCTCAGCCAGTTTGTAACAGAAATGTTTGATTCTTTGCAGTAAGATTCTACTAAATGTGCTCCACAATATGAGCTTAACAGTTCTGTTTCCATGGCAACATACTGGGTTCCAGACCTCCCCCACATTAAAAGCTTTTCTGGCCACCTTTGGCATTCCATTTTGATAATTGCTAACAGCACTTCATATGCATGATCCAGCAAGCTTATAAATATGTTAGCTCGACTTTGTGGCGTTGCCTAACATTTTCAAGCTGAAAATCACCAAAATATTGAAATAAAGTGGGTGGGGCCTGGAAAAGAGTGAGTTGCCATGGGAACAGAATTTTTTGTAGTCATAGGTGTGTTTCCTGTAGATCTATTAGCCTGCCAAGTTTGAAGGTTTTGCGCTGCAAATTGGCTAAGATAACTCTATTTATATACTCAACTAGACGCATATTTGCGTTCACTCGGGCTTTATGTTTGGGAGAAACTCTGTTTTTTTTGGACGTAGTTTCGCAAGGATTTATCTTGTAATTGTTTCTGTATCGGTATGTTGAAAATGCAGGGTTATTACTTATGTATACAAGCAGAAGTTTGAAAACATAGTTGTTATGTAGGCTGAAGACATGTTCCTGGGCTTGGTCAAAATGTTAGGAGTTATCTCTTTTTTCATTTTTATGCGAAAGTTCAGCGTAGCGTGACATATTGCATATATTGTTACATCTACGCGAAAACGTGACTCTTGCTTGCAGCATATGAAGGTGTTGCATTCGGCCGCCTGTGATTAATATAGAATTAATCTAACATACAACTTAAAGGTAACCGGAAGGTAAAGTAAGTGAAGTTAACTTAAAGCAAAGTGGAGTGTTTATCAGAAGCAAACCTAAGCGCGGAGTTACTGCTTACATAATCATTCGTCTACGTGGGAGGCATTTTTCGGAGTTTCAAGTTTCACTCCTGTGATTAAATATTCATTTCGGAACAAACATCGACAAAACGAATGAGTTCTACCTTTTCAAAGAGAATTTTGATAAAGACTGCAAGATTTTATACATCAATCCTTTCGATTACCAAATTTTGAGGGAATCGGAGGTATATTTATGTATCGTTAAGTTTTTCTATTTACTTTCGTTAACATTACGTAACTCAGTTGATATAGCATGTTTCTCGATGAAAGGTTCACTCATAAATGTTCGCTCATAAAGAGAACTCTCGTAAGGTTTGCGGACCAACCCGTTCCGAAAGCGCTCCTCATCTTTTAGTGTGGGTCTACCACGAACGCTGTGTGCACATTTTGTATCCGTTTTGTATCCGTACACAGTATTTGTGCTGATCTCGAATTCCTCCGCATAAACTCTTCTCCGTCCGCCATTACACCATGCCATGTGCTCATCAATAAAATCTTCGCGCATGCGTATTAATTACAGAATTGCAAACTGTGGCTGAACGAAAAAAAAAAAAAAAACGAAGCCGAAATTTCAACTCGGGCGTTTCCTTTGGAAAGCCCGAGTAATAAAATATTGGGTTGAGTGTATGACGTCATCAGCCATCTCATTTGCATATTTTACATTTTTCAAACTTAAATATCTCCGGAACTAATGCAGATATTTGCAAACGGTAAACGGCGTTTTCATTCTTTCATGGAATTCTTTGTGATGCACCCAAAAAAAAACAAGGGGTAAAAATTTGATCATAGTACCACTTTAATCACTGGCTTATCAACTGGATTTTAATAAACTTGATTAAGAGTTATCAATGTCTTTTGACTACATTATGGAACATGATTTGCAAAGTCTTTTAGCAGAATCGAAGAAAGCATTCGATTTATTTTCTTTGCTGGATTCAATCTCGGACTGTCGGTCAATACATGCCATGGCAAACATTTTAAATTCTGAGTAGTCCAGCTCCTGAAAAGAAACAAAAATCAGTCAATACACACACAAGAATGAATACAGGGACCAAGGTGGAAATTCCATGGTATACCAAGAGAAAGTGTTGCATAAGCATTGTATATCATGGGAATGGATAGCCGTTCAACGGTTTATGCTAGGGACGTTAATGTCCTCTCGGACGTTAAAGCTGTCTCGAGAAGACTTTTATAGTCTACTATAAAAACGGAAAACGAGGAAGACGCTTTTAACGTCTGTCAACTTGAACGTCTTCCTTTTAAGAACGTCTGAACCACGCTCTTATTTGTCGCCTTTAACGTCTGAGACGTTAAACCTGTCTAGTATAAAACGTGACGCCCTTACGCCGATAAAAAGACTTAAAAAGACCTGCCATGTTTGTTCGTATATTGGCGCAATTTCCGAACAAATCTACTTGGCGCGCTAAAGTTGCTTGTTTCCAGTGTCCTCCGCGTATAAAGCCCAGTCTTTTTTTGCTAGGCCGTGTACTTAAATGCGTCTCGTTGTTATACCAAACGCTCAAGGTGTCCAAACAACTTAAACGTCTGTAGCATATAAACGGCCGATGGGTGTCATGGCGTCGAGCAGTACAACGACTTTCCTGAATTCTGATTGGCTGTATTTTCTATGGCGTAGGATAAACTAACTATTTACGACTCTTGACTCTGCTTCCAGTCGGAATCTGTTATTTATACGACTAAATAGAGACTCGGAAACACGATTTTATAGTAAAATCGCAGATCCTTATAAAACGCAGTGATTATTGGTAACATTAGAAGTCTTTGAAGTGAGTCACTGTCAAACCTGGTCACCAGAAACGTCAAATTCCCTGAAGATTGTCTGAATTGCTTCTCCTTGCAAGTTGAATAGAAATCCAAATGTTTCAAACTCATAAGCGGAAATATTCCCGCTGCTGTCTTCATCCAGAAGGTCAAAGACGGTGCGTGAATGCCGGTAGATGAAATTCTTCTCCGCTCTATCTTGAACAGAGATGAGAATACAAATGAGCAGATAGAATTCATCAAAGTCCATTGATCCTGATCCGTCCACATCTAGCATGTCAAACACTTTGTAGATTTGATTTGTTTCCAGGTCTGTTGCTGTCTTCATGAACGCGCAGAACTGTACATCATTAAGAACCATTTCATCATGAACATCAATGAGCCGAAACAACTCCAAAATGATACGAACATTCCTGCCTAGATAAAAATCATAATAAGAAACGAAACCGGACAGTGGAAAGCAAGATCGCGGAATGTGTTTGGATAAAACATTAATTCCCCTCCCTCAAAATTGTAAAAGAAATTCAGTAGCATTTCAATATGTTCAGTACTGGTTCACAGTATCAATTGTAAAAGTTTAAAATCTTGATTTATGGCATCATCACTCATGCATCCCGTTCATTGGTGGACACCGGCCAACTGGCCATATCCTGGATTTAAAAGTGTACTGAAGCAAGTGCGCGCAATTCCTGTTGAAGAGGTTCTACAGTGGTGGAGCCTTTTGTATTGACTTGTGTTACGAGTCAAACGTTCGCGATGGAAAATTTGGTTTCCATTTGCGTGCAAATTAGCGCCCGATGACATTCTTTTCCACTCAAGACCATTCAGCATATGCAAGTCCTAACCCATTGACGTAGATCAACATAAGTTAGAAACTTGCGTTTCTATGTTGCCTCGGGGTCGCAATAAACAGCCATTTAAAATCATCTATAGGGGAAGGCGGAGGATGGAGATTGGCTGGATGGCAGATCCTAAGTATAAGCAAGTTTTCAAGTAGCGTAGACTGACGAAATAGTTCGGCTCCTGAGAGGGTTTACTTCCGAAAATTACGTTCACCTCGATCGGGATCAACTTTTCACACTTGCAAGAGGGCGTAGGTCTTTTTCTTTGTTTGGTCAACCAGAAAAACATGGTAATTTGGTTACGTTTTATCGACTGAGTTGAGGACAACAAGGCTTTGTTTGAGTACGTTTAAAGCTAAATACAAGTCTGAAGAAAAGTTCATATTTCAAAACTAGCGTTTACTTGAGACAGCAGGCATTTCTATTTTGCAGTGAGGATTGGCTGCGCATGCGCGGATAGTTATTCACTTATGCGCGCGCTCAAGCTTTTTTCTGAAACAACTTCACATTGTTGACGAAAACAGTAATTCGAATTTCTTGACTAGTTATGGATAAATAAAGCTATAACATTTCCTGCCGATAGAGCTGCATAGCACGCTTCACATCTTTCTGTTCAAATAAGACATTGGCGAATGTATAAAAGTATAAAAACCAATGCAATTTCTCACCTTTGATAAAAAGTGATGTTTTTATACAGTTATTCCCTATTGTCTGAAAAGAACTATGAAATTTTATGCATTTGTTTGCTGTCTGGTAAGTCGCTTCATGGTCTCCTAAACACACAATAATTATCAAGAAGCGCAAGGGTATGATTGAAATGAAAAGTGCGAAATTTCTTGTTAAATAATTTGCAGTATTGTCATCCAGAGGATGGTTGCATCCTCCGTTGTAAGAATTCAGTTTGTATTTTAAAAATTCTTATCTTTGTGAAATACCAAAAATAGGGCAAGGAATATTTTCACGTGAGTCTATAGAGACCTCTTTACCTAACTGATCCAATTTTTCGTCACGGGGAAAGAGCTCTGTTGTAACATCCATGGGTTGAGTTGAGCGTGACAAATGCCGTAACTACCTAGTCAATGTTAGCTACATGTATATCGCCTTACATACATAATATGATATCATTTGCAGCAAAACCTACCTGTCAGCAGACAATACGTTCTGTCCAAATGCATGTATTTTAGAATCTGAGAACGAATCTTCATATTTGTTCTAAGCTATGCACTTTCTTCTACGACCTATGGTGACAGCAAGGGCTCTTCGAGCACGCAGTGAGCTGCACAGCGGTCAACAGCTCCCACTAACCCTATTGTGGTATATGTAGAGTGCTATGGTATGGTTGTTCCAGAAATCCAGAGAAAAATATTTATATGTATTGGCGAAAAGCGTCTTTAATAACTGAATTGGCTGGTTTGAAAGTAATTATCCCAAAGCATAAATTACTAAATACTCCGCAACATTCTTTCATGTTTTGATTCTGGAAAACGTAGGGAATGACATTTCCAAGCCTCTAGATCTAGAAATATCCTCTAGCTATGATCAGGATGATCGCCGAGTTCATGGCTCCTTCCTTCATACAGACATGAAACCAAAATCTGGCAACTGAAAGACTTTACCAAGGTCAGAATAAAATCAGATTTCGTTTGATGAATCCAAAATGACTTTCCAGTCACGTTAGGAGCCATTTATTATTTTGCCCTATTCAGGGCTGGTCGCGCCGTCTCTAAAAGCATAACATTTGGATTTTGCGTGGCGCTGTAAAATATTTCATTCACAACATCTGGTAATAAAAACTATGTCAACTTACTCAAACTCTTTCTCGTTTTCCAAGGGACTAACAAATTTTCTCTTCATTCAATTGGCAAGACGAAATTAAGCATATTACTGAACATTGTTAATCGCCATCGAATGGTGGCTGGAAACGGCCTTCATTTCCCGTGGGGGGTACTTCCGTAAATTTCGGGTAGGGATGTGCCGCGAAGGGTCTTAAACCCTGACCCTATTTAAGGATAAAGGTTAAGGCCCAAACCCGAAAAATGACACCCTATTGAAGGGAAAATCAAAACTTAAGAATAGCGTGCACAGGTCGGCTTTATTTCGTTTGAGTAACGCTGGAAGTTGATCGAAAGTTCAGTTTAAACAGATCATTTGTTTTTCATTTAGTTGGGCATTTACCTAGTGCAGTTTTAGCTGGTAGAATTTAGGCACCCTATCTAAGGATCTCACTGGGAACACAATGCCAACAGAGGCAAAAATGATACCCTATTTAAGGATCAAAAACCTCAAAACCCCTACCCTATCCCGCGGCACATACCCATAGAGCCCATATATGAGAGTACTTTCCCCCGGGCTTCATTTAGAAGCTAATTTTAAACCTTGCATCCCATTTCAAACCTATAGTCAACATTGCCACATAGCGTAGTTCTTTGTCGGCAAAAACATGCAAAAACTCCTGTAAGATATTTCAGTATGAATGTACGAGTATTTTACTCGAACTACAGCTTACCTGTTTCGAAACTCGGGTTTGTTTCGAACTTGAGTCACTTCCCAAGCCTTCACATTGTTGAATTCAATAATAGATATTGTAATTCGGTAGGTCTTGCATTCGAAACTTGAACAGGACTTTTATCGAGTTTCTTGGAAGCGAACAAAGCTCGACTCTATTGCCACATTTTAGGCTTATATCCTATCGAAACATCCTTTCAGAGCTAGGTTTCGTCAAGAACCAGATAACAAACTATCCAAGTCTGATCATATCAGGGAGAACAAAAATAATTTTAATTAAAACTTAATTAATCAAGAAGTTTAAACTAGGCTGCAAGTTTAAATTAAATTGAGTGAACATTTGTTAGTCTCTTGGAAAACTAGAAAGGTTATGAGAAAATTGACATAAGACTTATTACCAGATGATGCGAATGTAATATTTTAATTAATTATGCTTTTAGAGAGGCGAAATATTAAACGCTCCTAACGAGACTGGAAAATCATTTCGAATCAAACCAAATCTGTTTTTATTCTAAACTTGCTAAAGCCTTTCAGTTGCCAGAGTTTCAGTCAAGATTATTTTTGATGCGAAATTGGTTGGTTGCTTTTTATAGAGAGGGGTTAAACGGCATTGATCATCCGCTAGTTTGGGTTTACAATTTTTTATGTCGACAGAATTTCCTGCCTGGTTAAGGTTTTCAATCAATTTACGTCAAGTTGGAATCGATTTCCTTCGTGGTGGTATCGGTAAATCTTTCTCCGCTTTGTAAGATTTTTCATCCCAATCTCCAAAAAGCCACCGGCAACTATTCTATAATGAAAACAAAACGAATCGATTTATGAATTGTTTAGATGGCATGATAAGGTTTTGCCGCGTGCGACAAGCTTTTAATGCGACAAGTTTATGACACGGATTGCGCTGTGTAAATCAAGTTAAGACCTTTTTTAATTGTCGCGTACCAGACGCTAGCAACCGCTGGCTACTAGTTGTTTACAGATACATTTCCGTCTGCGACGCAGGCTACGTTCGACGCGAAAGATGGTTTTAAACCCTACGACACTGGGAACTTCAGATGATGTCATGTTCAAAGTTGTACATAATTTGGCTTCAAACGGTAACATGCACAACCTTGACACATCTAGCAAAGTAGATAATTGGACTCGGTACTGTAGATTCGGTATGTACGTGTTAGTGCTGATTTAAACTGTATGACTCCCGGGCAGGCGGGGAGTGGGGGGGGGGGGGAGGTACTCGCAGCATACAAGAGGGGGGTCCGAAGAGAAGAGAAGAGAAGCTAGCGCTACCTTTGTGAAATGAAACCTGTAAGTAGTATCTTAGTATCGTGCCGAATCAAACCCAATTGATAATATTTTTTATCAACTTACCTTTTTGCGATGCCGAATATATATTTTTCTTTGGTCATAACACTTCCAACAGAACACTTCGCTATGTCGCCTGATTTTTAGTTTCATGAGAAAAGGAAGCGATAGCGTTAAAAAACAATTTTCATTTTTACTTTTTTATTTTTCTATGCTCTGTTTTAAACCATTGTCCTTGTCTGCAAAAAATCCCGATCACGATATTAGCAACTTAATTGATCTTAATCTGCCTTTACTTCATTGAGGACTGAAAAAAAAAGAAAAATTCATTCCGCAATATCAAGAAAAGTCGGCCTGTAATTGAAAATTTTCTGCACCAATTACTATTTTGAAGACACGTCTTCAGATAAGTTGGCAATGTCAAAATGTTGGCACTTTTTGTTCATCAACTCGTGTCCGTGCATGCGATTAACAATTTTGTTAATCCCTTGTAGGGTCCTTGTACGAATATGGCAAGTTTGCGATCTTTTTTCGACTGATTCACAAGCTGTTTTCAGCCAGACAGCATATCTAAATTGCTTCATCAATGGCTCATAAGTTCGTCCCTAAGGAATAGTTTCTGTGCTGCTGACGCTTTTGACCTGAGTAGAATATCTGATTTGTTTTCATCCTGTTTATTTTGCATGTTTCTTTGTCTCCCGACTTAACGAGTTTATTGAATTCATTATCATTTGCTTTCCGTCACGTTTACGGCTTTTTTTTATTAATTGTCTTTTAAGAAACTCAAGCATTTATAGATTTGAGAAAGCTTTTTCTTTTTTTCAAATTCTAGAACAGAAAACCAAATTGGTCCTTAAGGCCAGAATTTTTATCACAAACATTTGTATTAAAATTAAGTTCTATCAAGAAATTCTGTATCCACCCTCTTTATCCGTGAAATCCTACCTTCCATCAAGAGCTTGTAATTATTTTAAG
The DNA here is from genome assembly GCA_964020085.1 of Micromussa lordhowensis. NCBI lineage: Eukaryota > Metazoa > Cnidaria > Anthozoa > Scleractinia > Lobophylliidae > Micromussa > Micromussa lordhowensis. Next base: position 35,633,841 of record OZ026601.1, on the reverse strand, counting down.
ACTGTCCTTATTCTGATTGGCTATCGGCGATGCTATAAGCTTTAGTTTGACGGCCGCTTTAGCTTAATCAACGGGCACGTACAATAATTAAATGTGTCCGTATTTCTTGAATTCAGTGCTTCGTTAGAACGCGAGAAGACGGAGTTGAGTTCAAGAAGTCATTTTCTGCTCATTTTCTCCAAGATAAAATCAACCGATCAAGGTTTGCCCATGTTTACGAGTTTTTACGTCATTTATTTCAGCTTTGCCTATATATAAATTGATCTCTGTCATGTTTCCGTGCTCTTAGAGCCTTTTCAAAGCTCTTGTAATGCTCTTTCCATGTGTGATCTCTCCAATACCTTTTTTCTTCTGAAAAGAAAATTATTTTCCTTAAATTTCAATGTTTCTTTCGCGGTTCTATGTCTGCGAAATCAGTTTATCCAGGCATTAAATTCTCGGTGAATGCCATCTGGTTTTCATATTTGTTTAGGAGTGTAGCAATGATTTTGGCAAGTCTCCGCAGAACTCATTCATTTCATTTAATAATAGTATACGTGTAGTTATTTCGAGAGATTTTTTAATTACTGTTCAATAGACTTTGTAGTTTAAGTACTGAAAAATATCAACTTTTTCGATGGTTGAATTTCCTTGAGTGTTGCACGATTTAAGCCTGTAAATATGTTTTCAAATATTCATGTAATTTTTAAAACAAAGTAATACAGAATACACAGTAAACTTGTACACGTCGGCTTTGCCATTAGGTAAAGACAATGTTAGTTCTGGCTTGGAATTGAACAAATGGTGATTTGTAGTTTACGTGAATTTCTCATTTTCTCACCAAAGTGTCGAAAAGTGTCGTTAATTAAATTTAAGAAAACCTTTTTTGTATTCCTGTCGACTGAAAGAAACACGTGTGGCAGTTTGAAGGGAAACGAGAAATGCTGTGTTGAGTTCTCCGAAACTTTCGCTAGTGTTTATTTTCACTAAGCACGAAGAGAACATTTTCTCTTTCTTTATTTTTGCCAGAAAGGGAAAATGCATAAATCTTTTATTGCTATTCAAAAAGGTAAATTCCCTTGACAGCTTCATTAGGTACGCCGCCAACACGGCCAATAGCTCATGCTAGTTTTGTTTCGCTATCGAGTTAAAGGAATACGTCTACAAGCGCCCCTTCTTTTTTCAGGGTGTTTTCAAATAACATTTGATTAAAATAGGAACGTATGTTGTGCAAGATTTTCTTCACTTTTTTCCGCTCAAATCTCTTAACTTTGTCTCTGTTTGTTCTTTTGTTACTTCCTTATTTGACTTCTCTCTCGTTCCATATCCGACAGAATGTCACTTTTAGTTAGAACTTACACACAACATCTCTCCGTATCGATAATATCGCTATAATGTCATGAGCTGCGGCCTGGTCGTTAGTGCGATATAATTTCGTTTTAGAAATTCAGTTTTGATGACCTGTCGTTGTGTTATGTTTTTGGGCAAGACAATTTACCCTCACACAGTCTCTCTCGTCGACTCTCTCCATCCAGGAGAATAATGGTTCCTTGTAAATTGTTGTGGAAAACTCATTAGCCTTTGGACTCCGCATGTCACTGAAAACTGAGATAACGCATTTACTCGAGAAAGGGCCAGCCTCAGATAAGCAGCTTACGTAGGTCTCCCAAATTTAGGCAATTTCAGATTTTCTAATTGGTCATAGAACTAGTTTACCGAAAAATGCCAATAACGGCTTAGAACTGTAAAAGAGCTTAAAAGAAACACAATGAAGGAAAATTAAAATTAAGAATAGATTTGGAAAATTGGAGAAGATTGAGACATTTTACATTAGGCTTAACTTGAAAAACATCTGCCCGTCGAACGGCTTCTTTATGTTAATATCAATTTGTATCAAAGTGTTATTTCTAATGATCGAACAAAATCCTTCTTTAATTTTTTGGCCGAGATGTTGCAAATATAAGCCAATTTAAAGTTAAGAACTCATAGCTGACAAAGATGATATAAAATACTGAAAAAGAAAACTCTCACCTAGGCCCTTTAATCGAAGTGGTTGACGCCCCGATACAGCGAATTTCACTCTGACTTCGAAAAAGAATTACAATAATAAAAGTTAGTGACTTCGACATTTCAAACGGAGCTTTTGGTTGTCGTCTCAATCGTATCGTAAGTTATGTTGCATGGTTTCCGTGGAATCAAAAAATGTCGCATGTAAAAATAAGATAATCACCCTTTTTGACACATTGATATATTTCAAACGACCTCTGTTTGGTAGAGAGTTGCGTGATTAGCAGCCATCGATTAACGGTGTTGAGTCAGTGTAGTGGTGTTGATAGTTTTAAGTATTGCATTACATTAAAACACGATCTTTTCTAACATGAAATGTTCTTCTCCTCGCCAGACCGACAGTGCTTTAAGCGTGGAGGCCGAGTAGAACGACGAGATGTCAAAGAATTCTTCTAACTTCCTCAACCAATCCAACACTGACGAACAGGACGACTGGGCCAGCAGCTATTTCGTGCCTGCTTATGATAGTTGCTTAATAGTCCTGTGCGTCGCCATTATTTGTGTCAATACCTTGGTGCTGGTGTTGTACAACAAACGAAGACAATTACGAACAAAAACAAACACTTTACTTGTTAGTTTGGCCACATCTGATCTTCTCATGGGCCTGTGTGGGGCACCGCTTTTTATTGCATGTAACGCCTTTCTCGACGGAGACGTCTGCATTGCCCAAGGGGTCGTATTTCGATTCATTGCAGTCTCGACAATGTTTCACATCCTTGCCGTTACAGGAGAACGATATTTTTGCGTGTTACACCCCATGCAATATATCAATATCGTCACAGGCAAGAGAATACTGCGAGTTATAGTATGCATCTGGGCGATATCGCTTTTTGTCGCCCTCATTCAACTGTCCTGGGTTTTACCTTTTGGTTACTTCTCAGACAACGAAATAAAATTCACTGCGTCCTTGGCTTACAACTGCGTCGGATTCGCGGTCTGTTTTGCAATACCGTTTTTGGGAATGGTCGTGTTTTACACCAGAATGTTTATCATAATCCACAGGCAAGTTCAGACGATCAGAAGGCAAAGTGTCAATCTGAATGTCGAGTCTTCTTCCAACTTTCGTTCATCTCTCAGGCAGCTACGAGTTCTCGTAACTTTCGCCCTTATGCTTGGACTTTTTGCAGGATCTTGGATCACGTGGTATGTCAGTATACTGCAAGTATACGCCAAGGTCCAATTCTTTTCTGAAGTATCCATGGTGATATTTGATTTTCTTAGAGTTGGTGTGTCACTCATCAATCCACTGCTGTATACCTTCTTGAAGAATGATTTCAGGGAAGTACTAGCGTCTTTTCTAAAGTGTAGAAGAACAAATCTTCAAGTTTTAACCAGTCAAGCCACCGGGACAACTTCACAGTGGAGACAACGTCACAGCAGCTTAGAATTAAATAAAACAAAAACGTAATTGAAGCACTCGTTATTCCGTCTGTTAGCCTTTGCTTTGAGAAGACACTGGAGACCACACGAGGCGGAATTCGAACTCATAACCTTATCACAAGCTTGTCAGGAGTATACTGACTGAGTTACAAGACAGAAGAGTTAAAGCGTATTTAGAGCCAATATAAAAAATATCTTTCGTTAAATTCGTATTGTACGTAGTGTAAGTAGAATATGCAGTACCAGTGTGGCGGCCTATTCCCGGTTTCCTATCTGATAAAATTGAGTCAGTCCAAACAAGAACCCTTAAAATAATATTCCCAGCGGCTGAGACTTACTCTGAGGCCTTCCAGCTAGCTAAATTAACAACACTGGCTGATGGGAGAAAGTACTTGTGCTCTAAATATATGGATAACATAAAGCAGAGTACGTGATCATTCTCTGTTCCATTTACTATCAAAACCCGTTGTTAATAGCTGCCATTATAATTGACCATTTCCGATATATTAAAATTCTAACTTGGCTCTGAGGCTTGGGGGTATAAAACAAAAGAAATCAAATCGAGGTTGAGGGATGAATAGTTAATTTCTTTTGTTTTATTCCCCCAAGCCTCGGAGCCATGTTAGAATTTTAATATATCGGAAATGGTCTATTTAAGAACAACCCCGTGGGAATTTTACTTGTTTGGAAATTTAATTCATCACAGTAGAACCAGGAGATCTGAGGAGTTTTTTACATTTAAATATCTCAAGTAGTTAAGTACCTGTATTATTAGATTAGTTAGATTTATTTAATGTTTTTGTAAACCTAGCTTATTAATTCAGTCCTTTTCAAGGTTCCAAGAAAGTCTCAATCAACGTTTTAACTTACTTTACTCTACTAAGTAGGGAGGCGTGGTGGCTTCATGGTTAGTGCACTTGTCTCCGGAGCGAGCGGGCCGGGTTCGAGCCCTGGCCGGTGACATTGCGTTGTGTTCTTGGGCAAGACACTTTACTCTCACAGGGCCTCTCTCCACACAAGTGTATAAATGGGTACCAGCGAACTTAATGCTGGATTAAATAAACCTCAAGCCCGTGTGGCTGGGAAGCGGGTTTCGCACGCGATTTGTGCCGAAGCCTCGAGGTGAATGATAATGAGCAGGCAAGCTGACAACAACAACAACAACCTTTATTTATACTATTCTGGTAGACGAAAAAGAAAGGAGGAAAAGAAACAAAATATAGTAAAAAAAATAATGGAAGATTTATAGTTATGTATACAAGTTTGTGAATTACTGTGCAGCAGCCAAAGTAGCAAAGCTTTCGAGTTGGCTGCTGCTTACTTACAAATAACGAAAGGAACGAAGGAAACAAATAATAATTAATAAGACTAAACTACTTCACAGATATTATGAAGGTAGCATGGAAATATTACTTACAGAAAAGTCAGAGAACAAGAACAAATATAATTGAGGTTCAGCTCACGAAAACGGCTGTCCGCGCCTCCGAAGCCGAAACCCCGCGGGAGGAACTCCCGAATGAAAAGGTCGGAGATGCTTGAAGGAAAATTCAGTGGAATTAAACCCCCAAGAGAAGCCAATCTGGGCATGGCTCGAGCTGTATTTTATTACTAAAAGCTACCACGTAAAACGGAATAGGCTCGATTACACTAGCCACTGTTCAGGAGAGAAGCCTTTACCAGTAGACCAGACTCGAGAGATCGATAGAAATCGAATCTAAAAACGGAAAATAAGAGATTTTTCTATCATTTTCCCTGAAGTGCACCCTAAAAGATACCTTGACGGCTAAAAATAGTGGCGCTTCGTCATGAACTGACCCTAAGTGAGACCGGAATCCTTGATTTATACCCCAAAGCGAGGCGACGAGTACCTCCGACCTTTTCATGTGTTAGTTTCCCCTACCCCACCCGGGGCCGAAACAAAGCACTCGCGCGCATTCCGCGCTGACGGTAGTAGCATAATCACTGATCTCACGCACTGAAACACCAATAATGAATTAGTCAAATAAATTTATTAAATAAGTTTGGGACACTTTTGCAGATCACCGTCTGCTCTACGTGTCAAGTTGTTGGTGTTCACAATTACAGTTTTTGCGCGCTGTTCCTGTTGCATGTGTTATCATTCATCCAGAGGCAATTTTGTATCATTTTTCCTTGTCCGAGGCTATTATTTAACGAATGAAATGTGTTGCAATTGGCGCCAACTAAGAAAAGCCGTGATGGGGTAGAGAGGAGAGCACTCATTTGACTTTTTGGTCGCGGGCTGGCAACTCCCGACCGGTTCTCCAAATCCTGACCTGTTTTGAATTCAAAACTGCCACATCTCTTATTCTTTTCATAGACGTGTTTACAATGCACGTTGGGTAACCCTGGCGCTGGGGTAACCCTAGCTGAGCACTAGCTGAGCACTAGGGTTACCCTAGCGCCAGGGTAGCCTTAAACGCTCTGCTAGGGACAACTCGCCTACCTGGGACAGCTTCATTTGGGCTCCAAATAAAATCAAAATATGATACAAAATCCCTGCCAAACAAACGAACTGTGGCTTAAGAAAGATCGTTTTTTATAATTCACATTGTTTTCAGTTTTGCTTTGGATAGAAAAGAAAGTTCGTATAACGCCTTTTTGCGAAGATATTTTGTCTCTAGACCTCTGTACTGTCGCTGAAATATTCAATTGCAGAATTGTTCATAGTTTTGCCGTCAAGAAAAATTACTCGCTGGGATTTTAAGTGAGTTTAGAAATTGAAATGATTTCAGTGGAACTGATAAACCACGTAATTCAGTGAAAATAGGTTTTGGCAATAAAATCGTTTCGTGTGTTATTAACCAGGTTAACAAAAAGCGTGACCACCCAAAGTTGTCCCGGATGGTAGGGTAACCCTACCAGAAAAACATTGCTTGCAAACGTGGCCTATCTTTAACCCTCTTGCTGTGGTAGCCCTAGCACCCCATGTGCTTGCAAACAGAGCCTTATTTTATAAGGATATTGAGCATGAAATTTGCGAAATTTTACGAATATCTTAAGAATATTCCCGAGACTGTGATTTTGAAAAGAATGTAATTTTGTGTGTTGAAAATTTGTAAATGCAATACCATAATGCCCTAGAATTCCGTTGCTTTTGGATTTAGCAGGCCTCTAAATGGGTCGCTACTTTCTGGTAGCCGTTACTTTTGGATTGTTAAAAATATTTGTACAATAATTCAACGTCGTTTCAGGCAAAGCAGACGCGTATTCGATGAAATTAAAAGTTCATGTTATGTATACTACCAACTAACCATAAACAAGGTGGACTGTAAAAACAAAAAAAGACCTCAAATGTTGGTACTGCGGGACGAAAGTATTGGTCTCATTATATCGCAATGTAACTGATAACACTCTATGATCCTTTATCATTTCATTCTGCTATCAGACAAATAAAACTTATATATCAATCATAATTGCAGTAAAGGTCGAAATTCTAATCACATTGTTCAGTACTGCAATCAGGCTATTTCATCCGCATTGAGCTTAAGTCAAAGAGTTTCTCTTTCAGTGACTTCTTTAAATGTGGAAGGCCTCGTTTCCGGCAAAAAGATTCATAAAAGCAAAAAGCTGCAGGCCTTCTCCCTCCTTGAACCCATGTGTACCCTGAACACTTCTGGACTGTCCAGTGAACTTCGAAATAACAGTCATATTATTTTACTGTGGTCGGGAGGTAAGTCTTCAAACGGTCGACACGTACGAGTGGGCCGCTATTTTCCGGGTTCAATAGAAAGGTAAAGGTAAAAAAGTTTTTCGGGGAGTGTTTTTTTTCGGGGAAACCGTTACTTCCGGAGTTCTACGCTATGTCAGTTAGCTAGACCGTATAAAATTCTTCCTATCTGTTTTCTGAAACGACAAAACCTTCCAGCCGTATATGTTCGATGCTAAGAAGTAACTTGTGTCATATCAAGTTATATCAGGTTTAATTTCCTGCAGTCTGGCTCTATAATAACTTAAACACCATTTAGACACCAAAAAATTGTGTTAACAATCACAATTTTGATTGATACCCCAATGTATTCTGAAGACGTGCTTACAAGGCAGGTAGGGTTACCCTGGCGCTAGGGTAACTCCACCATTGCTTACACTGAGCGCTAGGGTAACTCCTTTATTGCCTTCAGTGTGGCTCCAAAATTACTTCTGAACGTCATCTAGACACAACACAATTTAGGTATCAATCATAATTGCGATTGATACCCAATGCTATCTAAACACGTGTTTATAAGGCAGATCGGGCCACCCTGGCGCTATATAACTTATAACAAAGTGAGTGAAGTGTAAACATAGTCTTAAACAATCCAGGTTTGGCCGTGCTCACGTGTCGTTTTCAAAAAAAGATAATAGTTAATTTCACGGGGTACTGATATTGGATCGACTGGACCAATCACAATAGAGTAATTTTGTATACAAGTTAATTATGCAATTGAAATGGAAAATATACAAAAACTTCAACAAAAATACCTAATCCATTAATGCGGCCACACCTTTAAGGCTACCGTATACCTTCAGAGGTGTCTCACGTCCAAGCGCTGTAGCGCGTCCAGTTTAAACTGTAGATACCTAAACCCCTATATCAAATTAAAGCTTACAGAGCTGACATCATAAATATTCTTGTTTTTCGGCCATTTCAACTTTAACAGAAGGAGAAAACAAACAGCGGTTACAAACATAACAGTAAGGTTTCGTATGGTATATTTAACTTGACGTTTCGTATGCTACAACATACATCTTCAGAAGTGACGGTTACAAAATATTACGAGATTTAAAAAGACAAAAACTAAAGCGAGGTATTGGTAACTAGCTAGACAACAATGGAAAAAAATAAACTACATCCGGTGTGAATTAATAGAGAAGGAGATTTTCACTACCGACGTTTTCATTTAGGGCGGGTTTCAAGTCCCGTATTAGCAATGTTTCCTTGATTTTACACTGTAGATCACATTGACCACTTGCTAAGATCTCAAAATGGTCCCATTTGATGTTGTGACCAGTGGAAATCGAATGCTCAGCAACAGCGGAGGCGTGAGCAATTTGAGTGAGAGCAATTTGAGTGAGAGTCATATTTTGTAACCGTCACTTCTGAAGATATATGTTGTAGCATACGAAACGTCAAGTTAAATATACCATGCGAAACCTTACTGTTATGTTTGTAACCGCTGTTTGTTTTCTCTTCCTCTTACAGAGCTGGCTATCAAACTATATCAGAAATGTTTAAATAAAATGAATTGTCGAACTTTTTGCGACCCTTAAATGCGAGCGTCCGAATCAGCTTTTGAAAGCTACAAGACAAAGTGAATATTGTATTCGCTTATTCAATTTTTGTCCATCAGTTTCCGAACCCAAAGCGCTAAAAACATATGTCTTTGATTTGCCATATTCAATTTCAGAGAAAAGATACAGAACATTTTCGAAATAGGGTTAAATATATGGAGTGATCATAGAAAAATCCCTCTCGGAGAAAAAATATTTGGACTAAAAAATTCGCACTTTTTGTTGTTTATATGTCAAACTAGCTACTGTCCAAATTTGAGGGTAAACGAACGAATTCCCTTTGACCTGTAGTTTTCAAAGGGACCCAAAAGATGATTCGGACGCTCACATTAGAGGTCGTGAAAAATTCGAAAATTCATTTTATTTGAAAATTCTTTGTATAGTGTGATGGCCAACTCTATAGGCTTTCATTTGATACAGGGGTTTAGGTATCTACAGTTTAAACCGGACGCGATACATCGTTTGGACGCGAGAGGTCTCTAAAGGTGCTCTAAAGGTATACTGTAACCTTAAAACAGCCAACGGCCACATTCTGATATCCAAACCTGTGTAATCCTTTATAATTGTACCCCGCTATGTGGCCACTCGAACAAGTTATGTTCATCTTTCCATTGTTAATATTGTATTTACTGATTGAAGTTTTATGTCTTAAAAAAATTATATTCGCATTCCTGATGCTTATTAAAGAACAGTTGTTTACAAGTGCAACTGTTATATATCTGTTGAGAATTCACTCAATTCCGACCAGTCACTAAGTTTGACCCTAACCCTTAACACGGCCAAATTGGTCCGTTGGTGGCTGGGTTCCACTGTGTAATCAAGAATTAAAATTGAAGATAAGTCATTTTTGCACTTGATGCGGACACCCTTTCAGAGTAGAAAATCAGATGTACACAATAAAATTAGCTAGAAATTATAATTAGAACTATCAAACCAGGATCGAGGTTAACATTTTTGTTTGCGCCACTTTCCATTGAGCTGTGAATCAAGTTACTACGCACGCCTACTTACAAACATATCGCGGATTTCCATTCCCGTCAAAGGTGATTGAGCCGTGTAGCTCAGGATTTCTGAAGTGCATGTCAACCAAAGAGGAAAATGATATAGTAACTGTTTTTCTATTTTTATTATTTCTATGAAGAATGAAAGCGACTTAAGGTGGGAATTCTAAAATTCTGAAACTGAAAATTTCGATGTTTTGTTTTTCACGGAATTTGAATCTTAAGGTATTGAATTTTTATTTTGACAATTCCTGTTACGGTAAGTTTAAAGCTCCTTTCCTCAAAACGAGTTATTTTCGCCTTTGAGAAAAGATATTTTGAGAAGATTTTGTCCAATTGAGCTGGAATTTTCAGGATTTGTTGTTCTGAGTAATTTCCGTGGGATAAGCATAGAATTTTTCCATCCATTGTATTTTGTCGAAGTTATGCATTGAAACGTATGCTGGATCTTCTGTATCAGATTTAAATGGTCATCATTTGTTGTGTTTTTAACTTTTCAAAAAGCTATTTGTCTTCTTTAATAAAATGTAAGAATGATTCCTTTTGATCAGTTCTTGTAGAAGTTATCTTTTCTCAAGTAAGCCCTGGCATTCCCCAGCAGGTGGCAGATTTGATCAAACGGTTTCAGGTTACAATACAATTATAGGGTACAAAAATATTTTTTTCATAATCTTTGGTCGTTAGGCGTACTAAAAATGTATACTTTACCATGGTTTAGAATTAAATCTTAGCCACGAAAAAAGTTTGAAAAAAATGGCGCCTTAAGTTTTTTATCGCTACCACCTCAAAGGCTCAGATTTAAAGGTATCGGTTATTAAATCAGTGTATAAAATGAGGAAATTAATGAATGGCAGTGATCAAATTACGATGGTCCAAGAACAAAAGTATTAATGAATGGCATTCTAACATCAAACATCTAAAATTTCGTATCATTACTCAGAGCTTTTCTACAGCTGTAGGATATTTTTTCTAAAATTTCGCCGACAAGGTGACCAAAAGAAACGGAGGCTTTGACGGCGAGAATGAATAGATGTCTCACGGCTAGTAAGAGGCCATTCTCGTCCCCAGTGCTACTCGTTTTAATCTGTCGTTACCAGTAGGAGCCCTCCGTTCGTTTCGCCGACCACGTGACCAAAAGGACGACGAGAATGAATTGGGAGAGGTAATTGCAACCTGCGCGTTGTAGACCGGCATAACTCACTGTGAAGGCTTCAGGACACATTTCATAGCAGTTTAATGAGTTCAGTGTGCGGCGAAAAGGTAATATTTACATTCAGCTGAATTTTTCCTGTCGATAGCTGGACAGTTTTTGGAGTTTATGGCCGTGAAAAATTTTTGCAAACAACTTGGAAATGACGACCGCAACAATAAATGTACCGCGCGGTGAAAATTATATTTAATTTCAGTTTTCATTCGGCAAAGTAACAAAGAAATTATTTGCTCATTCGTTTAGAGTTAAATACGTCGTATGTTCGCCTACAAAACTAGTTTGGAATTTGATTGTATTACTCCCATCGGCAGTTTGACGGCCATTCGATTCTCTGGCGGTGAAATTCACCGAAAAAATATTAGTGTAAAGACATCTTTCGCATTTATTGAAATTTCATTTCATTTCATTTCAGCACTGCATTAGATAAAAGTGAAAGGACATTTCATAAGGCGTCACACATAATTAATTTTACACTTGACTAATTGATCTTTTTTCAATTACAGGGTTTCCAATTTAGATGTGACATCCTGTCAATAAGGAAATTTCATGTCACTCATGTCACAAGAGGGTATGGATGGGGGGGGGGGGTGCAAATGTCAGTTGTCAGTTAAATTTTGGGTTATTTGTCAATGTCTTAGGGTTAGGTTGACCCCTATTTTTTATTTAGAAAATATTTATATTTTCCAAGTTGTAGTGGTGGGGGACGATCACTGGTCACTTCCTGTTAGACATTCTGTACCCCCCCGGGGGGGGAACTCTCATATGAGGAACGTCATGGACGCTCGTCGGAAATTTGAATTTAACTCCTAAAGAAGACCAATGTGGGCGTTGCTCGAGCTTCACTGGACCCCTAAAACATACCACTTAAAAAGGAATAGGTTCAGTTACTAGCCACTGTTCAAGAAAGGATCTCGAACGCACTTGTAGACCCGACTTGCGTACTCGAGAGATCAGCGGAAAAAATGAGAGCGTTTCTTTTTATTAATAGGGACCTTAAGCAAACCACGACGGCAACGAGAACGCCACAAAACAAAAGGTTTAATGAGCAGAACAATAGCTGTGCACGTGCGTTACAATTTTTGGTACATTTCTTAGCCGTCCTCTGTAAAACGACAACGTGAAATGACCAAGTTCTGGGTATTTTGGAGAACGTGAGTGACGGCGGCTTATTTTTCGTATTTTCTTTTGGAATTGTACGCTGGCATTGCATATTAATCTTGAGCAAGTTCTGAGACCGATAGACGTACTGAACAGATCTAGGCATGTGCGAAATGCGACGGTAAAATATAAATTCATTTTTTTCTAGGCGTCGTCCTTGGCGTCGCCGTCGTCGTTGCTTAAGCTCCCTATTATTTCTTCGAGTGCACCCAAAAGGATACTTTGACAGTTAGAATGGTGACGTTTCGTCATCAACACCCCAAGTGAGACCAGAATGCTTGGTTTGTACCCGAGACGACGAACATCCCCGAACCGAGTTTCATATAGTTTCCCTACCGGGTTTCTTATTGTTTTTTTAAGCATCACTAATTCCGAAAGATTTTCTGAGTATGTATTATGTGAACAACAACAACAGCAGCACCTAAACTGAACTAACGTATTACGACCACTGGCAACAAAAATGTGTAAAAGATTTCCAAAAATACCACCACATTTATTAATGTGATCAGTGCCAGGTGCTGGAAACGAGACACATCTACTGTGAAGTTATTGAACGACCTCTCTGTTTTTTTGCAGTTCGAGATTTGTTCGTCGAGTCGGCCACTAGCACTTTAAAAATGCGATCTCTTAATCGATGAGCACCCTTTATATTTTTCCAACACGATGACTGTAGAAATACATAGAGACTGATGCAGTCTTAGTATAACTATGTGGAGAACGAAAACGAAGCAACTGGGAGTCTGGTCTTTCTTAACCTTTCACTTGCTACAACATTCTGGAATGATGACTGCATGATCACCGCATGAATAAACGGGTAAAAATAGAGCTGAACAAATCGTCACATCGCTAATGTAAAATGCAGAAGGCTTTTAAAGGCAGAAGTTTAAATTTCCTCCTTGAGTTGTCGAAAGACGATACTCAGCAGGGAGGCGCCAGCCGCACGCACCACTTTAATCTTTGATCTTTTTTTAGGAAGCTCCCGTCGCAATGCGTGGTTTCCAGGGAGATCCTCATTAAAATTAAAAACTATTTACAATCGGTCATGCAGACTATTAAAACTTGCTAACTGAAGGTGCTATAAAGCTAAAGTTATAATAATAAGAAATAAGTAAAGAAATTTGACATCTAACAAAGGTCGAAGTGGGGGTGCTGTGTTCTCAGGTATCGGCTAAAATTTCATCCCATTTCTCATGCAGTTATTCGTAATAAATAACAATAAATAATAAATAACATTTACATAGCGCTTTTATCCTGACGCTCAAAGCGCTTTACAACACTTTGTGGGGAACTTTGCCAGGCTGCTTATTTAGGCGCAAATTGCAGCCACGCAGTTCACAATCTTATTAGAGAGAATAGTAGAATACACAGGTGCCCCCAGAACAGAATCAGTGATAAACCATCACACCGGGGACAACGTCCCCTACTCTTTTCGAACAGTGTGTGGGTTCTTTAACGTCCCACACCAGTACTGTGAGACGGGGCCTACGGTTTATCGTCCTTATCCGAGAAGACTTGAAAGCCTAACCATTTGCAGATGTCATTACAAAGGCAGCACTTTCTTCTCAGTTATTTAAAGACCCTGAGTGTTGGTCCGGTCGAAGTTTGAACCTGCGACCTCCCGACCAATACATACATACATTACTTTATTTACCCTCGGATTTTAGAGTAGCTTATGCAGCTAATATCTCCGAGCATTTAGCCATCAGACGAGAGATAGACCACCGCACCGGGAACTACGTCCCCTACTCTTTTTCTCATATCCAACAAGCGCGAATGGAATAATTGTTTTATTAAATCCTCAACCTTCGGTTTCGCTAAATTTTATCTAAACCTGAAAAAACCTGACTAGATCTCCTGTGAGATCCAACCAGGAGTGCTCACCGGAGCCGATATACAAAATATCCGCTCCGCAGGGCATAGTGTGCTGGCCGGGCATTCAATTGCACTGGCATGAAACTTGCTGGAAAGCCCGCTTCAAAACAATTGCTTGCTGACTGGTTTTTACTCAGATGCATTTCCTAGCTGGAAAATGCTCATTTTCGGGATGAACCTGGCTGGTAAATTTTAATGGGAGGTTGTCCATGGTAGACTCGATTACCAGCCGCCGCTCTCGAAAATTAACGCCCGGAAATTAGCTTGCACGCGTCAATTCCGGACGCATTTCGCGGGGAGAACAGTTGCTGCTTCGTATCACACAGCAGTTTGTGCCCCGTGACAGCTGAGCTGTCAACTTGGAAAGACAAAACGGTTATATTGCAGGCGCGGTCACGTCCAGCGTTTTGGCCACAGAGTCGGGACTAGTTTCTTGATAAGAGGGTTGATTTTATTTTAGCAAGGTAAGTTTCCTGTGCTTTCTCATGTCTGTTATCTGTGTAGTTTCAAACCTACTCATCCCTGGACCTAACTATTGTGGGTTTTCCGTTATTGTTTTACCAAGTTAGATAACAATAGATTCTATGTAATTGTGCATTATCTTCTCGGTGTGCTTTTCGTTTAGAGTTAAGATAACCAGATCTTCTTTGTCGTTTAAAACACTTGGTAAATTCCTGATTTACTTATTGAGATATTTACAATTTTGTTTCAGAAATCATAACGTGTTACACTACCTGGAGGGCAGCTAAAGATCATTTAAGGTATGTTAGAATATGTCACTGCAATAGTACCGGAAATAGTATCGCCTTGACAAAATTTGCGCGCCATCTCATTTAGATGCAAGATGTTTACTGTAAAGCCGGTAAGCTTATATATATACGTTAAGTAGTTAAATTTAAAGAATTTAACTCAAGTTCTATACACAGTTAATCTCATCATATCATGAACAGTTCAACTTAGGTCGTCTGAGTGTGTGTTTACCATACAATAAACATCCACGGACAGACCAGGGCATTTAAGTAAAAGTCAAAGAAGGTCGTTTTTTCCCGCTATATCGTTCGGGGCCTTTTAAAAGGACATTTTTGGAAAAGCAGTTTAGTCTGTTCGGATTTTTTTTAGCTGAATGCTAATGTGGCAGAAACATCAAGAGAACGAAATCTTATTATCTGGACTTGCGAGCTGTTACTCTTCTTCTAGCCTGCGGACAGGCTCCCGGCGATCGAATTCTTCAGTTTCGCGCTAGTCTACAGAGTCTACTCGCTTCGCTCGCCGAATTTTTTCGCCGAATTTTTTTTTTCTGTCCTCGCCGGGAGCCTGTTTGCAGGCTGCATTCCTTTCGAAAGGATAAAACCGACATGTTCTGTTGGGTGCCCCTGGTCATACATTGGATTTGCCATGAGCTTCTTGAAGTCTTAAGGGTAGAAGCGCGCCCTAATACTTTTTTTTTGTTAGCATGAGTTCGGTTTGAATGTGTCCCAAGCAGGGAGACAAGCACTTTTATAAGCGCTTAAATTTGAATCAGGGTAGCTGTTGTGGTCTGGCAAATGTTTAACAGATTACAGGTCTGCTTGGATTCCGGTGTTTATTTGGCCTGACGGAATTTGACACCTTTAACACCGTTTGTTTTGGCTCATTTTTTGGTAATTTTAGGTTCACCAACTGAGCTGGGGTCCCACTCAGTATAGCCTGCGAAAACTGCCGTCCTTCGTCGCTCCCAGCCCGAGTTCCATCTCGCGAAACGCCACTCGGGCCGGGAGCGAAGAAGGACGGCTGTTTTCGTAGACTACACTCAGTATGATTTTGTTTGTAAAATAAATTACGGTTGGGAAAATAAATTGCGGTTTTCTTCAATATCCAACTTCTTCAGGAGGCAGCTCCAAATGACAAGGGATACTTTTCAGGTTCTTTTTAAGAATCCTGGGTGGACATTGTGGTTATTAATCGGGCGCGACTGCTTCAGTCCAACATTGTAACACATACATTGGTTTGTTTTAAAAAAAAACCCAGATGTTTGTTTGATTATTAAAAATTAGCCTGTTTTGAGGCAGCACTTTGGTATATCATGACTTTGACGTTTTTGTCAAATCGCTAAATTTTAGAAATTCTCCAATTCATGGCAAAGAAGTGTCGCACTGATGGCTAGTATGAACCAAAGACAGCTTCTTGACGTTACATAAACATCTTGTCCAGCTCGACGGAAGGTCTGAAATCTACAGTCAAACCTCTTTTTCAAGAGCGATTTTTCCAAGTCCGAGTGACTTGAAAGCGAGTGACGGTGACGGCCGAAAGTCTCGCGAAAACAGTTGGTCTTCTACCCAAATTTAACAATAAGCGGCAAACTACAGTGGAATTGTCAGCAAGGGAAGTCGGTGAAACCTGTGATATTTATATAAAGGCTGTCAAATCGGGTTGTCATTCGTAAACACTAAATGATCGGCAGTCCGATTGTTTTTTTTTGTGAACACAAGAACTTAACCAGTCCAAACAATAAGTGCGGACCCATTTATATAGATCTCAAATCCTACCCTTTGTTTTCGCTAGACATAGAATCCTAAGCCATGAGTAGTGATATAGCAATTGCGATATTGCGCCGACTGCCCGCCAAGGTTTTTATACCACTAAATGACCGACAGTTCGAATTTTGTAAAATTCTTGTAAATCATAAGAACTTGATCGCCAATCAACACTCTTCACAACGCTACAACAGTAAAAGAGAATCGGCCAAGCACTCTGTCACGTACCCAAATTTGCCACTCCGTTTGAACTGGCCTTATGGGAGCATCTTTATTTCTGTAGGGAATCGTGAATTTATGCCGCCTCGGACAATCGTTGCACTGGTGATAAAGGAACAATAAGAGGCGCAGCACTTGCTACCAAACTTCAGTTCAAAGCACAATGTAAAGGGTTTGCAACAACTAATGAACTTTCTACTTCTAATAATATCTTTGTCAATATCATTTCAAGTAATAGACAAAAAATGTGATCTCCCGAGGGATTCCGAAACTTCGTAACATCTCAACTGACTTACTTTAGAGAAGTGTTTGTGATCTCACAAGGAATTCCGAAACTTCGTAACATCTCAACTGACTTACTTTAGAGAAGTGTTTGTGATCTCACAAGGGATTCCGAAACTTCTTTTGAACATCTCAACTGACTTACTTTAGAGAAGTGTTTGTGATCTCCAAGGGATTCCGAAACTTCGTAACATCTCAACTGACTTACTTTAGAGAAGTGTTTGTGATCTCACAAGGGATTCCGAAACTTCTTTTGAACATCTCAACTGACTTACTTTAGAGAAGTGTTTGTGATCTCACAAGGGATTCCGAAACTTCTTTTGAACATCTCAACTGACTTACTTTAGGGAAGTGTTTGTGATCTCGCAAGGGATTCCGAAACTTCGTAACATCTCAACTGGCTTACTTTAGAGAAGTGTTTGTGATCTCACAAGGGATTCCGAAACTTCTTTTGAACATCTCAACTGACTTACTTTAGAGAAGTGTTTGTGATCTCACAAGGGATTCCGAAACTTCGTAACATCTCAACTGACTTACTTTAGATAAGTGTTTGTGATCTCACAAGGAATTCCGAAACTTCGTAACATCTCAACTGACTTACTTTAGAGAAGTGTTTGTGATCTCACAAGGGATTCCGAAACTTCTTTTGAACATCTCAACTGACTTACTTTAGAGAAGTGTTTGTGATCTCCAAGGGATTCCGAAACTTCTTTTGAACATCTCAACTGACTTACTTTAGGGAAGTGTTTGTGATCCGCTCACAAGGGATTCCGAAACTTCTTTTGAACATCTCAACTGACTTACTTTAGGGAAGTGTTTGTGATGTCGCAAGGGATTCCGAAACTTCGTACCATCTCAACTGACTTACTTTAGGGAAGTGTTTGTGATGTCGCAAGGGATTCCGAAACTTCTTTTGAACATCTCAACTGACTTACTTTAGAGAAGTGTTTGTGATCCGCTCACAAGGGATTCCGAAACTTCTTTTGAACATCTCAACTGACTTACTTTAGAGAAGTGTTTGTGATCTCACAAGGGATTCCGAAACTTCTTTTGAACATCTCAACTGACTTACTTTAGGGAAGTGTTTGTGATCTCGCAAGGGATTCCGAAACTTCGTAACATCTCAACTGACTTACTTTAGAGAAGCGTTTGTGATCTCGCAAGGGATTCCGAAAGTTCGTAACATCTCAACTGACTTACTTTAGGGAAGTGTTTGTGATCTTGCAAGGGATTCCAAAACTTCGTAGGTTTTGAAAGCTTCCAAATCATTGAAGCTGTTTAAATTGACTTCAGTTAGAAGAAATGCAGTTAAATATACTATATGGATTATTTTAAACAATTATATTCATTTGCGTGAAGTGTTTTTATTTACGACTGTTCTTCGCCATTGTCTTTTATACGTTCATCATGATATTAGTTTTTCCACAGGTTCTAGAGTAAAAAGTAGAATACATCATAGCTTTGGCCCTTGCTGTCATCGTGGTTCTGTCAATACTCTGACAGTTGAACTAGCAAGAAAACATCAACACTGAACAGTAACAGCAATAAAGTAATAAATTTATCGCAAATTTTACTTTTCTAGGTCTTACTCATGTTGATTCAATTTTTGTCCATGCTATTTCTATTGCAGCCTATAAATATTTTCAAAAAAATGCGATATATTTTGCATTTTTTATTAAAAGCTGAATGGAACAACGAATTCATTTAGTCTATGGCCATGGACTCAGTTCAATTATGATACATTCAGCGACAACTGATTGCGCTGAACTATTTAATTACTCAGTGCCAGTTGAATTTTTGCTTCGATTGAGATGTGTCCTGATCTTACTGCCATTCACTGATGATTGTAATGTTTACTTTGTGTGGTGAGTAAATTTTTTTACGTTTACTATGCTTTTGTACATGATGCTTTTGTTTCCCCACTAAAATGCTCCACCTTAATGCTCCAATTCTCCCACTAAAATGGTCGGTCTCCCCGAAAAAAGTCACTAAAATGCTCGGATAACGGTTTTTTAATTAATTTCAACATTTTTAACATCATGTGGCTGTCAACACTTGCAAAAACGTACAAGTGTTGCAAGTAGCAACAACTTATAACAAGTTCATAAATACGGCCAAAAAAACATAATCCTCGAAATCATCTGAGGTTAAGCCGAGACTAGCTCTTCAAACGTAAAACCGCTGACTTGTCCTCAGTCTCTACTCAGCTTTTCAGGGTGGCATTTGCTGTTTTTGTGAATTTTGAGTTTTAGTCTTCATTTTCTCTAAGAAAAATACTTTCTTTTTTAGTTTCTCGAAAAAAAAAGTCCGGGAAAATGCCACTAAAATGCTCGAATAATGCTCAATGCTTTTGCCTCACTAAATGCTTGAAAAAATGCTAGCATAAGTGTACAAAAGCCTAACGTTTACTTTATTAAATTAGTTATTTAATTGTTTAAATACCTCCCTAATTAATTAATGAATTTAAACTAAGAGAAATTAATTAATTAATTATTTGAAAAGCAATTTTAATTTAATTAATTAAATTAAAATTGATTAAAAAATACGGTTAGTTTTACTTCTTCCTGGCTGGCAAAAACGTAATGTAAAAATTGCTGGGAAAACCAGTCTTTCATAACTTGTGCTGGCTGGGTAAAAGCAACCCCCAAACTGCTCCTGGCTGGCTACTTTATTTAGCTATCGTCCACTAGCTGGCTGTGCGAAGCGATATTTATTTCCCACGGTTGTTAAATATTAACTATTTATCTCTTATTAGATGTCAATTAATAGTTTCGAGCAACTACGAGTCAATTTTGAAAATTTTCCCGTTGGGCACTCCTGTCCAACGTTCAACCCATCAGGATCTTCGTTCACCGGCTTTGCAGTTTATTTAATAATAATAATAAATAATAATTTCAGTTTTTGGAGCGCCTCGCTACGCCTCGGCGCTCTTACAATACTAAGTAAAAATAATGAAAGAAAAAATTGATGACTATTTACAAGATTTCTATACAGTTGATCAAAATTACAATACAATTACAATGATGAAAGAAAAAAAGAATATGGTTGTTACTTATCGAAAAGATAAGTTTTTAGATGAGCTTTGAATTGATTGACAGATGTTAATTCCCGCATAGGTTGGGGCAATGAGTTCCAAAGCGTTGGGCCTGCTACGATTTAGTTTCTCCAAATAGACATTTGGAAATGCAAACAGCGTGGTAGTTAAAAAAAGACTGATTTTTTTTTCTCTAAATCCGTTGGATTTCGATGGATGCGAATAGTCTCGGTTATGGAGTGTCTAATCAGAGCGGGTCGCGGGTAAACAGTGCGGGTGGCAGGTAAATGGCGCGGGTGGCGCGACCCGCGCTGATTAACAGTGGTTTGATTATAAACGAAATAGAAGGAACGTCACGACCAAATACGGTTACAAACGGACAGGAAAAATAACTGCTGAATAATAATAATATTAATTAAAAACACTTCGTAAAAATCTTTTCATGTCTTTTACCTGAGGAAATGTTGAAACGTGCCTCGGGTGGGGCTAGTATTGAGCCAAAAGTATACCACAAAAACCGAATCTCGACTCTTTTGGGCTTTTCTGCTTTTCTGTAGTTTTTTTTTTTCTGTAATTTGACACCCAACATCACTGGTAAGCTTATGTATTGGTGTACTCGTTTTATTCGCTTTTGTTGAATCCAGATTATGTTGCTGCAATGGCCTCTCGAATGCAACCTCACTATGATCTATGCCCTGGGAATTTAGGCAGTCAACTTCCGGGTAACATTCACTGGAGGTACTAGCTACAGGTTCTGCATGCACACCCTGGGAATTGTGGGAGACAGCTGCTGAATTACATTCAGTGGAGGTACTAGGTTCCACAACATTCATAGGGGAAACATGATGTGCCGTGGTGAGTGATGCAATATACTGCAAACCAAAGCAGACATTTCGTGACTTAGTGAGCGATTGCGTGAGCGTTCCCTCCACATGTAAGACGAGTTGCAAGTAGCTAAAATTAATTCAGACTCTTACCTCTTGCTTTGCTCTGTCATGCAAACGGTTTTCAGACGATAGTCGAGGCTTCTTTCTTGGCCGATGGACAAATATTGTTGGTACTGCATCCGGCTTCAATGTACGTTTTGATTTCAACCCAAGAAGTTCTGCTTTAAGATCACGTTCAAAGCAGTCAGGCTCGAAGTGATCAGAACACAACCGAGTATCTTTAGTGACCACAAAGTCAGCTCGGGATATTTTTGCTAACCACTTTTGCAAGAGAGAATTTTCTGTAGGAAGACGGTGGAAACTTATTCCATGCTCCTTGCTAACTGATCGAGAATCATTCGAGCATCCAACAGCACAACAATACACCATTACGACGAAACAGTAGAAACGATCTATATGCACATAAAGTGAGTACTGAGGCTAACGCAAAATGGATAGCTTTATTTATACCAAAAAGATTGCCGCAAGACCGGAAAAATCAGCCTGAAATTTTCGAAAAATGTGCGATAACACATTACTAGTTGCGAAAGGAACATGACGCGCACTGTAAATCGAGCTAGTAGTTTACGAAATCGCAGTCATGGGATTTCCGTCTACTGACTTCAAAGCACCACGCTAACTCTAAATATAATTCAATCACTACCCTAAAACTGTTGCGACATTAACTTTAGAAACGTTTAGAAGCTGACGAGGAATAATTATGCAATTAACTAACATGACACAAATAAAGTCACTACAGGAGAACAGATCTGGCAAGCTCAATGTTTATTTCAAGCTTGGAGCATATGCACTCATTACAGCTGTTGAACGTGATTTAACTTCTTTCACTATACTGAGATCAATTTAAGTAAACAAATGTCCAAACCAGGCGAATTTCATAATAATAAAAACAAAATAACTGGAGTAAATAATCCTATGTATTAAAAAACATACTTCGTACGGCGAATGTTTCTAATGGTTACGATTGCGGGCGAAAATTTTAACTTACGCTTCCATGTCCAAGTTTCCAATGAATATATATTACAAGCGCAGAGGACTGCTTATAGGCATCTTTCCGTCTTAAATGTCGCAAATCTTTCTTACTGCGCTAAACAACAAGGTCAACATCACTCAAAATCCCTAAAATCCTGCCTCTGTTCCTCAAGTATCTCGCACATGTTCCCCATATCATACGTCATAGACTCCTAACGTGACCGCTGACACACCTATTGTGAGCCGCAATGCCAATAGCCTAAAACCACAGTAAAAACCTATATTTCAAGTTAAAAAAAGGCCCAAATGGCAAAAAAAAGTGTCAAACATCAATATACTGGGTCTAAACTATAAGAAAAAAAATACTTGATTTTTGCCTTCAGTTCCCCTTTAACACTATTAAACACAGGAAAACCGCAACAAGGTCAATTAAAAAAAAAAACCAAAAGATCCTCCTCCTCGGGGAAACCACGATGGGCAAGAAAGATACGTATTGTTATATAACAATATTATATTATATTATATAATCTCTGTTCTAATGTCTTCCGTGATTGGAAGAAATTGGCAAGAAAGATACGTATTGTTATATAATAATATTATATTATATTATATAATCTCCATTCTAATGTCTTTCGTAATTGGATAAATTAAGTCATGTGTAAAGATCAATGTATCGATTGAACTTTCCGTAAACAACCGTGAATAGGATAGGTATGTGAAAGTATCAGTCGGTACTGTAACCATAAACAAAGACTTTCATCGAACAGAAGCAAGAACAGAAATCTTTTGGAAGGTGCTGGAAACCTTGTGCTTACACTTGTAACTGATATGGATTCTTAAGCTCTGCTTTTTTCCGGAAGTTATGCCCATTGTCGAGGTTGTTTTTTCCCGAGATAAGGAGAAGTTGACCTTTGGCTAAAAGGCAAGATGACTGATGAACTGATTAAGTTTTTTTCTGACGTCCGTCCAAGCTGTTTTTGCCACCGAACAATCAATCCCCTCGGAAGGAACACGGATTAATCACTTGAGAAGCCCTCTTGGCTAAAACACTTCAGCCCTACAGACAACACTTGATTATTAACAACAAGCGATAGGAAACGTGCATAACAGATTGCAAAGAACATTGTGGAATGATACTTGATCGCGATACGTTTCACAAATAAAGGCCCAATGTAATGAAAAACGTTATGTGCGTGCGACCCATTTGCGAGAAATCAAGAGGGGGTATTGTCTTGTGTGAAGTGTGGGGAACCTGTCTTACGGTTGCGCTTCAGAAAAGAGAGGCTTGAGTAAAACCTGTTTGAACATCTCCTTCTTCCGATATCTGGTTGGGACGGAAACTATACCTTGACACGTAAAAATTCAGCGTTTTAAGGCTCTGTAATATTTATAAACGGAGACTTGGGTTTGTTAACGAAGATCGTCAACAAACTTTCCTCATCCTCATGCTCAAGTGCACTCACATACCTGCATACCCCCGGCCAGTTTGATAGACGTTAAATTTGCAAGGTCAGTACAAAAGGAAGAAACGCTACCTATAACCTGCGGCACGCTTGAAAAAAGTGTTTCTCGTGTTTGGGTTTGACGATCGTCGCGGCTTGATTGATTTAAGTGTCATTAAAGGTCGACGTATTGATAAGTGATTGCCAATAACACTTAACACTTGTCTTTGCTTACTTGTCCGGTCGTCTGGGAAAAGGCTATAAAAGAAATCACGTTTTTCCGCAGAAATCAATCGCTGAGGGCGCCACGCAACAAGATTACTAGCTGATCAAAGTTTGAGAGACCAACTAACCAAGACCAAAGATGAACAAGATTGGAGTGGTAGTTTTTTTAACTCTGCTGGCTGTCCAGTGTGGCGAGGCCGAATCTTTGAGAGGCCTAGGTAGGTTCTTTTCTTTTCAATTCTCAAATTTAGATGTGGGCTCGTTTTTTCAGCTGAACTCAGTTCAGTTTGCGATCTTCTTCAACGAGGTGTTTTTTTTACGTCGAAAACGTATCGTATGCGTGAGGATCTGCATTCACTTGTAATTAAACTTACGAGTCAGAGTTACTTACGAGTCAGAGTAATTCAACAAGTCGTAATGGCTAAGGATCGGATAAAAATAACTTTATAACAATTAATTCGAAGCATGCTTTCGCAGAAATGGTTTGGACAACTTCGATGCAGAGACAGGCCTCAGATATTACTCCAGCTATGTTCTTGACGATCTCATAGCATTCATTTAATTTTTAGCTGAGAGTACAAATAAAGTTGTCGTTGTGTTTTTCTGGAATGAAATCAAATCTTATCAGATTTGCAAATCTCATCAGTATTGTTTTACTCTGTTTATTTCCGGACTTCTTAGCTTTATTAGAGTGGTTTATCAACAAAAAACTGTCAATTGTCATTTATTACAACTTAAAATGAACACCCTATACTTTTTCGGCAAGTTGAGTATCTTGAGAACAGCCGGATTCACAGCTTTCCAAACAGAGCTAGCACGCAAACCAGAAAAATTAGAGCGAACATTTTGAGAGAGAACATATTGGATTCTAGTTGATCAGCCGGTCAACTTTAATGTCTTTGATTCGACAAAGATTAACTGGGAAAAATACGACTTTCTGTAAGCAAGCATCTACTCTGTAATGACCAAATTGGGACCGGACCTTTCGATTAGAGAGTTTTTAAGATCTCTAATAAAAAAGTACGGTCGTTACTTAAAAGTGACGACGACGGCGACGCCAAGGACAACGCCTAGTAAAAACAAATTAATATTTTACCTGCGAATTTCGCAATTGTCTAGATCTGTTCTCTCGCTCTCAAAATGTGTTCAAGACTAACTGTGTAACGACAGCGTTAAATTTCAAATACAAATACGAAAAATTAGCTGTCGTCGTTCGCGTTCTTCAGAACTACGCAGAACTTGGTCATTTCACGTTGTTGTTTTGCAGGGGACGACATGGAAAAGATTTATAACGCACGTGCACAGCCACTGTTCTACTCATTAAACCGTCTATTTGGTGACTTTCTGGTTGCCGTCGTGGCTTGCTTAAGCTCTCCAACAATTTTTATGTTGAAGCAAGGTCTTTCCGGCAGATCAGTCGTAGGTCATGTGAAACGAAAAGATGTTCGATCATTTTATCTGAAGTACAGGAATGTATAGGTTACAAATAATCCAATTAACGTTAATTCCAAAAACGTGGTAGGGAAACATTGTTAGGATCGTCAGAATTTTCTTCAAGAGTCATCGATTACCACAAGTCATACAATATAGGAAAAGATAAGCTATACTTGATAATGATATCGTTATCGGTAATGAAAATCCAAAGTCGATTATCGTTACACCGCAGGATGGGTCAATTCTTATTAATTTTTAGGACTGAGGAAGGGTTTCACCTTTTGCGTCGAAGGGGTGTTCTTTATCTATCCAAGTTTAAAACTCAGAGAAAATAGCTCGGCTTTTCTGTAGGAGTTGCTGTACCAGGTATCACGTGGAAGGAATTTAAACCCTTCCCTTCCCAACATTTACTACTAGGCCTTGCAACTACTTAATGAACTGTCCGGTGAATATCGAAAAAAGACATCGTTGGTTTGAAAATGTGTTTTGTTATGGGTATAATTTATTGTCGGATTTCCTTTTGCGTCATCGATGATGTACACCAAGAAAGTAGCTCTTTCTGTGTGGTCACTAGTTTTGTTTTGACTTCCGGGCACTTTGTTATGACAGTAAATCTGAACATCATCAAGGATTAAGGTAGCTGCAAATTGGATATCGCAAATCAATTGAAACTGACTCGGAAATGTTTCAACATTGGCAACTGATCAAGGAGTTTGTTTTCGTTTGACACCTGATGGGGTGAGCCCCAATAGCTTTGATCAATACCTTTTCTTGGTCTTGGAAACGATCTCCTTCTCTTAATAGCTGATAACACTTTGTCAATTTTTCAGCTTTTCTCAAGTTGATGCCTTTGAAACCACTGCAAATCTTACGAAGGACAGCGTTGAAAGAATACATTTAAAGTTTCTTTATTGAAATTCACAGGACTAGTTCGCCGCAATAACCACGATGACTGTCCCTACCAGAGACCAAAAACCTACTGTTATCAGGCGCTGCTGTTCTCCAGCGATGATGAATCAGACTGTTACGATGATGCCGATTGCTCGTCGTCCATGAAATGCTGCATGCAGGGTTGTGTTAAAAAATGTGTCGAGCCTGTTCATTATTCCACATGTAAGTCTCTTCGATCTCCTTGAATAGCTTTGTAGAAAATCATTCTAGAACATATATATTTAAATATAAATAAATATAATTTAATATATTTAAACGCTGATAGTACTTTTAACAGTTATGACTATTTAATGTCAATAGTTGTCCTTATTCAAAAGTGTTTTGTAATTTGATACTAAAATGCGTAGCTGGGAGTATTGTTTTTATAAAAAAAATAGTTACCTTAAACAGCTGAAGACCCCATTAGGGATACAGTCAAAGTTTTGGAGCTCAAACAGGGCCACTGTACCACATGAAGGTGGTGGTAGTTACATTTTTTCCCTACCCCTTGCATCGCCTTTTTACCTTTTTAAAGGTGATATCTTGCTGCGCCCAGGCACTACCTCTGCAAGGAGTAAACAAAAAGAAGTAGCTGTATTGAAACTTCTCTGTGGCACGAGCAGTGAAAGCTTCATGTAAACAGAGTACTGATATCTCCTGTCAAATTTGAGATTTCTAAGGCGAGCAAATTTTGTTCATGGGGTTCATTTCACCCCCTCCCCCCCCCCACCTCCCACTCGCCCTAAATTATAGATGGGTTTTCCTCGGGTACCCGTGTTATATAAGTAGTCAGTATTGTGTAAGTTAGCTCTTGTTATGTAATTAATCAGGCTTCGGAAAAAAAAAAAGTTGTAGCTGATATGTAACATCGTGCCTTACATTTTTGCCAAGATGGCGATGAGCTGGATTTAATTCTGCCAAAGTTTGCTCTTTCTTTACGTTTTTTTTTTTCTCATTAGACTTTTTGGCACTGCCATAAACAAATATTGTTACATGAAAATAGTCAATGATTTTGAATTTTAGTTTGCATCTAGACTGCTTTCAATATCGATTTCAGCCAATCAAATTCATGAATTTGGTAGTTCCCAGTCCTTGTGAGACTGAGCCATATAATATGAATTTTCACTTAATTTCGTTTAAGTAACGTTTTTCAATAATTTTTTTACGTATTAAAAGTAGTTAGAATTCTACTGAAACAATTAGATTGTTCGCTCTCGATTTATATGAATTTAATCACAGACATTATGAAAACAGTAGAATCTCACCGACACGGAATCAGCTGAATTAGATACTGTTATAGGTGTAAGCCAGTGAAAGTTAAGGAAATGGAAATTGTCCACTAACACAAACAAACTTCATAGCGGAGCTCCGGCGGCCCGAAGGGCCGCCAAGCGGAGCCCCATAACCATATAGGAAAAAGAAACCCATGTATGGATTTTCTCATGGTTAATCATGGACAGCGGTATTGCTCGTGGGCGCGTACGCACGACGGCGACGACAACGGTGGAGTCGCGCAAGATGGCGGCCATAAGGGGATCATAAAAGGGGATCATTTAAAGCGTCCTTTGGACATCCATGTTGCAGTCAATTGACACCTGTCAAAACAAGGAATCCGCTGACCAGTATCACGTGACCATATCGCGGGCTCAAGTTCAGGGCTCATCGAGGTCACGTGTTTTTTTAAAGTTGACCGCTGCCCAAGTGCTGCTTTTTTCGATTAGATCGCGGGCTCATGTCAGGATTAACTTGCTGTAAACAGCGTAGGGTTGGTAGGAAGCCGGTTAACGCTAACCCAGGATTAAAATTTAACCGAATTATAACCTTTTCTTTTGTACAAAGTTTTTTCACTGCTTTTGTTTTGCGTATTTTGCTTTCATTAAAATTCAAAACACAAAAACAATATACAGAAAATCTCACCGCAAAGTTACAAAACTCAAATCAAAATTCTACTTTATCCTCGGCTAGTTTGATCGGGCTCTGAACAACCCGGCCCAGGAGCTACGCTTTTAGGCTGGCCTAAATCTATATATTATAGGAGGCTTTTACCAGTTGCCCTAAATTTGCTTTGACTTTTGAGGACAAATTGCCTTTTGATGTTCGTTTGTTGTTTGCTTTCAGGGACCGACGCCCCAGTCGATCTGGCTATTGTGTTTGAAACGAAACGAACTACTTGGGGGAAAGTGAAGAAAATGATAAAAAAAATCATAAACGCGACGACAGTCTCAAAGGATGTCACGCATATTGCCATGGCAACGACGGCCAACCCCAGTCAGACGCTGTTGAGGTTTAATCAACTCAATGCTAGTGAGATAAGCCGTGACAAAGTCTTGAGTGTCATTGACAGGTTTGAACCAGTAATGAGGGCTGAAAAACTTGGTAAAGCTCTGGACAAAGCATGGGAAACGTTGTTTAGAGAATTTAACGGCGCTAGAAAAGACGCAATCAAGGTAAACAGATGAAGTTAAAAGTAAATTTACAAAAACGGTGTTTTTGCAGGCCATGTATTTGAAAATTATACTCTTTTGAATAGAATCAAATGTTATAGTGTTAATTTAGTTCCAAAGGATTAAAAACTGGATTATTTCCATTCATTGAGATCACACACAGGGCCTTTCAGTTTTAAACACAGGAGAATGTTGAGCAGTTTGTAGATTTGGGCAACTAGCAAATAATCTGATCAGCTGTCTTAGTCTCAAGTGAATGGGAACTGGGAAGTGAAGAAGGAATGGCGGGGGGAGGAGGGGGGTGACCAAAGGACCCCTGGGGCCCACGGAGACGGATTTGAGTTCGTGGTAACCTCGAGAGCAAGACACCATGATTAGTCCCTTGTCGAGATCCCCAGAGCTCTTTGAGAGCCTCCTGTCGAACAGAGAAATTTTACCGATATATCACAGCATTTTCATTTCAAATCAGATGGGAGAATTTACATTTGGAGCTTGTAGCTGAAGCAGGTTTCATTGTTGTCTTTCTCAGGTTCTTCTTGTCATCAGTGACGCAAACATGAATCCCGACGGATTCCAAAGCAAATTCGCTTTAAACGCGTCCTTGTCACTGAGGAAATCTGGAGTCCTGGTAAACACTATAGGCGTTACCATGGAAATGAGCTTGATACACTTAGTGGAAATCGCTACAAGTGATTATTACGCCTGGCCCGGCGTTGACCATGAGTTGCTGTCAATGCTTAAGGAGTTGGAGAAACAACCAGGCCACATAAATCATTCATCGCAAACAGTGGGCTTTTCCAAACTGTAACATTGCAAGCCGTACACAGTCTCCCATATCTTACTTAGTGTCTGGGATTATAAATCCAGTTACAGAAATTCGTTTCTCATATTCTTCATACATACACTTAGCTTAAAACTCGTATGAGGACTTC
Organism: Micromussa lordhowensis; assembly: GCA_964020085.1. NCBI lineage: Eukaryota > Metazoa > Cnidaria > Anthozoa > Scleractinia > Lobophylliidae > Micromussa > Micromussa lordhowensis. The sequence goes on along the minus strand of OZ026601.1, from coordinate 35,604,511 downwards.
GATCTTCTCGTTCGTGAAGGTTGCGATTTTGCAAATTCGATTAAACGGAAAATAGTTCGATAATAGCGAAAAACGTACGCTTAATTTGTTGCTGATACAACCAAAACTGACTATATCGCCCTAGATACTCCAGTATCGGGTATTCATTTGGTAGTGTCCGTTTAGCTGCCGTAATATTAAACTTATTTACTCGAAGAACTTTTAATGCTTTGAAAGCGTTGTTTTCAGTCCATAGACTGGGAAGCATGCATATGACATCGATGGCATCTTCTAGTTGTACACAATATAAAGCAGATAAATAAACTCTTGACCATGGAATTACAGAGAATTAAGTTGTTTTCTTGTCTCTGCTGAAGATCCTGAACACAAACACGTGGGATGATCCTTTTAACCAAGGACAATTTGAATTCTGAACCTATGGGTGGGTTACGTACGTTCCACTCCTGGAAATCCGGGGGGCCAAAAGTTCGGATATAATTAAGTAATGAAACTGACTGTTTCCGTAGCATGACACTACTAGCTGTGCAGATGGAGCTCATTGCGGTATTCCCTCCCCTCCATATTTCGCCAGTTGGCCCTTTCGATTCCCCGGAGAGTTTCACCATCAAAATACCCTAACAAGCTAAAACAACTGACTGACATGAAGGATAAATCAGCAACTGGGAGGAAGGGGGGCTTGGGGAGAGGTGCCCAGGCCTTGTTACTTCAGCTCCTTCGCGCGTTTGCACTTAGGCGACCTTAAGTTTTGTTTTTCTGAGGGCCATATAGAGAGGAGGAAGGGTATGTGCTACCCATATATAGCCTAACCAGGGACGCGCAGCCCAGCAGGGAATCGTCATTGTCTTCTCTTCCCTAAATAAGTTTGTTCTCAAGTAAACAATGTCTAATCTGAACCTGTTCTTTAACAGAATATAGCTTCACGATCGCCTGTCGTAGAATATGATTAATAAAGCAGCATTTCATTCCGAGATGAGAGACACTTGAATTTGTGAATCTGTTCAACTGGTATATAGCAGTTTTGTATGATTTCATCTACATTCATGCTGCAAGGAAAATCTCTCCCAAGCAAGTTTGATTTACACTGTAAATTTATTTTTTTTACCATGAAGGATTTTAAAACGCTAAAAATAACAACAAAGTAAAACTAACATTACTTTAAAATGTAATTAGGAAATGGAACAATTTTCTACTTTAAATCCCCATTTTGCTGTTTAAGTTCTGTTGAGAGATTGCTTGTTGTTTATTTTCTTTCGTTATTTCTAAGAACGGTTTTCATTTGGGTGTCGAAAAGTAGTTGGTTCTCCATCACTTTGCTACATGATTGGCTTAAAAAATTAGCGCCACTTTTTCATCCAATCAGAGGTAAAACACAAACTAGTCAAGAATAGCTCGAGCACGGTTTCCCGCCCTTCGATCGCATCAGCTACATGTAATTACTTGGAGTAATTTGATTGGTTCATTCTATTTTCTTTGTCCCTTGTGATTGGCTAGAGTGATTACTTGGTGGTTTTGGTTTTACGACAATCATTTGAAAACCGTTCCAAAAACAACATAAGTTGTGTTGATTATTCCTTCCTTGTTAGATTCCTCAGTAGCTTCCTTTTCAGAGAACCTGTAAGGAATAAATAAATCAATGATTTCAGGTACAGTTTTCATTTGTTTGAACTTTTAAGCAGTTGCAATTGCAAAGATGCATGATTATTTTCCATAAGTAATGTCTTTGTGATTATAGCGAAAATGGCGAATTATAAGACAACTTTACCGGGACACGGTCGTTTTGACATTTTCTTGAGTAGATCCAGAAGATAGGGAAAGAATTGGGCGTTGAATACGTTACGAGAGTCGTGTGTTATGTCGACCAGGGTCTTCAAATTCAGCATCTCAGACCAGACTGCTACAGGAAAAATCTCGACCCCAGTCTTCATCAGACTTTGAGCCTCTTTCCGAAGGTTGAGCATGGTGTGATCCCACGTTTGTCCTCCGTCAGTAAAAACAAGAAGAAGCTAAAAAATAAGATACAGCGAATTAATAACTACTTATTAACTGAGAGTGAGGTCTTCGCGGGAATTCTCAAACCGAGGCCTTGCCGTATTGACCGAGAAATAGCGAAGTCAATACGGCCAGGCCGAGGTTAATAAGTTGTCTATCATCGATATGGATTTTTGCGTTGCTTTTGCAGGCCCGTAATCGGCCCGTGGGCATTACGGGAGAATAGAATTAGCTAATCAGAGCGCGCGTTATATCGGCTACAAACACATAACAAATGATATTAATAGAACCTAAAGACATAGCGATCCCGCTCTCCAGCCATTATTTTCTATAATTCCGTTTGACTCTTTTCCACTCATGCGTTAGCCTTGTAGCAGTCTTCGATTGCTGGTCAAAACACTGTTCACCTGATCCGTCCATTTCTGCTACAGTGTTCGCCTTCTCTTCAGATTACATGTTTACACCATGAACGGCGAACGGGTGATATCGGATGTACATATACCTGTAGAACAGGCCTAGGAAAACTGCCAAAAATGAACAGTTTCATTTGAGTTCTCTAGACATCTGTATTTGTAACAAATCACTTAAAATCAATTCTCTCTTTTCATTATTTTGTTACTGTGAAATTTGAAAATAAGTAACATGAATGCTGTTTTGTTTAACGCTGATGTTACGCAGTCGAAGCATTAATTTTCTTCGAAAGCTCGAAATAATACTTATCCAAACTGTATGCCATATTTTGCTTTAAATTAATCAGAGCGTAAAAGGTGAGATACCAATTTTTATCATCTTACCTTTTGAGCTTCCTTCCTCGCACCTCCGGATTTGGAAAAGACCTCTTTTCGCGCCACGCGCAGAGCGAGATCAATGCGCGTCTGTCCGCTGATAAACTGAAGACTATCAACAACTTTCATCACGTGATCTTGGGTGAGGTTGTTTCCCTTGAGGGTGTTCAAATTCAGCTCAATATGAGGCACGCTGTCAATCACAATAACGCTGACGTGGGTTTTCTTCTCTGAGATGGCGAATAGTGTCAGGATTTTGTCCATCATCTTTTTGATGTTGTTAAAGTTTTCAAGGCCGATACTCTCTGATGAATCGATCATGAATACCAGGTCCATGGGTTTTTCACACACTGCGTAGAAATAGAATAAGTTGGTTATATCTACCAACTCAAATACGTTTTCCGAATGGAGGAGGACATGTCACGTCTCATGGGTCAAACCTCACCAACTCCCTTGGGCGAAGTAAACACGCTATCTCCCTTGGAAAAGAACAACTTGAGCTTTCGACTCACACATAATCAGGTCGTGCATCTTGAAACCGCGGCAAATTTCTGTTTTACCCGGCGTCAAGAAAATAATTTTTTCGCAGTTTGTTCAATTGTTGAGTTGTGATGTGTAACAGAACACTTAATGACTGACTGATCACTTGGGAAAGTGTGAGTTTCGTTTTCCTTGGCGTCAGCTATTAAATGCTTAATAATGTATGATGTTGCAGTTTTCTTTCTAAACTCGGTTGGATGTGGAAGGAGCACTGTGCACTTCCACCACAGCACCTAACCTCAATTTACAAGGCCAGTACTGGCCCTGAAGAAGACTAGCTCTGCTAGTCGAAATATTGGCCCATTAAAGTTTCAATTGCCCGTGCCGTAGTACCAGCCTTGCTATCAAATTGGTTTTGTTTACACTTCAAGTGACGTCTGGTACGTGAATTTCTACAAGAGATCCGGCAACAGAGTGGCCAAGTTGTTTTGTTCGACGTTGTGTGGTTCTCCTGCATTCAATCGTTTGTCTCAATTTACAAGTTCATGGTAAGTCTGCGAATTAACTCTATTGTGTGACTCTTGAAATAAAAAGCTATCGAGCATTACTTCAATTTGGTACTGTATGCTTGCTTGTAGTTGTACCTTTTTACCTATCAGTAGTAATGTTTTGATTTCTTTTCCATCGCATCAAAAAAGATTATTTTCCAAAGTCAGATTGTTGATGATGGAGTGGCGGTGGTGAAATTTGGTTTTTAGATAGTTTCGGAACAGAATAGCGAAGTCCAGTCCAGACTAAAAAATTCTTCATCAAACGACTCAGTATTGTTCAAATTAGATAACAAATCACTTACATATAAAATGTCGGACTCGAAATAATTTCTTTATTGCTCCAGATTATATTTTTCAAGTTCTTACTTGATGCGAAGTCTTCACGAAACTCAGACCACCACTGCAAAAGTACAGTATAGAATTGAGAACGGATTGAGAAATCTTTAACATCGAAATTACATTTAAAAAGGAAAAGTCCTCAGTATTTGGCTAGAAGATGAATTACTTTTCTAGGTACCACTAGTTATGCTAAAAATTCTCTTTAACCATGCTAGCCTCAAAGAATTGATCATGCATTCAAGACCTATCATTTTGAAACTCATTTCTTGTTCTTCTGATCGAATTGGAATTTGGAAATGTTGGTTTTTCAGGAGGGAGGAAAACGGGAAGGAAACCAGAGAAAAACCCTCGGAACAAGACGAGAACCGACAACAAACTCAACCCACATATGGCACCGGGTCGGAATCGAACCCAGGCGGAGGACGAGCGCTCTCACCACTGCACCACTGCACCACCCCTGCTCCCATGGCATTGTTTGTGTTCTTTAGCGTCCATCCATTCAACTTTTATTCTTTTCTTTTATTTTCTCGTTCGTTCGTTAAAACGACAAAAGCTCTTACTTCTCTTTCTTTGTCGAGGCGTGCCAGGTTTTGGTTGAACAGCAGCTTGGCATGTCATGTAGCAACCATTGTAACAGCACTTGTACTCAGATTCCTCGTCTTTGTCGCAGTCTACATCCACCGTGCACTGATGAGTGACTGGTATCGAGCAGCGTGCATACCACGTCATTGGAGGACATTCACCATTATTTTGCACTAGGTAAATAATATCAAAGAAAAAGATAACATTGAAACTTTGAATAATGGTAGAAAAGTAAGACTTTTAGAACGAGAAAACATTTGAATTTATCGATTTTTAAACCGACTGCAACGACTAAACAGAAAGTTTTTGTTGTGTCAATTGTGTCAAAATAGCTTACTGAAGTAGAAAAACAACAAAAAAGTAATATAAAGCCAAAAAGATAAGACTGGTGAACATCAATGCAGATTACGAAAGAGAAACTCAAAAATGTAGGACAAATTTCGAAAGATCAGACGAGATCTTTCCAAACCGCCATTTGGAATCGAATCGCGTTGACTCAAGTCCGTTTTACGCGCGAATCGATCATTTAGGGATACAGAATACGTGTTGGGATTTTGCTAAATTTTTTTGACTTATAACATCTATTCTTGATCCCTGCTTTCTAAAAATAAATTTGCTTTCAAGATTAGACGCAGTTATTTTGTGTTGAGATGTAACCCGAGAGTCTGATTTGGAGACCTTGTTATTTTAAAATAAGAACATTGAGGACATGTTCAAAATCATTCTCTCAGGATAAAAATCTGGAACAGTGGAATGCACAGGGTCATTTCCTGAGAAATAAAACCCAAGTTGGAGGGAACGCCCCTTAAAAAACTGTTAAAAGTATAACATTTTCCAAAGCCCTTCATATGTAAATGATCTTAAAAAATCTATTCTTGGAATGCACTTCATGCTAAAACCCTTATGTTAAAAACTAACGCATCGGCCTACACCATTTGGCTGCCAACTTCTGTTTTTACAATTAATTGAAAAGCTTAGATGTAGTCCGCTCATAACGGAATCTGTCGACTTAGCCATAATATGACCGTTATCTTATCCACAAGATTTCACAAACATCTCAGTAATACCCTCAGGAAACGAAACTATATACATTTTCGAAAGCTTGCGTCTACATTTGAGAACATCTTTTCTGCCAAAAATAATCCGGATTAGTTTTGGCCACAAAAACCCCTTGTCTAATAACTCTCACTGATATGATGGCCAGCCTTGTAATAAAGAAGCTTGGAACTTGCTTGCTTTGTCGTAGCCAATGCATTTATTAAAAACACTAAATACATACTTTAAAACATAAACCTGGCTTAACATAAGAAATCTATGATCGTAAAGAAGCAAAATCGATATATTTATGGTTGAACTAAAGAACAGAACGTAGCAACAAGGGCATACACGGCAACAAAGAAGCCTTGCACAATCCTTTTGCATACAAGGTCACAGATAAGATCATTTTGTGAACTGTACTACTGTAGTCTTCTTCGTTTACTTACATGATCCATCCTCTAATTCGCTCTCGGAGCAGACCAAAGTGCTCAAAAGCGACAGAAACACTGTGGCTGCAAACAAGCGCATGTTGTCTTCGTTCCAGAGAAGGTCAGAACTCAACTTCTGCCAAGAGATTTCCTTTCTTAGTAGGAAACGAAAGCTTCACCACTGTTCAGATGGCCCAATCATATGTCACGAGCCATAGTAAGTTGACGGACAGGTCATAAAATTTACAATTGACCAATAAAAATCTGTCTTATGAACGTAAGATTAATGCCAAAAAAAGGAAACGTGCTCAGATTAAGACATCTGTTGTCAGGATTTTGATGGATATCTATCAAATATCAATACCGCAATATATATATTAAGAGGCGTTTCCTTTCGACAGACCATCCTTACCACTCGTTAGCCTCCCCTCCCTCCCTGACTCATTTGGCTAGCCCTCCGCCAGCCTCTTCCTATAAGGTCGGCGAACCCTAGAGAACGAGAAGGGGGAAGAAATCCTTTCGTCTGTTGACGCATGTTGAAGGGACAGTGCTGACATCTGTTTATTTCCATGTTGTAGCGGGGAGAGTTTGCAAGAGCAGTGCAGAGGATGCAATGTTGAAAAATGAGGTCATTTTGTCCCTGGTTCATGACGCACGAATTCAAACCAGCTGAATTTCACGCAACACTAGTCGCGGGGACAAAATTTTGTGACTCGCTGCAAAATGTCGCCCCTTCATGTCCCCGCAACATGTCCCCTAGTGTGTGCCGACCCTTTAATTTAATGTCTTTGTGTTTGTACGTACGTTTGCCTGTCTGTTCCACAAAATACACTATATAGACCAAAGCTAGAGAAGGAGGCCGAATAGTGGGATTTTGCCGATCTTTCATTTTGCTCTACACATTCCAGGGTGCTTTTTTTGAATCTGGGAAATACTTGTCAATTCTTCTCATGTTACTACTTTTTTTGCGGGGGAGGGGGTGGGAAAAGGGAGGCCGTGGGTGACGCAAAGAGTTACATACATTCATCGTCTTTCTAATCAAATTTTGAAAGTGGTGAGATTTTTTAATCTGTCACATAGTGATAACCAGAAAAAGTCATGGCTCTTGAAAAAATAAAAACAAACTCCGTCCGCAAACGTTAGTGGACCAGCCGGGGAAACTTAAACTTCAATTCGCTTTGACATACCAATGAGGCTTTCGGGAAACAACTAACAAGTCGCTTTTAATTCTTAGACGACCCAAGTCTCTTGCTTCGTTAACAAAAGACTGTTATTTGTGCCACGGGCAATGGGACAATTAAAAACCAAGAAACTGTAGCAAATGATATAAACTCTTGTCTTCATGTACGACAGCGACATGAGATGGTTATTTATTTGAGAAGAACAATGTAGGGGCGACATACATTGTCTTCGCTTTTTGAAGACTAATAAACCATTTGCAATGGTCACACTAAACATCTCAATTTTTTGGCCTGAACCTGTACCCATGTTCTCAGCCGAGTACCCGTGAGAGGCAGTTATGGAGAGCTTTTTTTTGTCTAGTTAGGACTTTGAAGAGTGTTAGGAGAAACCGTCAATAAACTAAGCATTTCTGCAGTCTGAATCGACTCCTGTAAAACGCTAAATCCTTCCACTTGTGTGTCTGAAGCCAGGGTTGATATGATAAAGTCGAGCATCTAACTGGAGAGCATTGAATCGTTGATAATGCAACCAAGGGGGCAGGGTCAACCCCGTTCCCAGCGCAGGGAAACGGCGCTGGGAACGAGGTTGGGGCAGGGTGAAAGAAAATCTAAGAAAAGACTTATGTCTTTATTCTGTTATTTGGTTAAGGGAAAAAGGTAAACAAAAAACAAACAAACAAACGATAAAAGATGAGTTATCAGCAAAAGAAAATTAAATTTACTCACCAAAGAAGCATTCTGTAACACTTCAAGTTTGTCTTCTTCTGGGCAGTTGTCACAGTCTCCTTTCACGTTCAGTTTTTAAACAAACAACAAACAAGCCACTATCCAGCAAATCAATGAACAAACAAACAAACAAACAATCTACCACAGTGACGTCTATTTCTCTTCGAGAAATGGACGTAAATAGTGTTTGTCTACGCCAGTAACACGCATGTCATAAGTAGCGCATTACTGGCCTTGATATGCTGCCTTTCATATCATAACTTCACGTGATTAGATTAAAAGACGATTAAACAACACAGCTCGAGACTATATCACTCACCTCAAAACTCTTGATTCCTGTTAGAAATAAATGAACTAAAATTAGCACCGAGGGAAAAATGCTTTATAACGACAAAACTACACCGTCATACTCAAAACAGACCCTGTCTATAATCAAGCAGTCAGCCGTGCGAATACAAGGCTGGACTTTAAATGAGGTCAGGAAACATTAACATAGTAGTTTAAAAAGATAGAAAAACACCAAAGAGATAATTGCCCCCGCAGGGTTTTGGCCTTGGGTTTTGGCCGAGAGGCAAGGCGCGCACGGCGGTCCCGGTTAATTTTTCAGTAAGCCCGCAAGGCAACTCTGTGTAGTACTTGCAGCCGCGAGGACGAGGAAAGGCATCGCGTACGCGAGGATACAAGAAAGTAATGAATAGTTCCATGTATGTACTTTCCATTTAAAATCAACTTTTCCGACATTGATTTCTTAGCGGCCTGCAAGCGATCCCAAAAAGTGAATTGCTACAATACATGAACTGAATACATTTTCATAATAAATAAATAATAGAGTTTTCTTATTGCACATGAATTTTTTTGTGGCGTCCTTTATTTTAATTCAATAGCCTGGAAGCATAAAAGTTGTACAGTTGCACCGTTCATTACATAATAAACGTGATATCCAAGGCGGGGGCAGATGTAGTGAGAACTATTACTAGTAATAAATAAAGGAACATGGATGGTTAAAGACGGAGAATATTGACGCGAATTACAAACGACGAACTTGAAAAATTTAGCCTAAACTTTTCAGGATACGCAAACCGTGACGCAGCTCCTTTTTTCCTTTTACTTACCTTTTATTTAAATATGAAGCAACGGTGGTCTCAGAAAGTAGGAGAAGTATTTTGTCCCCGTATTTTTATAAAGGTGTTACAGACTTTTAAAGTCTTCAGGGGAAGATTCAAATTCTAGGCACAACTCCTATATTTCTTCTAAGCTACAATAGTTACAGGTTTAACGATATTTTCCTACCACAAACGACTTTTGATACTTCCTCTGCTAGCGCAACAAGTTCTTCAAAGAGATCAGTGGTAACTACGTTCTCTTGTGAGCCTGCGATTTGTATCAACTCATTGACGTCAATATCGTCATCAGAACCAACTCCCACAACATAGATATTGACTCCTTTGTCTCTGAGAGGCTGGGATGCCTCCCTTAATGGCGTGAAACGGCCTTGATCTTTGGTTTGTTTCCCAGTCGTTAACAGAAGTAAAGCCTGTAAATATAATCAAAGGAAATAACTTAATCATACTAGGAGACTATTAATGGCCATTTCTTAATTGCTGATTATTTAAATAAGATGTCTTTACATAATGTCAAGTTAGAATACAGCTGTAATGGACAGAGAGAAAACAACGAAAACTGCCACTAACGCTTTTTGCCTGGGGATGGACTCCCATTCCCAAAAGGACGGGGCTGCTCGTCGGAAATTTTGACAAGAACCCCTAAGAGGTACCTAGAGCCTGTTGTATGGGCGTGGCTTGTATTTTTTCCACCCCTAAGCCGGGTACCAATTCTAAAACAACGATTTTCTCCAGCGATATTATTTTTCTATTTTTCTGTGGACCTTTTGAGGCTGAAGACACTAAGAGGTACCAAAGGTAAGGTAGAGTCTGTATACGAGCCTAGTGGCCCATCAGGCCGGAGCTTATCCCGGTTTCCGTAGCATGAAGCGACTAGGAATATTTCTACTCCCCCCTGGATGGGATGCCAGTCCATCGCAGGGTTACCCCCAGCATTAAATTCGCCGGTACTCATTTATACACCTGGGTGGAGAGAGGCACTGTGAGAGTAAAGTGTCTTGCCTAAGAACACAACACAATGTCCCCGGCCAGGGCTCGAACCCGGAGCGCTCGCTCCGGAGTCCAGCGCACTAACCATGAGGCCACCGCACCTCCAAGAGGTACCAAAACCGCTTTTTTTAAACCGGCCCTAAATGGTACGACGAGCACCAACGCCCCTTTATATATGAGAGTCCCTCCCAAAGCTCTTTGTTCTTAATTTTTGAGTCTCGTCTTATATAACTGATCCAAGTCGCAGAAGTCTCGGCTGCTAAATTAACAGATATTCGACAACGACGTAAAGAAATTGCTCTACGTTGATTTGGGTTCGCAAGTGACTTTTAGCGTGCTGTTTAATTTCACTCCACTGCAAACCGAGCTGGTAAAAGATTAACTCAGAGGCTCGATTACGTATATATATGCAAACACAGAGAACATCAAAACGTAAATACTTATCACCTTGATAGTATCGCTATTTACTCTCATCCCCGCTTCCTCAGTGAACAGCCGTTCATTTGCCAGTGATAAAGCCTTGTCTATGAAGCGATCTCCTCCTTGCGGCACCAGATTTTCGATTAAGCCCTGTACATTTTCAGAGGAGAGATTATCACTTTGAAAAGTATTGAAGTCCAAAGCTAGCTCTGCTTCAGTGCTATACGTGATTATGCCAACATGGCTTCTTTTTGGACCGACGTTGAAAAATGCTACCAGAGCTTTGGCGAAGTCCAGCACCTGCGATGACAGAAAATAGAATAATTAGGACCGAAGATTCTAATCATAGAATAGGAGGCGCCACGGAGGACTGGGTAGAGGCTAGTGTGCCGACTTCTCCTTGTTCCCAGGTCCTTGGTAGTCTAAGTAGCCCGCAATCCTCCATCGGAAAAAAGATGGCGGCTGTACATTTTACCTAACACAGCCCAAAAAGTACAAGAAAAGCCATGTTTTTGCAATATTAATTTTGTCCCTGTGCTAACGACATAGTGTATGCTAAGTTTAAAGATGTTAGAACTTTTCTGAACGTTTTTATGAGCGTCGTTAAAGTTTTTGTACACTAAAAATTATGGGTAAATGTACAAGTCGCCATCTTTTTCCCTACGGAAGATTATCAAAGCTATTGTAGACGAGCTACTTTACCTCAATAACTGTTAAATAAATAAATAACTACTCAAAGAGTGAAACGTTCGGTTTTGCTCTTATTTACAACTAGATTGTTCGCAAGTGAACTTGACCAAAACAAACCTCGAGCCAATTGCTGGTAATGCTATCGGACGAGTCCAGGATGATACCAAGGTCAGTGAGCTGGGTACAGAGAATCTCTACAAGAAAGTAATATGAGGCAAATTAAACAATTAAACAAACAAACAAAAACGGCAATATTTAGTATACTCTATTCGTAGCCACATGGTTCGTTTATTTAGTGCAAATCGGTTGCGTGGATAGGAACTCAGGTTTTTAAATAGCTAAGACAATAGACCATTTTACAGTTGGTCGGCACTCGACAACATACGTCAAAGGGCCCTGTCATCTTCGACTGTTGTCGGCACCAGTGACGTCACACGCGTCGGGACGTCGGATGTTCCAAAACATGGCCGCTTTGCATGTGTGTTATACGCATTCCATATTGCATAAGTTCCCCTGTTTCGTGGATCTGGCCTATGAATGCAAGTGCGCTGGTGGTTACCTTGCTGTGATACAATCCCTTCCGCTTTTCTCATTTAAATGCCACCTAGTTAGCATAAGATAATCTTGATTTATACACAACAAAAGCAGAGAAGTCTTTATCAAAACAAAGTCACCTGCAGCCTCGCTGCCATTAGCTGCCATTCAAAGCCAGGCCACTGAACAGACAACTGTAAAATGGTGTATTACAGATAGCGTAGCTTTGTTCCTTTCATAGAAGTACAGCACCGATGTTTTAAAAAGAAGTAAAAGAACCACTGAGATGGTGTCGATGGCCAAAATTGTCCGCGACCACCATCAGTGTATCCTACGCATGCCATTAGAGATGAGTGAATGAGCATGTGCGCGCGTAATAAACCGCGTCAAGACGCACGTTGCAGATGCCCACACTGCCTCTTTCTTTATCATTCCACAACAAGGTCAGCAATCGTGAAAAACCTACAGAGACGTATATGTAATCTTCGACAGGGTCTTCCAATATCCGCAAACAACAACATTAGCAGCATGTAGTCAGATTTTATCTCTTATTGAGGCTTTGGGACCATAGGCCGCTCTTTGATTGAATTAAAAATAATAAATATCAACTGCTAACATTCCAGTCGAGTCAGGAGAAAAGTAGAGTTCACAGTGACTTGCCGCTGAGAAACCGATGAAGATAAAGGTGCTGATTACTATTTTACGTGACAACAAAAGCTAACAAAGTACGAAAATCATCTTCGATGTATATAACGGCTTTGTTCGTTTTCCAAATTCCTGAACATTTCCTAAAATCGAAAGGTGGAGAAAGTACAATGATTTCAAACATCCAGTCCACAAAGTAGTGTTTATCCTCTTTCAAATGGCTTCTTAGAGATATCTCACTGAAAATCCTGAGCTTACCTCAAGTTTATGAAGTTAAGCTTGTGACTGTGTGGGTACGTTGTGGATTGATAACCAACGTATAATGTTGTTTTAAACGTGACATTATTTCATATGAGCAATAGACCACGCATTTTATGTTGGACGAACAATCGCTCTTGGCTCATGAGGGATAGTTGCGCGTGGTTTTTGTGTTTCTCCAACGATAGAACTGCGCGCCAGCATTGCCAAATATACTGATTGGAATTTACTTTTTTACAACTGGGAGTTAATAATCACGCACGAAAACTATCAGCCAAAAGTTATTTGGCAAGTCTTTAGTCACAGTTGAAGACGAGTTCCTATTCTTGGCCACAATAACGTCCACATGCGTTCTTAATAAATGCTATTTGTGACCTTCGTTGGCTTCGGTATAACTCTCACGGTCGCTCATAGAAAACCACAGTAGAAATGCTTTCCGAAACTCACCTTCTTGAGCCAAAGTTCTTGATTCCATCCACAATAACGCACTACAGAAAACTAGCAGTTTGTAGTAAAACATGCTCAACAACTAAATCTGCTACAAAAACATACAAAACAACGAACATCTCGACCATACTACGCAGAAGGGATGCTGTTCAGCGGGTGCTGTTTGTCAAGTTTTCTCAAAGATAAAATTCTTGATTACAGTATAAAATAATACCTACCGCGGCAAGTTTATCTGACATCATAATTCACACGTCAAGACGGATGTGCCATTGACTCGTCACCCCACAAAATAAATTGCAACAATGGGGTTTTCTGATTTTCACATCTCAATTTCATTCAAATAACAACCACCATTTTCAAGAGTCGACTGAGACTTGTTTAAAATAATTTTTGAGAAACAACGATGGCATGTCAAGGTGACACGGCAATCTTATTTTGTAAGCTGCTCTTCCTGACCGCGCCGCAAATCTTGTTCTACAGATTGCTTTGATATCATTCTGCCTGCCTAACTGACACTCACATGAGGCTATACTGGCAAGTCAATTACGTCAATTTAATTAATGTTCCTTTACGCCTTCTTTTTTTGGTATTAATTTTTGGAAACATCAGACATGTCTCAGTGACGAATTGAAAAAAAAAAAAAGAAAAACATCGTGATCTTTCTAAAAATAGCGATTTATTAGCTGCTTATGATAATTTTTTAAGCTGCCGAAATGTCTTAGCAGTCAGTTTAACATTATCCCTTGCGGACTTTTCAAAATCTATTTTCGGGGATTTTCTTCCAGTTTCGAAAGAGCAATTTCAAAAAAAGCCCATGATGGCGATTTAGGAATTTAATTACGTCGTTTTATTGTCACCAAACCTGTGCGCTTTTTTAATTAACTTTTTTGTCCCTTGCAGGTTACTCGAGCACAAGAAGAACACAGGGAATTAAAATATAACTGTATACCCACTATTGGAGTTGAACACGCATTGTTTTTTTTAGTAATGAATCTTCTGTTTGTTTTATTGGCTGAATTACTCACTATTATTTTCTGTTGTGCAGTAGATAATGAGTAGCCTAGTGTGCGGTTGTTAAAGGGGCTACGTCACGGTATTTTGAGTTATTTCTACTATCGACAAAATTACCTTTAAATTGAAGGAAACCTGAAAATAATGTTTTAGAAAGATAGGAGAACACTAAAGAGATAACAATAAACCATAAAGGAACAAGGATGGTTAAGGATAGAGAAGATTGACACGGATTACAAACAACAATATTGAAAAATTTAGGCTAAATTTTTCAAACCGTTTAACTGTGACACAGCTCCTTTAACCGTTGGATTCTTTGTTTCTTCGAAGTGTCTGTGAAAAAGATTTAGATATAGTGACGACAAGGAGATTTATACCAAACCAATTAGATTGTTCGCTTTCGATTTCTTTCAAATTCTACGGCTGGATATTATAGATCACGTAAGTCCCGGATGTGGTGTTGCCAGCGTAATCGAATCACCGCCCCTTCTCAGATGCAAATATTTTCAATTTTTCCATGCTATAGTATAAATTAACTAAATAGAAGATGCCATTCCTATGTTTTCTAAGAAAATAATGCACTTTTATAATTAAGGACCCCCTTGAGGTGTAGAAAACCTGCTAAGCGGACTGGGCGTTCTCCTCGGGCGTACACAGGCGTGCATTATTATTATTTTTCCTAGAGAAAAACGGAACACCATCTTCTCTTTGGTACAAATCGAAAGGTCGTGCGAGGACTAGCGTCATCGCGCGCGATTGTCATCCAGCATCGCGCCAATCACGATTATCGTGCCGCGCGCCCACGAAACATATGCATAACCAGACGCATTAAGAAATTGGAAACCGATTACCTGAGGTGTCGGAATAAGGCCAGTCACGGTGTCATGTTTCGTCACAGAGACAGCTCCTCTGCTCTCACGGGCTTACTCTGTGGGTCCAGTTCGAGTTCAGCCGTGAATGAGGAATGCTTATTGCAGAACTTGATCATATCGCTTGGCCATCCACTGCGATCCTAGAAACATGACTCCCTGGAAGGCTTTGACCTCGGTATTTATCTTTGGTATGATTATAGAAGGATTACACGCCCGTAAGTATATTCACAACTGTATAATAATGTCACTGTTTGAATTTCACGCGAGCATTTGTGAATTATGGTGTCATACAATGGACATCATAAGGACATTTTAGTTTTATGCATAACAACGAAGACGTTTAGCTACTTTGTACGAATTCTCTTGGCATTTTGAACTGTAATTATTTCGTTTTCTGCGGCTACGAAGTTAATCTGTCTGTGACAGATTATTGTAGCGTGTGAAATTCCCCTTTCATTGAAAAATACTTAGCGATCAACAGTTGCACCATTGAAGTTTAACGTCCTTCTCACATGCGTCTTAGTACTTGAGCAATACACAAATGCGTTGGTTTTGTTTTATTTCCAATGGATCGTACACCACTATGACTAACACAACAACGGCTTGATTGTCGTCTTCGTTCCTGCGTTACATAAATTAAATATACATGTTGGTCTTACAGACGACAAAGTTTTTCGCATTTGTGAGTTTGCTAAGCTACTAAAATTCTCAAATAAGGAACATCCAAAGACGCTATTTTGTAAAAAAAACAAACAAATAAAATACGCTTGGTTTGACGCGGCATTTTTCCTCTGGTCACGCACATGTCACGCTAATAAAGTCAAGCTGCGAGTGACTCATTTCTAGGGCGCGAAAAATAGAAGGACTGTGTTCACCTCTTGTAACGTTGCCGGCTAAACAGTTAAGAACCGCAAAGAAACCATATGCATAACTATTTACTATTCGTGAAGCGAGAGTCAAGCTTTTAATTCCACTGATGGACTGTTTTTTATTTACTGTCACCCTCTATTACTTTTCTGGGGGGTTGAAAATTTGTAAATACAATGCAATTATATGTTTTTAATTAACCGTATAAATAATCCTCCTTCTCTAAACGGCAAAACTAGCCAAAAAACAACAAAACAGCAATAGCCGTATGCTCGCTCCAAAATTACTTTAACACCATCCACACTCTATATACCTTCGAAAACAAAAATGTCAGACGCTGTAGTGTAAGAATCTTCGAAAACAAAAATGTCAGACGCTGTAGTGTAAGAATCTTCGAAAACAAAAATGTCAGACGCTGTAGTGTAAGAATCTTCGAAAACAAAAATTTCAGACGCTGTAGTGTAAGAATATTCACAAGAAAAATAAGAAAATTCAGCCTCGGTCAGAAAAACAATATTCTTATAACAAAAATAAAGAGTGTGTCCCAGCTATTGGGATGGGAAGCGATAATTTAGATGCCTCTTCTAAACAGATCTACCAACTCTTTTTGGAGAAAAAACAGATTCCGTCCACTGCTAAACAGAAATTAGCCAGCAAGTACCCAAACACAGTAATCAATCGAGAGAAGGTTTATTCGTTTTTTATTTGGTCCATTACGGTCGTCACACAACGCTCCTCCGTTGCGTGACGACCCTAATAAAGGCTGCGAAGGAGACTACTCTTTATCACTCTCTCCTCCGCAGAGGTTCAAGCATTCGTTATATCAATCCGCTGTGCGAAGTGTACCGCAGGCACAAAGTCGAATGGATCGATCAGGCGGAGAACCTCTGCCAGATGTACGTTGATTTCTCGTACATCCTTGTCGTTTTCTCGTACATCGATGGATTTCTCGGCTTTGGCTTCATTTGACAGCTTGAAACTCACAGAAACTCATTGCTAATTATGTCGCTACAGTTTGCATTAGTTTTTTTGTTACCTAGTTTCGTATTTTCCAAGAAAGAAGCAAAACTGTTTTACTTCGAAGGCCTCCCTGAAACCCGTGAGGGGTAGTCTTGCATGTCCTAAAAACAATAATATGGCGAACGATTCGGATCAGCTGGAATGTCCTCTTCAAGAGCTCTCTCTTCAAGGTAAATTTCAACTTAAATAAAGTCTTGCAATCTGTATATCTTATATTTATTTTTTCCTATTATTTGCAAACGTTAAATTTAGAACTTCTGCAAAAATGCCGTTAATAAAACGAAGTAAACAAAAGGATAAGCTTAATCATCGTTTGGTTCTCACCACTGAAATCGTATTGTTATCTACATCTACATCTATATATGTAATCTGCAAACGGATTTACCCATCACCGCAGATGTAAAAGAGAAAAAAATTACTTTCCTTTAAACAAATGTATGCTAAGATTAAGCTCAATGCAACTTAAGACTTGAGCTTCGATTTCACAATGATTTCGCGAAGAAAATTGTTCAGTTCGCCGAGCAGACAAACGTTAAAAAAACTTACTTGTTCTTGTCTCTTTTAAGACTGAATTGCGATCCTGTTCAGAGTTTCACTAGCCATGAGTTTCCTGAGCACATTTTGTTCTTCTCTATATTTCTTCATCACCACTTACGCGATCTTGAGAATGTTGAATTCGATAGTGATCGCTCAACCACTCGGAGGTGAACGAAAGACGCTTAGGAAAGCAGTTCTCATGAAAGCAACAGACTTTTCCCGATTTCCATGCATTCAAGTATGTTTTAGCTAAACCTTCCACATCACTTAACCTCAAAATCTTGCACGCCATTTTTGCTGATACAAGGTACACAAGCCACCCCTGCGAGTAGCCCACAGGAAATTGCCTCCCCCGGATGGCGGCCATCTTGGGCGTGGTATCTGGCAGAGGCTCCCGCGCTTTCCGCCGTCGCCTGTAACTCTGTGCCTGCACTTACATTACTCAGCGGATCCTCCCCACCCGAAAAAAAACCTTTGAGCCTCTGCGGAGGAGAGAGTCTTTATCACGCCTCAAGGAGAATCAAAGTGGCTGTGAGCCACTGAGCTCGGATAATGATTTATGACAGGCTGAGAATGGAATTTTTGTATTAAATAACGCGAGTCCATTCGTATGTTCGAACGTAGTCGTTCAAAATTACATCGAGTTGTACTGTCATTCTCCCGCCACTCCAGCTCCTTTGAGTGACGAATGACGCCATTGTCAAACATCCAAACAGATCTACAGATGCACCAATGTCAAACATTAGCAGAAAGACAAAAATTCACCTCCGCTAGAAAGCTCAGGAACGACTTATTTGAAGAATTTTAATTTATTGGGTTTCAATTACATTACATGAATATTCTATTCTAAAAAAGAAACGAAAGAAAAGGTATAGCACCCAAAGGGACAAGCATTGACGAGACCGAAGGTCCCATGCGAGATTCCGCCCAAATAGAAAATTTGGTTAAAAAAGCTAAAAATTGCACAAATAATATCAGAATATGTGCTGAGTGAAAGATAAGCTGGAACCAGCCATCGACTCACAGGGAAACACAGCGTTTGCTTTCCGATGAAATATCATATTAAGCCCATCGATCGATCGCGAAATCAAAGTATGTTAGGACTGTTAGCCTTATTCGAGCACTAAGTTATCACAAGTGTCACATAGGATTGCGAAAGAACAATGATGAAGACTTTCCCTTACAATCGAATCGAGGACGATGACCCTTGAAGTCTTTCCCTTATAATCGTATATATATCAATCATACGCTGTCTACCGTGCAGAAACGATCCACGAATAAGAAACATTACCACACAAACAAATCAGTTAGTTAATACATCTTTTCCGACCTGGGCGCAAGCGGCTACCACCGCTTGATATACTGGTCAGCGGATTTAGAAAAAGTTAACGGAAATCGATGGAAGGACGGAAGGAAGGCAGGAGTGCCCTTTTCCACCCATACCTATATCTCGAATAATCTATGAGATCTATGAGAAACATAAATTATGTATACTAGAAGATCATACCAGCAGACTAGTGAGTTAAGGCGGGGGTCCACCTGAAAGCCGTATTTTGGCTTGGTATTATGTTCTTAATGCAAATATCTCGTTTACGTTTCAAGCAATCAAGAATCTGTTCACTCATTACACACATCTATGTTTTGCGCCGTTTTGTAAATTTTTTGGTGATTTTTAGGTTTATTTGGAGACAGATAGTTTTTCTCAAAGGATTAGTAAAATTTATGGAAATAGGAAATTTTGAAGATTTGGTGTTGTTTTAAAATTAGAGTTTGAAGTTAAAAATTGATAGATACACACCAAACAGTTGCCTAACAACCCGAGTGCCATTGTGGGGTCGGGCAACTGTCTGGTGGTGTTCCATAAGCTTTTCTCCCCCTTTCAATCTCTCTTTAAACTTCCTCAAATTTCACTTTAATTCAGGTAAATCCCCACCTTAAACGAGGTCAACGAGGGCTGTGAGGAGAAAACCCTCAATTTTCATCCCTGTGTACGAATACCTAGCTTAGTTGTACCTTATTTGAAGGAATTCAAACCTTAAAATGTGCGCTTTTAATACCGACACCACATTTTAAAACCAGAAACAACTGCTCAATCATTAACTATAGACATTGTCAAATTGATAAATGGTCACCACTGCTTTGGTTCCTTGCCGTGAATCTGCTCTCGTTACCTCTCGTCTAACAAAAACATGAATTTCTCTTCTACCACATATGACAAAGAAAATCAAGCATAAAAGCAACTGAACAAACAAACCGGCAGACCAAACTATTGACCCTCGTTTCTGTCTTTACAGAGAATACTGTGTGTCCCAAAGTGGACAAATATGGCGCCGAGTGTCCAATGGATGTGGACAATGAGTGCCGGTCAGACCAAGAGTGCTCCGCTGGCCGCAAGTGTTGTCCCTCACCTTTCGACGACGAGGCTTGTCAACTGCTGTGTTTAGAACCTGAACCACAGAGTAAGAAACTTCAATTTGTAGAAAATTAATCCTCGCATGTATCTTAGTCCTTATGGGCTTTTGCCTTATGGATAAATGTTTTGTAAACATATTTATAAGTGGCAAAAATAAAACAAACAAATAGACAAGATGGTATAGCTGACAACGCAGAAGCAGGTTTTGCGCGAGGACTGTTCTAGAAATGTAATTGACGAGAGCTGCATTCAAGAGATTTTAAGTAGCAAAGAAACCCAACCTCTAGATCTACAGGAAAATAAAATCTGAAAGGTTGTACTATAACATTTTTACGTGGCTCATAAAGCTATCAGAGAATGCAGAATTTAAAGGGTAGCCATGCTTTTGTTTCAACTTCGTAGCCTCCTGTCCTGTTTCCGTGGATTTTGCCTTTATTTTGGATGGCTCAGGAAGCATCTCCAAAACAAACTGGGGCCGGATCAAAGAGTTTGTCAAGAGAACCATTAGCGCCTTCGATGTTTCCCCTGGAGGAAGCCACTTCGCCCTGCTTGAGTACAGTAGCGAACCCAAAGTGTATCTCAGATTTAACGACCTAACTGATGCACAACTCAATGGTGTGAATGTCAAGCGAAAAGTGGAGGAAATAATTCAGTCTAGAGGACAAACATTCATTGACAAAGCTTTAACCTTGGCAGATCAGCAAATTTTCACCACGGAAGCTGGTATGAGACCAGGTGTCAAACAGGTGAGTCCCATTAATTTCCAAGCAGTATTTTCGTCAGCCTCTAATTACCAGGATTACCCTATTTAAGGAGGCTGGCAACAGTTTAAATTTTCGAATATTTAAGGTTGCTCTGAACCCACTCCACAGAATTTTTTTAAACTTTGCAAAAAGTTGCATTCTATCATGCTTATCATTAGCCTGCGTGGCAGGCGTCGAAGGGGAGGGAGAAAGAAAAAACGAGCGCGCGAAGAGGGTGAGCGTGACGGAAGGGCCTTTCCTACCCCTTGTACGGCCTGCCACGCAGGCTAGCTTATCATAATCCGATAATAGAAAATAGGGGTCACCGAGCTCGTTTTTGAGTTATAAGTGCTCAAAGCCAAAATTAAGGGTGTTTTTAGCAGGTCATATTGTTGCTTTGTAACCTATTGTTCCACAAATTTGACAGCAACATATTCACCAATGATTGGGCAGTTTTTTTGATACTATAATTTTGGCATCAACCGATATAAAGTGGTTTTAATGACCCATCAAAGTCTACGTCTTGGAAAGTGCTGGAAACTGTTTTAAGCCACTTTAAATTCGCAGTTAGCCAATCAAAAGCCAGGTCTACTCTCCTGATATCCTGCGATGTTAAATTACTAAACGTCTTGGGCGGATTTTGGTGCGATAAATGCAGTTGTTTTCACCATGGATATTTTAGCTAGACTACATCTCCCCAAATACGAATCACGGCAAGGCCCATCTCTCTTGATATGCCGCCGAGGCGTACCAAAGAGGTATCATTAGACATAAGTACTCTCTTACAATGACAGTAAGATATCAGTCAGACACGTGACGAGGAAAAAGGTAAATTAGTCATAACCAAGTTGATTCGTTAAATCCTGTTTATTTCTTTTAATTGTCCCCGCAAGTTTTGGCCCAGAGGTCAAAACCGGAGGATGCATTAATAGTACCCCCGCGTATAAAAAAAGTAATGAAATATTTGTGGTATCTGTAGATCTGTAGTATGCGAATCTATCCCGATTAGAAAACACTAGGCACGCACGGTGGTCTCAGTTAATTTTTCGGTAAGATGAGCTTAGACACTTCATTATCGCTTACATGAAGATTTTAGTTTGATCAAGAAATGACGGAGATTCCAGGACAAATTGAAAAACGGTCAGTGGAAATGGAGCCCGCAGACTGCAGACCGCTAATCGGGGGTAAAATGCAGACTGAGGGTAACATGCGGGCTGCAGACCGGGGATAAAATGCAGATTGCAGACCGAATACTTTTTAACAGAATCGTGTTGCCATTTCCATCGGTTCTGGTGATAAGAGGGAATATATGCTTGCAATCCGTATGCATTGTCAGTACACAGGCTACTAGAGTAAGACAAGAGCCTTCTTTGCCCAATGGCAAAGTGATTTTCCTTTGCCTAATGGCGTGGAGTTTGTTGTTGGTTCATTGAGAGCTCCAAGGGTTTTCTCCAGGTACGTGGGTTTTCGTCCTTCCACAAAATCTATCATCTCCAAATTCCAGTTCGATCTGGATAGAGCACCCGGAAGAAAACCAGCCAAGGCTGATCTGGCCTCCCCTCTAAATATTGTATTTTGTTTTTCTTCTTCACTGACATGGAAATTTTGGTTATAGATGGCTCTGGTGTTGACAGACGGCACTCAAACTCCAGAGCCCAGCCCAGATGAATCAGAGGAAAACCTAATTAGTGCTGCACGACTGTTGCACGACAAAGGCATTGAGGTCCTGGCGTTTGGAATCGGAAAAGACATCAACCCGTTTCAGCTGTTGAACATAGCTTCCGACGAAAGTAATCTCTACGTCGCCGAAGTATTTGATCAGATGCTAGACGTGGTGGGAGAACTTACCTCGCGCGAGTGCCTAGGTGACTTAGAAATAACTCTTGCAACTTGTGCTCCTGGCCATAGTTAATAGAGGGAAATGTTTAACAAAAATCTTTGTTGTAGTTTTTTGTTGGCTATTTTGGGGGTTGACTCTGCACAAAACCTTGGTAAAAACAGAAGGTGGTTATGTGTGCTCATACAACTAACCAATAGCAACATTGAGATTACGTAATTCATGCATAGTCTATGAACATAAAACAAACGATGTGCAGGGTCAAGGACCTTCCAACATAAATTTCTTCATTTTGTTTGTTTGATGTTTACCGGGCTTCTTAACCATTCCCTCTATTAACTATGTCCCGGCAGAGAGTTGTCCTCATTTTTGATTAAGAAGCGCTTTCCGCTACTCACTAAACCTTTCTTACTCTCGTTTTACGTTAAACTCCCTATTTGACTGCGGGAACGAGAACGTCGCGGACTAAAGCTTTATTTAGCATTGTAATGGTTCTGCATTGTAATGGTTCTGTGCGCTAAAGTTTCCTTAGCAATCGTTTGCTAACATGATGATGAAATTCTGTGTTGTTGAGAAAAAAACCACAACGGCATATTTTCTAGTTCTTTATGTCACAAACCATGATTTTATAATTGCTTTATCACTGTGACTGAATCACATCGTGGTTATGACGACAAACGTGACGCTGGAATGAGAGAGTTTAGAGGTTGTGCAAGTACCTAAAACAAAATGCAATTTCTTTTAGCTTGCTCTGAGCCTGTTGATGTCGTATTTGGAATTCCAACTTCGCAGACCATTCCACCCAATCAGTTTGAGAGCATCAAAAATTTTGTGAGCCAGGTTATCCAATCATTTGATGTGAGTCCTATGAAAGTACACGTTGGTTTCATCACTTACAGTGGAACTGCATCGACAACTCTAAAGATTGATCAGCTGAATTCAAAAGACGTTCTGGAAGACTTCACAGATCGGTTGACACAGCAAGGAAGGGAAGTTAATGTGGTCTCTGCACTGGATGAAGCTTTTCTCTCTACCTTCAGCATCTATGGCGGTGTGCGGCAGTCCAAACCAAAAGCATTTATACTTATCGTCCCAGAAGGCTCGGTAAGCAGTCAACAGGAGGTGCTATTTGCCGCAGCCAGACTGAAGAGCCTGGGAGTGAGGCTGCTTACTGTTGGAGTTGGTGCAAGTATTAATCAGAACCTCTACGAGCTCGCCTCAACACAACCGCCGTCTAAATTCTTTTACAATGTTCCAAATCCCAATGATGTTAGCACAAAGAGTAGAGGTGTTGCAGAGGTGATTTGTAAAGGTAATTTATGTGGTAAAAAAATATTTTTCAGTTTTCGCGAACTAATTTTTAAGGGTAATCTTCGACAACCGTAAAAGTGACAAGTTAAGCCATTTATTTTTGCTCTAATGATTTTAAGTTTCCTCTTGTGAAATATTGCTGTTGAAATTACAGATCAGATCTTGTGCTCAACGAAACGTTTCGCTGCCGCAAAGTTTTTCAGAGAATAACTTCTTTGCTATGGATCTATTATAACTTAAACATACAATCAAAGAAACAAACAGATTAGCGAACAAAAAATATAGGCAAACAAGCGATGAAATTAGGAAATAAAAAACAAAAAAGTAAAAAGAAAAACCAAGCAAACACCAAAAAAGGAAGACAAAAAATAAACATCACCAGTTGATGGACGAGACAAGAACCTTGAACTAGATCAAAATGAAGTAAGAATAAGAATCATAAAGTTGCCTTAGAGACGCATATTGCTAAGCACGTTTTGTACCTTTTAGGTAAAGTTGGCAAGTGTCCACTTCTTCCTCCTCCTCCGCCGAGCTGTCCAGAAAATCTTGAGAACGAATGTGACGTAGATGCCGATTGCAGGATTAATGGCGGACAAACGCCACTGTGTTGTGTGGACAACTGTGGTGGGCGAAAGTGTGGTGGTCGAATCCAAAGTAAGTCATTTATGTCCCAATAAATTACCTTATTAGGGTGTGGTCATACGTGAAGTGTTGCGGCACACGAGAAAAACCAAGGCGTGGCCAGAACACGCCATATTAACTTGTGTAAGTGATATTTATCATTTCAGAGGAACATTTACTTAATTTATTTATTTATTTCATTTTTTAACAGTACAATTCTGTTTAGTTACGCTACTAGAACTACCTAAACCTACTAACAGAACTCGTACTTACACTACTGGCACACCACAAATAACACAGATTACTCAACCTAGTTACAAAACTTGTTATTACACTACTGGTACACCACAGATAACACAAATTACTCAACCTAGTTACAGAACTGTTACCTACGCATACTGCTACAGTGTTTATATAGTATAGCTACTACACAATAACTTAATGAATTTAAAATTATTTTTTTATTATTTTCCACTTCTTTTCATGAAAACCAATCCTCTTAGCAATATAATGTTCAATACGTTCTATATGTTTCAATTTGACGATTAATTGAGATAATAGAGGCTTAGATTTGCTTAGTCGACTTGAATAAATCACTTGCTTACCAATAATAAGGATGTGATTAAGAAAGATCCAATACGGACTTTCATTCGTATAACCTAACATGATCTCGCTATCCTTTAGCTCGATGATTGTAATATTTCAATCATTCAACCAGGAAACTATTTGCATCCAAAAGATTTTGCTGAATCGACATTGTAAGAACAAATGCTCGAGGGATTGTTCAAAGTCTCCACAAAACGTACACAAAGAAGTGTCCGATAACTTAATTTTATATAAGAGTTTGTTGGCATATACAATGCGGTTAAGCAAGTTGTATTGAAAAAATCTCGTTCTTATTTCTAAAGTCACTTTGTGTGGGATTAAATAAATCTGTTTCCAGTTAAAATCTTGGTTGTTGTATATGGAGTTGTATTTTAGCTTGGCAGTAGGGTGTACGCATATCTCCTCTACAAGAATCCAGTACAGCTTTTTACTAGTTAGTTGAATCAGGTTGATATCACCAGTCTTTGAGTGGAAAATGAATTCTGTGAAATCCGTAGAATTCAAATGTGGGATTTGAGAGAAACATGTAGTTCCTGATTTTAACAAAGCCCTCCATGATTCCAGGAGTGCTTTTGAAAGTCCTAATATCAAAAGATGATTGTTTAAATTAAGGCCTTTATCTGAAAAGAAATTCCAAGGTTTTAGTTTTCCGTTCGTGAGGAAGATGTCCTTAATTCTTGAGATTTCAGCCATAAATAATATTTTTTAAATAATAATAATCTTTATTGAGCGCATTCAAATTCTTTACCAAAACTTTACGTGATAATTATTTACAGCACAAAACTATTTACAAGAACAATTTTAATAAAGTCGTTGAAAAAGGAAGCAAAATGTAGTTTACAGAAATGAAAGACTAAAATCTTGCTAGTTCCTTGTCGATTTCAAAGACCCTACTAACCTTGAATGTGAAGAGTATTAAACGTTCTAATCTTAAAATCTCGCTAGTTCCTTATCGATTTAAAAGTCGTTATCTGTAATGTTCAGCGGAGCTTTTCCCGTACAACGTGAGCCTCTCAAGCAAAGCAGCCCAGACCTCAAGAAGGTGAATGAGACTTTGGCGCAAATCTATGACATTGTAGTATTATAATCCTCTCCCTTCCTGCTTGATAAAAGTTCAGCCAGTCTACTGTGACACCTCTTGCATTCATCTGCCATTCATCCGGTGGCAGTAAGTACCAGTGGAGTAAAGGAGCCTGGTTCGAGTTCTAGCACCCTGCTGCCGTACATTCTCTTCTTCTAACTCTCATGCTGGCATAAAAAAGGCAGAGCTTGCCGCTCCCAGCAGCCACGAGCATGAATGCCGAGCCGGTCATCCGCTGCTCTGTTTGTACCGGGTGTCAGCACTTCTTCGTTTATCTCCTGAAGTACCGTCTTTGAATAATGCAGCCTCCACGTCCGCTCACCATGGCGTGTTCTACATCAAAAGCATCTCACACGCAGAAGTAGACGGGGTGTCGCTTATTTGCCAATCATATCTCTAATTTAAATGAATGGCGTCCTTGAATACTCTCTTATTTAGAGTGAAGTTCACATCTATAACTGGAATGACTGTAAGCCAGCTAGCAAGGTCTCTTAGTTTGATCAGGAAGGGCATTCTTCACTTCCTCTATGTTTTCTCTAAGGCGAGCATCCTTACCTCTACTGTTACATTGCTGCAGTGTTCTAACTGCATGATCGTCCGGGAGCTCGTGCGTCTGCGGCACTATCTGTTCGACTAGTGGTTCAGTTATGGCAGTTGAAGCTTCGTATTCCGAGGCTGCAATATGACATGGGTTTGTGATCCTGAGACCACCCATCCTTACAGGTAATGCTAACAAATCACGCTCAGCTGGCGTGCAGGTCTGCCCTGTGATAGTAGGAATCTTATAGCACGCTCTAGCGGCTCTAGAAGATCTTCAATATCGGGTAATGTTCTAAGATGTTTCAACGCGAATGTGAAGGCCGCTTGACAACTTGATCGACCCATCCCTCCACTTTTCCGTTCACGTAGTCCTCCAGGTAGGTTCTAGAACCTAGGACAGCGCCCAGATTCTTCTGGCCTTGCGTAGATATGTTAATTGCAGCATCACGGAATAGTGATACTGCACTAGTGTTTAGTGTTTAGTGACTAGCCAGTATTTTTAGCATTCGGATAATATCCTAAGCAACTGATCAAGTCATGGTGAAGTGAAAACGTTCTTGACTATTTTGTGCTCCTTTAAAAAATATATATTTTTTATTCCAACAGACTGCTTCGTTCCAGTGGATATCGCTATTGCCGTCGACAATTCAGACTCCCTAACAACCAGTGACTTCGAAAACATCAAACGTTTCCTTAAGCAACTTGTCCGAGGATTTCCCAGCCCGGAGATTCGCTTTTCTTTACTAGAATACGGTGATAGTGCCACTGTGCTTACAGACTTTCGCAGGTACCGGGACCAAATCCAGCTGGAAAAGCTCATAGATGACATGAAGAAAGGCGTAAGTCCCGAGCGTAGGGTCGACATTGCACTACAAACGATCAAAGATGAGATATTTAGTTTACAAGGTGGAATGCGACATGGGCACCCCAGATACCTTTTATTTGTCAGCTCAGATGGCTCGACTGCCGACTTCAGTGTTCTCGAGGGTGCTGGTAAACAGCTACGAGACTTAGGCGTGACCATTGTTGCCATAGGAACCAATCGTGATGTCCCTGAGGAGTTTATGCAAAAACTAGCTGGGGATAGAAGTCTTATCTACAAAGCTGAGGGACCAGGTGAACTAGGCGACTTGGTACTAGAAGAGCTGTCCCGAAAGATGTGTTCAGGTAAGTGCTTTCAGAAATTAATTTACCTTGCCTTTTGATCGGTCATTTAGAGCATGTCAGCGATATGCATTTCAATAACAGTGCCACTAAAAGAAATATTTCATTAACAATAATAATAATAATAATAAGATGGAACTATCCTTGTATTTGTTGTCAACTTCTGAACAAAAATGTTGTGCTAAAGTATGTCTTTTTACTACGCTTAGCTTACCATTTTCCCGCCGCCCTGGGAGAATAACTTTACAACTTTCAGCTGCTCTGCTGAAATCCTACGGGAATCGTTGGTCTAGCTAGTTACGACCCGTTTTTTCACCTGTTGACTCTCCTCCTAGAGAAGCCTGGAAAATGTCCGCCTGTTGATGCGCCACCGGACCCGCTGTTATGCCGAGCCGTGCAGCCTGACCCTGAGGAGACGACTCTGTGTGGTGTGTCTGCAGATGGAGGTGGCGCCTCTGAGACTTATGATTGGGACTGTCCAGGGGAGTCTAAGTGCTGTTTGGATCCGCTATCAGGCTGTTTTCAAGTCTGCACCGATCCACAGAATGGTAATCACCTTGTTCGCTCATTCTTGGAGTTTCTGCTTTTTCTAGAATTTAATGTTTGGAATATAGATGAGGGATGGTCGAAGCCGTGGTTCTCGTTATGGTCACTGCTCATAAACAATACGTACTCTTGATGACTTAGTGGTCAAATTATGGAAAAACCCAACCCTAATAGGCCATTTCCGAATTACCTTTAGCCTCTTTTTTAGAGCGAAACTTGGTGGATAAAGGGGTTAAGTTTCTAAAGAAACTGTGGTGCTGCGTCGGTGGGGAGTATTACAAGATAATTCGGTCTTATCAACTGGGTTGATAATGTGAATTGGCCACCGTAAAGAGATTCGAAAGCTGACGTTTCGAGCGTTAGCCCTTCGTCGGAGCGAATGGTGAGCAGTTTTGGTAGAAACTGCACGTGAGCTCTTTGACTGGCCACTGTGTCAGCGAGAAATTAAGTTGTTAACATTTGACTATCTGTACGAACTGGGCAGATTCCAGTCAGTAACTTCGTAATTTAGGGATCCAAGACAAACCCTCGCACCCTACCCTAATACTTTACTTCTTTTTTCTTTTGGATTCCTTTTCGAGAGACTAAAACAAAGAGTTTTTTGTTTGCTATATTTCAGTTTGTACCAAACAGTTTGACTTGACAATAGTAATGGAGAATTCAGCGCAGATCGGCGAAGAACAGTTTGACGAGGCGAAAGATTTCGTGAAGCAATTCCTCGCCGCATTCGATGTCCGTGAAGGAGGCACTCACGTGGCTGTTGTGAGCTATGGAAGTAGGCCCGTGGTCGACGTGCGCTTTAATTCCTACAGTGGTCCTGTGCTGAACACAAGAACAATCGCTGATGACATCGATGAAATCGCCTTTCGGAGTGAAAGTCCTGTGTCGACGAGCAGCGCGCTAACTGTGGTGTTAAATACGGTTTTTGCGGAAGGCAATGGAGCTAGGAATGGTACAAATAAGGTGACAGATATTTTGCTATTTTCTTTAGTAAAACAATTTTCTTGTATATTGTTCTTGGGGGAGAAACATTACTCTCAAAGTGCCTTTCTGTACCTACTAGTAGAGATGGGTACTGGTCTTTTCGGGTGACCTAGAATGGAAGGAACCCTGGAATCTCATTAGGTTCGCTCAATATCGTCTGAACGTATTTGTTTGTATTTGAGATAATTTATTTTCGCTCGGAAAAGTGGATATTTGCTTGGAAATATCAAAGGTTCTTTGCTAAAACGATATCTCTCCTTAGACAGTTGTTCTAATAACATTCGGGAAGTTCTCGGCATCAGACGCTGTTGGAGAGGCCGCCGTCAATTTAAAAGCCCAGTCGACCGACTTATTTGCTGTTGTTACCGGTCAAGACCCGGATGTGGATACCCTTGTTAAGATTGCCTCGCCACCCGCTGAGAATAACGTGTTCATGACAACCTCTTCCGGGGAGTTACAACCACTCCTACGAGCTCTCACAGATGCAGTATGTAAAGGAGGTAGGACGGGGAGAGTAAGTCTCGATTAAAAAAAAACCTTCAAAAACTTTTGGTGCAGTGCTCACTTTGTTCATTTTTTTATTTTAAGAGTTTTTTTGCCAACTGCAATTTGCTATGTGTCTTTCAATTAAATATCGGATTGCAAAAGCCCCTAACAATTACACTCATTCTCATGTATTCATATCTTGATAAGATATATTGTCTTTTTAGGCAATCATATTTCAAAAACCCAAAACAGTTGAGGTCGAGTTCATGTGGTACGAATACGTTTTCCCCACATATCAGTTTTAAAATTAGTCTTTCGTAGGCAGTTCTTGGCCAACTTCATTGGCTTTCATTTTACTTCAGCTAATAAAAAAAACAATGCTTTGATTCCTGTCCTACTCTTACTATACATATATATCAAACGTTTTATCTTTTCAACTTTTAACTCCTTGATGTTTTTGTTTTTACTTCGTAGCTGAGAAAATGACAACGGTAAGTGTGAAATCTGTTTTGATTTCTTGTCTCCGTTTTGGAATCACCGCTTATTGGCTTCTCGACGCGTTGAATAACATAACATAACGTAACGTAACGTAACGTAACATTAACACTCTTCAAAATCAAGAACAGGTAAATATAGAAACGTGTGTTGCTATGGTCCACAATTTTTTAGGCTTGGTGGAGTAGCGATGCACTTGAAATGAGATGGTAAATTAGTTTCATTTCCTCAAAAAATATTGTTGTATGCTTAAGTTATTTTTGTGGTTAAAACCTGAATTTCAGTTGACCACAACTAAACGACTCGTTTCTTGATTCCCAGGCAATATGCTTGCGAGGAATCAAGAAATAAATAAGTCTGATATCACACAATGTCAAAATGGTCATTATGTGATTTGTTGCCTTTCATATCATAAACTCGTTTACTAAAGCTGTGTACTTTTATAGTGGATACTGGTTTGCACTGTTACCTAACATACAGTGTATGATATGTTCTCACGCTAAAGTTGCGTTCAGTTTCAACAAATTTTAATCTTAGAATTTATTTACACGTTATTTCACGTTATATTTTTCAGGTTGTAGGCCCTCCCGGTGATCCGGGTGAAACCGGCCCCCCGGTAATTAATATCCCGGATAGAGTGACTCTCGTTTTATGTTGCAGACTGATATTATTGATTTTAAATAGTGCCGTCGCTAACAGATAGACAGAAAAATTGCATGGGGGCGTGATATTCTAACATTCAGGGCACTTCTTTCAAACAGAACTTGATTTGGAAATGTTAATTCCGAAGTGGTAGAACTGAACATTTTTAAGTGGCCAAGAAGAACTTTATTTCCATATGCAAGTAAGCTTTCGAGTGCGGGGTATTTTTCTGAGAAACGACGCCATTTAAAACCCCGTTGAATGAAAATTGGTGGATGCGGTGATACTCATGCCCCGTCCACACTAATCCGTCACGAAAACGGAGCTTTTCGAAAACATTCTTCGCACCAGAGGAATTTGAAAACGTCGGCTTTGGGTTTTAGTGTGAAGAGAAAACATTTTAGAAACGGAGCTTTTCGAAAACGATGACGTCATGATAGTCATGTGGTCTCCTTGACCGCGTTTTCCTCAAACACAAATCCAAAATGGCCGGTGATTTTTATGTTTGCAAATTTCTCCGGCGTAGTGTGGACTTAAAACATTTGATGCGTTTTTAAAGTGAAACGTCCGTTTTCAAATTCCTTCCGCGGTAGTGTGGACGAGGCTTCCGTTTATTCGCGCAGGAATATTATTATTATTATTATTATTATTCATAACGTACTAGGATAAATCACGCATGTACCCAACACTTACAAAAAGTCCATTTCTTCGTGGTGTTATAAATCTCCGAACTATTACACTTTTTACTGCTCTACATATATGTGCCTTTCGTGCCAAAACAAGTAACAATTGTTTTGTGTGAGCTGGGCTAAAAATAATCACGGAGCATCGGCAAATTTTGCTTCATAAACAAAGACTGGACGACAAGTTTTGTCGGGCATGGCTGACTTCTTATGGCCAATGAAACCTCTGAGAATACATGCATCGTCCAGTACTCCAGTTTTCATAAAATCAATTGTTCTCTTTGGATCAACTCCCGTAAAGTAACAGAGACGTTTTGTTGAAATGTTTGTAGGGTTCAGAAGGTCCCCCCGGACCGAGAGGAGAAATAGGAGAGAAAGGAGAATCGGTAAATGTTAAAGAACCACAGGAAGCCCACTGACGCTTGTGTGGGTAACCTGCAACATTTTGTAGTACATTGTGAAGACGAATGCCCGAGCTTAGAAGCTTATTGCAAGAATACAATGATTGTTTTGTTAAATAGATTTACGAGAGTTGAATGGAAATAAACACCATTGAGAAGGAAATATATATTGAGCAAAGTGGATTTTATAAAAACAAACACAAAAAACAAACTAAAAAAAAACAGAACTGAACCAGACGCCAGATCCTTTTAAGTTTAAGGAGAAACTGGAACTATTTGAAAATCAAATAAATTGAAAGATTGTCAATTTTTAAGCTACCTGTAAGAGGGACGTGATTTTCAATTTAGATCAAAGTAACCGTTTGTATATTAAGGCTGCCTTGATAAATGCCCCATTAAAAAATAATTCACAGGAATTTTTCTCATTCTTGCTACAAACAGGTATTTTCCTGCATAGTTCTTACATGTTAGAATGTAGCAATTTACCTCGACACCGTTACTAGTACCAACTTTTTTCCAAGACCGTTGTTGAAATCTTCTCGTTTTGATTTACAGGGAGAACCCGGTGAGCCAGGACGTCCTGGGCCCCCCGGACCACCAGGACCTCCGGGTGGAGGGGGATTCGGAGGCCCAGCCGGGCCCTTAGGGGAGAAGGGACCTTCTAATGTAAGGTTTGTTTGGTACGGTGTTCAGTTAACTAAAACGCTTCATGCTTTGCATTTTCTTTGGGTCATTTTAAAACATCGGCCCTTAGGTCAGAACTTCATGCTAGCTCACATATCCATATATGGATAGGACATAACCATATATGGATATATATGGATTAGACAATATGGGAGTGTGCTCTATATGTGGGCTAGCATGAAGTTCTTGCCGGCCCTTAGATCAAAAGATACCCGACAATAATTAATGAACACAAACGACAGGAACCCCGTATGTCCACAATCGTTTCGGCGGCATATATATCGGGCGAGTTTGGTTGAGCCATTTCTTACATTTTACTACTGTTAAACTGAAGGAAAGATTGTGTGAAAGTGGATTACAACGTTGGTGAACTCAACGTTTCCACGTTTTGGCAAGGATTATTAAAGCAAAATAAAAGCAATTGCAGGAAGAAGTCATTTTTCAGAAATAGCCAATTTTATGTACAAAAATTTCTTAAATATTTTCCATATGTATAAAGTTTTAGAAAATACCCGTTGTCCGTTGATTGCCGTGTTGACTACTTCACTGTGCTTTTCAGATCATCCCCGGTGAAAAGGGTCCTGGTGTTGCACCGATGATTGCTACTGGAGTGGGGCAAGCAAGACAGGTGAATAACTACAATAAACAATTATTGGATGAGGTTGAGCATGATATCATGAATTATCAAAACCGAGGTCTGTGTTATCTGCCGAAGGCTGAAGCAAATAACACAGACACGAGGTTTTGATAATTCATGATATCATGCGAAAACCGAATTCAATAATTGTTTCATTATACATTTTTCACATAATTGATACTCAGAAACTGAAGCGAAGCGTTCAGCCATTTTGTTTTTGAGGAGAACACTCCAAGGGGCTTAGCAGATATTGCATTTATCAAGTCAAGTTCACAAGCTATTGTGAATTGATTGAATGCTCTCGACCAATCAGATTTTTCATAGTGAGTCTGATGTATAATAATAAGATATGTATAGCGGGTGAGAGGTTACCGTGACTTAGTGAATAGAACTGTATGAATGCAAGGCCTTGTTTTCACTACGTCATAAGCACAAGCATAAGAAAACTGTAGCGAAAACGCCCTCAAAGGTAAACATGACCGGTCTTATGCATTATTACGTCACAAGCTCAAATTCACGCCAAGCCTCGTTTACGAGAAATTTTCTCAAACCTCAGGCACCTTCGTGTTGTTTTCACGAGGATATTCATTTCATCTTTGCTGCTTTGAGCATTTGTCCACGATAAAATTTGCAATCTGCATTTTCAAAGTAAGACTCGGTGGTGAAATTTTCTTGCCTGATGCCATCACGCATAAGGATTATTTCAAATGGTAAGCGCCATCTTATTCGGTTGTTTTCCTGATTTTGAAAAGGCATTTATCATTATTCAACGTTCACCTCAATCGGTTCCTTCCGACAAATGCTAAGCAGCCCGGGACGTTTCGATCGGTATTCCCACAGGTGGCCCAAGCTCGATATATGAGTAGCTCTATGTGGACCTTTGCATTGTTACGTGACTCGAGCGATTTGCATATTTATAAAGATTTGTATGGGGAAAGAAGTAAACCCGAAAAAAAACGAAAAATTTCCGTTGAATTACAATAAAAACCGCTTACCTGAATTTCAGCTCCGCTTTCTTTGTGTGCTGTGTGATTTTTTAACTGATTTAGAGCGGTTTAGCGTAGTTTAGGTTCCAACGGTTTCTTCTCTATATATAATATATACAAGGTAGGACACTCGAGCTCGAACGGCGACCGGATCAACTGAAGGAGAACGGCCATAAATTCCTTCCAAAGGCTCCGATCGCCTCAAAACGCCATCGTTTACGCCGGCCAATCCGAACTCGTTCCAGAAGTCGAAATGGCGTAAACGGCGTAAACGATGGCGTGAGCAAATGAAGGCCCGAGGGTAGGCAGGAGGGTGTGATTGTTCTCGGGGTCATTTTACCTTGGTCCACCGTGTGAGTGAGAAATTTTACCTTTAGGCCGGGTCGCTAAGCCATTTTTCAAACGGCCGTGCACGGGACATCCGAATAAAGCCGTTTTCGATGGAGCTCAACGGACAAGATTGTGGAGATCGCGGAGAAATAATTTCCTTCCTGTGCCGACGGTCCTCGAAGGATAGGCACGGATGTGTTTGACGACTATCTCCCGAGGGCCACGTGGAGTTTTGAGGCGATCGGAGCCTTTGGAAGGAATTTATGGCCGTTCTCCTTCAGTTGATCCGGTCGCCGTTCGAGCTCGAGTGTCCTACCTTGTATATATTATATATAGAGAAGAAACCGTTGGAACCTAAACTACGCTAAACCGCTCTAAATCAGTTAAAAAATCACACAGCACACAAAGAAAGCGGAGCTGGAATTCAGGTAAGCGGTTTTTATTGTAATTCAACGGTAATTTTTCGTTTTTTTTCGGGTTTACTTCTTTCCCCATACAAATCTTTATAAATATGCAAATCGCTCGAGTCACGTAACAATGCAAAGGTCCACATAGATCTACTCATATATCGAGCTTGGGCCACCTGTGGTATTCCTTTTCTTAGCACCCGGCCAAAAACCGTTAGGACAAGCCGCAGAGCATTCTTAATCTTGGCAATGGACGTAAGCAGCTCTATTCACACTAGCTTGGTACGCAAATCTTGGCTTGCTTAAAGTTCTTAAATCAGTGTATATTTTGATTTCAATGTTGTAGGGCGACCCAGGACCTCCCGGGAGACGCGGACCTCGAGGACCACGGGCAAGTCTTAATTAGTAAACATGGTAACCAGTAATAAGTGATCGAGGCAACTCTTTCTCACAACCGAGAGGAACAGGGAATTAGTTTCTGAAGACAATGCTGTCCTTCTTCGTAGGTCGCGATTCGATTTGCTGCTTTTAGCTTAAAACGTCGATGCATATACCAAGACGTTCTGGTGTCTTTCTTAGAGTGAGCATTTTTCATAGGAGCTATTAGAACACTGTGGCATTCAGAATTCACCTTGTACATATACACTTCAGTCTGGTCAGCATTTTTACTTCCTGTGAGTGTAAACAAACTGTCTTATTTTTTGTCAGGGTTTTCCCGGTGTCTCTGGAAATAGAGGCACAATTGGAAAAAGAGGACCTCCTGTAAGTAACGAATGAAGACTGTGTACTAAATATTAATTACCGCACCGGGAATTCTTTTTTTTTTTTACCCGCGGGGCTTAATCATCTTCCGAGTTTCTAAAGGTGTTTGGAGGGGGGAGTTGCTGTGCAAAAAGGGGGAGGGAGGGAGGGAATATTTCGGCAGGGTGTTCAATTTCTGAATCTCCGAATAGTCACATTCGTTCTTATTTTAAAACCTATAGCAGATTGATTCTTGATTCGAATACATCAATGTTACGAGAAAATAATACGGAACTAGTTGACACTAGATTCTGCTATGAAATTTATAGAATTCCATGTTATTTTATACTTTTTCTAATAGGGAAACGTTGGTTTCCTAGGCCATCCCGGTCTCCCTGGCAGGCGCGGTTTCGTTGTAAGTAGAAAAGATAAATAAACAATTATGCTACTAGTTTTCATCGTATTAGTTTTCGTCGTTGATCTCAAGTTTGTCAATATCTATTTCGATAGGATTGTTTGGATTCTTGTTAGATGTTCTCATGATTTGTTTAAATATTTATATTTTTTTATTGATCATGTTAAATTAGTCCATATTTCAATACTTTTCTTTCAAAAGATGATTTAAACGAAACTTTAATTATCTTTGGCTCGCTAATGCTGTTTTGCATTTTGACAAAATCAAGTCCTTTGGGAGGTGAATTGGTGGTAAGTTTTTGTTAGACTTACGTTCTATATAGTTTATACATACAGTGAAACCTGTATTAAGCGGACACCATTGGGACCCTCACTAGTGTCCGCTTAATACAGAGTGTCCGCTCTAAACAGGTTCAGCAATAATAGTTAATTATTAACCCTTTTGTAACACAGTGTAACACAGTGTAACACAGTGTAACACAGTGTAATGTCAAACACTGCTCATAGCATAATGTCCAGACAGTCAATGCATCAATCTGGAATAGTCTACTTAGTTTTAAAACGACATCGCTGAACAATGTTATCGGTTTCTGAGCTGAGCTTTTAGAGGTGAAAAGCCCTTGAAGTGTCCTCTTATTGCAGGTTTTGTGCAACAAAATGGCTTAACATTGGTGTCCGCGTCCGCTTAACAGAGGTGTCCGCTTAACGCAGGTTTATTTTACAGTAAATGTGGGAAGAAAATTTAGGGACTCAAGCTGGTGTCCACTTAATAGAGGGTGTCCGCTTAATACGGGGTCCGCTTAATACAGGTTTCACTGTATTCAAATTATCATTTCAATTCCCATAGACAGATTCGGCTAGAACAATTGTAACCTCTCAAATAAATCATCACATGATCTGAATAAGGTGGCAACAAGGATGCAAACACGCACAAAAAAGGATGCAAACACACACAAAAAAGGATGCAAACACTGGTAGTCGAATTTGTCTATTTCCTGCTTTCTTAGGGGGAACCAGGAAAAAGAGGAAATCCCGGCACTTCCGGCGAGCAAGGACAAAAGGTGTGTTTCCAAATAATTGGTTTTATAAAAACCAAACAAAAAACGTTAACAAGAAAACAAACAAACTTGACACCGAAATAAATTTCTAAGTTCAGAGGAATTGTGATTGTGCAAACACAGGTAAAATTTCGTCATAAGTTTAATTTCACCAGTACTTAGAAATGTTTTTTTTTTAATTTTAGAAGAAATTTAAAACAGTCACACAGAAGTTTGCAATACGATGTAAATGATCTCGGAACAGAGTGTTTTTTTTACTTGTTACTCAAAGTTCTGGTGGATTCCTTTTTAAGTTGTTCGCTCGGCTTTCGTCCATCGTGGTATCTTCGTGACAGCGTTTAAAATAAACGGGCAGTTTCAAGATTTTTTTTCCCATCATATTGCATGGAATTAAATCATAACGCTAGATTCAGTTAAAAAAGCATTGAGACTCTAACCAAGCAAAAAATAAGTATCTACTGCTAAACAATTGACCTTTGTATCTAAAGGGCCCGTCTGGTGATTCTGGAGCAGATGGCGGTCCAGGCCTAAAAGGACCTCGTGGATATCGAGGTTCAATTGGTTCGACGGGGGACCGGGGCGAGGAAGGAGAAACGGTGAGCGTTGGATGTGAAATGATTGTTTACTATCTATCTATCTTCGATTTTAAAAAACATTTTTAAATAAGCAAATGAACTATTTCGGTGTACGACGCCATCGATTTCGAATTGACTCGCTACAAATTGCGTCTAGAAAGGATGCCAAAGACTGTAATTAACTAATAGTACTTGGATTGTAAGGTTGCACAGGCTTTGTCATAAGTATTCCTGTAAGTAATTTTGAATGAATGAATGAATGAATGAAAGAATGAATGAAGTCTTTATTACAAAAAGTCAGATTCGGTCTTTACAATGGAAATGAAGAATATCTGTATTAAAGCTGAATACAATTAAGTACACAAGTTTAAAAAGACATCTGTTCATAAACGGGTTTTGATGTTTTTATCCAATCAAAATCAAGACAGCATGGCAAGATACGCCACGTCAAGTTCCCGTCAAATAAGGTCTAAAAAGGTTGCTGCTTGAAGGAAAGGAAAAAGAAGATTTCGTCACAATAACTTAAAATATATAAAATGCGCGAGGGTTAGCAAGCATAAATTTTCATTGGTTCTAATCATTAGATTTCTCCGTTCTCAAGGGTGTACAAGGATTAGATGGATCGAGAGGAACCGATGGCAAACCGGTCAGTTTATTATTTTTTCTAGTGATCGTGGTCCCCATGTTTGATTATTCAAAGTTGTGATAGAATCAGCGAACTATAGTACTTGATGAATTCGACAATGGACACCTTTCGATTTATTCATTTATTGACCTATTATTTAAATTTAAATTTATATATTCCTGCCTTTGAGGTGTGTGAGCTCGGATAAGCAGGCACCAGAGCTACACGGTATTTTCTAACACCATCTGCAACTTTTCTGTTCTACGATCAAAACATTAAGTATCGTAGCTTATTCTTTTAACGTTTGTTTAAATTTTTGTCAGGACAATTTATTGAGTTGTGACCCTTGATAACGTATTGACATTGCGAGGAAACATTTTGGCCGTTTTCATACTAAAGACACATTATTCGTCTGGACGAACTTGGGCAAATATTTGTAGTTCGTCTGGTTATGCGTCTTAAGTGTAAAGACGGGCACAACACGCATTATGCATCGAGACGAACTATCCTTTGTAAAGCGTCTTGACGCATAATGCGTCTTGCGCCCGCCTTGACACTAGGCTAATTTCGCACTAGCCTGGACTTAAGGACTAGATTCTCTTCCTTCATGTATCACGGAAAAGCCATTCGTCTCCACCATTTCGCAGCTCAAATTTAATTGAGAAATGCAAAAGAGAAAACTTCAAGAACAAGGATACACTAGTTTGGATTTCAGAGAGGTGTCAGTATCTCCCTTTGAAACAGTATTTTAAAGAAATATAATGGACGATCAGATTTGACGCTCTGGGTTGTCACTTGGTTGGCGCTTGTATGAACAATGTGTGACAATTAACAGTAATCTTGGCCGTTTTGATTGCTTAGGGAAAACGTGGTCCACGCGGATTCATTGGGAAACCAGGAAACACTGGTACCCCGGTAAGGAAAAAACTATAATTTTTGACAGTTTTCCCGGTCCACAGCTTTTAGCTTCTGAACAGCGGTCGTTAACCAACAAACTTATCCGACACTCTTTAGGCTGCTTGTTTTTCTTGTTGTGTCTAGAGCTAGCACAAAACGTGAGTCTCCGAGGTCACGGTTTCAGGAAGCGACAATTATATTACATACACCCCTGTTTTTTTAAATGTAAGTTGTACTTCCAAAATTTCTTTAAATATGTTTTAATATTCCGTAGTTGAACGGCGCCTTACAGTTCTACAGAGTTCGGAGCTATAGCAAACTCTTAGATGACCAAAGAGAAAGAAAGCTTTTAATGGTATATTATAGAGTTAGCCACATACTGCATGCTTTACAGTCTAACCGACACCTCTTTTCTACCCCTCCCTCTGCCGCCATTGCTTCCAATATTCAAACCACTATTAGTCTCGGGGCCTGCAAAACAATCAAAGGTACACTTTCTTTCAGGGGTCTTTAGGGTCTAAAGGTGTAGAGGGTACGGAAGGTAATCAGGTAAGTGAATTTCCTCTGTCAATCTTGCACTGATACGTGGTATATTTGTACATAATTTGCATGTAAAACCACTGGTAGATATCTTGAGGCTTTCGTTGTACTTTTTTCCGAGCAATAAGCCTGGCTGTGGGCTAGGATCTTATTTTACTCTGGAACGCTTGGTCGGAAGACGCCATTCATCAGCCGACACCAAAAAAAGCAGCGTACATCAAACCTAGCTGTCTTCCTATGTACTGACATCACACTATCTTGAAGGCTGTCCGTAATCAAATCATTAGCATGTAGTTTTTGCCTGGTTTGTTACTTCATGTAGTTACCGTATACCTTTAGAGCACCATTGGAGGTGTCTCGCGTCCAAAGGATGTAGCGCGTCCGGTTTAAACTGTAGATACCTAAACCCCTATATCAAACAAAAGCTTATAGAGCTGGCTATCAAACAATACCAATTTTGAAAAATTTGGTTGAGTGTATGACGTCATCACTTGGCTAATTTGCGTATTTTATAAACTTGAATATTTCTGCAATATTTTATATTTTAGAATAGTAAACAGCATTTTTCTTGTTTGTGTTTTAAGATAGGTAAGTGGCAAATGTCGTCATAGTAACACTTAAAATATGGCAAAAAAAAAAAATCGCCGGCAGAATAAGCGATAAACAAAATTCTGTTGGACTTGTAGCTTTCAAAAAGTGATTCGTTGTCGCCAAATTCAAATGTCCTGAAAATTGGGGAAGGGGGGTGTAGATTTATATATTGGGAGGCCACTCTTGGACAATCCTAGCCCGAGAGAGCACAATAAAGTATTGCAAATTTATTTCAACTAGGGTCCAGCCGGTCCACCCGGATCACCGGGAGCTCCCGGATTAACAGGACAGAAAGGACAAAACGGAAGGTCTGGTAATGTTGGATACATCGGTTACCAAGGTGATAGTGGCGACATGGGGTCCATGGGTTCTAAAGGAACGGCAGGGATTGATGGAGAGACTGGGGAGACTGGGCCGACTGGAGGAAAGGGTTCCATCGTGAGTAAGATTATCTTCCTGCGTTTCGTCACTGTATTCACTGAGAGGTCAATTATGCGTAATTATTTTATATTATTCGGTGAATAAAATTAGATTCTTAACGTAGAGTTCAAACAACAGTATAGAACACACTTTGTAAAGCATTAGAAATTCCTCACAACGTCATAAATTCCAGTAAATAACTTAGTTCTTTTGCGAAATTAAAAGGATTAAAACTACGTGTTTTGCGGCCAAAATTCGCAGAACTGACGTCTGACTGTTCTGCCTTTCCTGTGTAGGGTGATACCGGTTCTGCAGGAGAAATTGGCGGACAAGGGCCAGACGGTAAAGCGGTAAGTCTAGTCTCTGTACTAAAATAGCTATGCCACAACGAGAGGCAAACTTGGCATAATAGGCCATTTCCGATGTATTAAAATTCTAACATGTCTCCGAGGCTTGGGGGAATAAAGCAAAAGAGATTCATTATTCATCCCTCAACCTCGATGTAATTTCTTTTGTTTTGTTCCCCCAAGCCTTGGTGCCAAGTTAGAATTTAATATATGGGAAATGGCCTATTGGTTGACCTTTTTTTTCCCGATGCGCCTTCCGTGACGTTTTAAAGATTATAATATATCTGCACATCGCTGTTCCTGGCAGGGCTGAAGCGAGAAGAAGATTATGACTGAAGCAATGTCCATGTTTAAATTCTCTTTCTAGGTGTTTAGGATGTTTATAATGACTGAAAGCAACAAAAACGAAAATAAAATGATTGAGGCAAGATCCTCGGTTTGCCTGTTATTAGCTACGGCCTTGCTAAAAATAATTATTTTCATTATTTTCCAAAGTAAGAAATTTAGTCTAATGTTATTTTAATTTTGTTTATTTCTATTTTGTTTGTATGTCTATTTGATTGTTTGTTTTGAGTACCAGACCTAAACAAGTAACATAACTTTTCTTTTAACTGGCTGGCTGTCATGTTTAACTGTTAGGTTTCTTCGGGTAGCCAGCACTCGTATCATGTTTTTACTCTATAGCATTGTAATTTCTAACTCTGGGGTGAAATAAGAGTTTTTGTTGTTGTTGTTGTTGTAGCTCCTATGTATAATTGAAACAACTACGCAGCGGTTCCTCACGAACATTGTCCTTCCTCAAAGTATTCTCAAATGACATGGGATTTCGGTAGACTTTTCCCACTGTGAAATCATATAAAATTTAACGCGAAGTTAACCATAAATTAGGGTTTTATTGACTTATCCCACATCCCATACTTACTTTATTTGTTTTAGGGTCGTTCTGGTAATGTTGGATCCCAAGGATTTCAAGGATCCACGGTACGTACATGTATTGTATCATGCATGGCTTGAAAACGTATGCATGGTATTAATTATAAAGTACTTAATGACTGGCCCCAAGGGAAACAATGAGTGTATCTTCCCCGAGACCCTCAATGTTTCAAAATATCTGTTTGACGCCAGCTGGCACACAAATTTGCCACGGGGTTAAGGTAGTCACGTAGGAGTCGAAAGTTCTAGTTGTTGTGCGTTTTGTTCTCCCTAGAGAGTTAGTCAGCTTTGACCCATGACACGTGACACGTTCTCTTTCAGCGGGGAATCGTACATGAGTCGGAGATATAACAAAGTGGCTTAGTTGTCTGAGATTTCAGTTATTAACTAAAGGTTCAAGGTTTAATTTGGAATTCAAATCAGCATTCAAAATTCGAAAGAGGTTGATTTTTAGATCTCCCAAAATGCTTTAAGATTGTAAACGCTTTTACTGAAGCCAAAATTGTGATGATAAATGAATCTGTTTTTCTGGTTAAAAGGCACTAACTCAATCCCCTCTGCACCACAAAAGAGATCAATTTTGTATATCAGTGAGAGGTTTAAATTTTCATGAGCTCGTTTTTGTTGCTGTTTAGGGCAACCCGGGAATTCCTGGATTGACTGGAGACCGTGGTGATAAAGGAAAACCGGTATAAAGTGTCTACTATATCATCTGTTTATGAGTAATTCAACGGATCAGCAAAGTTTTTCATTTTCCTTCTTTTTGCTACCATTTTAGGGGAGAACCGGGATGCCTGGAAGCCAAGGCAGGCCGGGACAGAGAGGAAAGCGGGTAGGAATTTGAACACACTTCTCATACTCATTAATAGTTCATCAAGTTAAAACAAAGAAAATCAGGTTTGGATACCCGGTCCTAATTAGAATAGATTTTGATGTTACTTCTCCGTTTACTCCTTAGTTTTTGTTTCGACTGAGAAGATATATCAAACACTCGAGTCATTGTTTCATCGGCTATCCAAACGAATTTCGTCAGAAATATTCCCCTGTGCGTCGTATTTTCAACTCTCTTCTCGGTGTTTGGACATTGTGTGGTGTCTCTCGTGTTTGACATATTACTTAATTACCCTTAATTACCCTTGGTAAATAGTTTTCGTTTTCTCTCAAATCTGGATGTTTCCAAAGACGAAGTCGAGGGCAACATCGAGACTCGAGGGAAAACAAAAACTGTTTACCAAGGGACCAGTAATTGAGTGTTTTGTTATGTAGCTGGAATTTAGTGTGAAGTAACAAGGCAAGGAGAAGTCAAAGTAACCTCTGGTTAATGGGAGAGTGGTCAACAAATGCGTACTTGCATGTTGCCCGCCGGGGCGACATTTAGCTTTAGCCATATTGCCTCGTGACCATAAATCAACCAATAAAAAGAGCGCGCGTTAGATTCAACTAAACTCCAGCTATATAATAACGTGATTTGTTTTTTGACCGTTAACTGACATGAATTTGAAGTTTTCCAAACGTCACCTGTCAGTATCTTTGTACCTGTTCTAGGGATCGACTGGTGACCCTGGCGCGCAAGGCAGTATGGGCATAGTTGGTTCCAGGGTGAGTAGGTAAAATTTGTTGGTCTTTTTCTTGTGAAGCAATTAGTTGCTAAAGATGCCGACTACTTTACAGGGCACACCCGGA
Source organism: Micromussa lordhowensis (assembly GCA_964020085.1). Lineage (NCBI taxonomy): Eukaryota > Metazoa > Cnidaria > Anthozoa > Scleractinia > Lobophylliidae > Micromussa > Micromussa lordhowensis. The sequence continues at coordinate 35,560,579 of OZ026601.1, read as the reverse complement.
TCACAGGGAACTAAAGGACCCCCTGGAGAACGCGGTATTAAGGTTGGTTGGTGTTTTATTTCACAAGTCACCTTTGGTTAATGTTGAATTAATTGGATTTAATTTAGAAACTAGCTCAAAGAAAATATGCGCGCTGATTGGTTTAAAATCGTGTTTCTATTAAGCAATTAGATTATGAGCTCGAGATTTGAAATTGAGAGCGAATAATCTAATTGTTTTAGTACAAGTCTACTGGTCGTTCACAACCTTATCCAAGTTCTCTTCATAGCTGGGCTACTCACTACTGATCGTAGCCAATCAGAGAACGGCATTTGTGATAGACCGCTAGCAGATTTATACTAAAACTCGATAGAAACACGGTACATGTTTTCTATTTCTTAACTATAGAGCATCGCTTATAGTATTGATATTTGATTCACACTCAGTTTGCTTTCGATTCAATGGCGACTTTTTTATTAATTTCTTTTTAGCCTGAGCATTGATTCCGATTTTCTCTACTGGACGTTTTGTTGATGTGTTTTTTCTTTCTTCCAGGGCGTGGCTGGAATGGAGGGACCGCAGGGACACTCGGGAAGACAAGGTGAAAGGGTATGTTTAGTGTCGCAGAATCGAGATTCTTTCCGCAGTGTTTGAGGATAAGAATGCAAGTTAATTTTTTTAAACAAAGATTGAAGTGTAGATACGATAGTAGGGAGTTCTAGATCCGTCTACGAGTAGAAATTTGACCACAGCTTCTAAGAGAAAAATACTTAGAGATACGATATACGTTAATACATTGCCTTTGGTTTTAAATGTTATTTCTATTTCTTTAACATCAGACGTGAGAATACTAGTCGGCTCCCAGAATTGCGGGCTTGAGGTTTACGATGTTTATCCAGTCTGTGATCGCTTAACCTGAAACTTGCTTGGTACCGTACTGGGAGAGAATCGGTCCTCGGTCGTTTTGCACAGACCTTCGCTCGGTCAGTGCTGTCAAGACTTCGGGCCGAATTCTTTCAGTGCGACCCTCGCGGTTGTTGAATAAGATACATATCTTTACAGGGAGACGCGGGGGATTACGGAGCTCGTGGGGTTCCCGGGAAACAGGTAAGTTGCCAGCAGCGACGACACGCAGTTATTTCCCCTTTGGAAATATGACGCTTAATCCAGCCAAGTCCAAGAGAGACAGCTAAGGTTGTATTTGTAAAACAATTACTCAATGTAAAATCAGTAGAGTGCTAAAAGAATCATTCCAAACCTGCAAAGCCATTCCAAATACAGATAAGCTATCCTAAAAATACCGCAAAAATAGTTTCATTAGGATAAGACTGTCATCGTTTGAGTTTTCTGTAACGCGCCTTGTTTCAAAATGTTCTTTTAATATATTTTGTCCACTGAATAGGGACGGCGCGGCGTGACTGGAAGGACGGGTAGATCTGGCTCGCCAGGTTTACACGTAAGTCCTACAAATCTTATTTACATGAACGTGCTGTTTACCTTCTCCTTTTTGTTATGATGTAATTCGTGTGGGCCATTTTTTAATTACCCTTTTGTTTACAGGGCGAGGAAGGAGATTCTGGTAAAGCCGGTAAAGATGGTTCCCCGGTAAATGTCATTCATTAGACTTAAAGTTTGTATTGAAGTTCTCGGTATGGTATACTATTTGCTCTTTCGCCAGATTCAAGGACTGTGTTTACTCAGGATAGCTGTGTAGTCGGTATTCGCTCAAAAACATGTAGGATGTTTTCTAACCCATCTCAAATGTTGCCGTTGATGTTTGCTTGTTCAAGCAACATACATGCAAGGCAAGCAAAGGCCCCTGTTCCTTGCCTTGCTCCTCAGCGGTTCGCTTGAGACTGAATTGACGTTCGTCGTGTCGTTGTGTGTCTTTCGCTTTGTTTCCTGTGTTGCTGTTGATTTTATGAAATTATAGTAATAAACCGCACCAGCATCAATCATCAAGACAAGACAGTCACGGTTTTGCATCTAAATAAATAAAAAAACGAAATAGAGCAAAACAAAAACAAACAGATCAGATGCAAAGACGTGCAAACAAAAGTAATCCATTTTAATGTTACAAAAGTACAGCAACAACAACAATTTATTTCGTATCTTTGCAATATTTAGAATTATCAACAATTTACTCTGTTAGAATCTCGTTGCTGTCAAGTGAAGCTTTTCTAAGGTATGATATGTTCATTATTGACTTGTTGTATTTAAGGGTGTCCCTGGGGGACCAGGAACTCAAGGCCCCATGGGAATTAAAGGAGAACAGGTACGTTTGACAACAACTTTAGTGAGTTACGAAGATTAAGGGGGCTCGATAGTCAAAAAGACCTTTGACATGAAAATGCAACTAAATTAGACAAAACCAACATCATGACACTAGTTGCTATGAATGATGACAAACACAATGATGTTTGGGTGTCTTGTTGCTATGGTAACAGTACAAGCTCTGGTATGGTGTCTCAGAGGGTGCTTTCCTTGTAGCAGTAACTGAGAGAAAACAATGAGTCACACAGGCAAGAAACCATTTTTTGCAGATTACATTTAGATTGGTCTATGCAATCAACCAAAATGGCTGGCTGGCATTCAATACTTGCAGAGAAAAAAAATCTGGAAAGTTGAAATTTGCAAAAACAGACCTTTTTGGACAATACACAGCACCAGTGTTTTGCCTGCTGTAGCAAAAGAATTTGCCAGATAAACATTATTTTAGTTCATTGCATAGAGTGTTCATCAACCTTCAGCCTGAGGCCCAGAAAGCTGGAAATATTAAAAGCATGGAACATTAAGGATGTCCCTAGCTACCTTTTCCATGCACGTCTGAACATTCGAAACTGCATAGGGTTGAGAAAAAAATTCTCCAGGCTTGGTCTTATCATTTCTGTAAGCAATTCTAGTGCAGAAGTATTTGTTTTGCACTGAAACAGTGGAGGAAAATAGATGGCAGCACTGTGCTCTTTCTCCGACAATAGATATTGCAGAAAAACTACATACCAGCTGCAAAACATTACATGGATTTCATGCAAATCGTACCTCACAAGCAAACAGTCTGGACACATCCTTCATTAACTCAGTCATTTAATCACAGGGAAATCATTACAAAACAACTCTTCTGCTTCCAACTCAACTGGAAAGTTTGGCCAAAAAAGTCCAGCAAGAGCTTAAATAGCTCCTTTTTGTCAGCAATCTCAACCAAGCAGCCAACGAGCAGGAATCTGACCGCATTGTATCCTGGGAAATTAGAGTGTTCTTTGAGCGGGAAAGACCTACCTCCAACCAAATGGATATTTTTATATAAGTCTCTGACCAGGCTTCAATAACACACTAAAAGTTTTCCAGTCACTTCCACAATTGATTGAAACTTCCATATCTGCCAGTTGAAGCCTGGTGAGACAAGGCTCATTTGCTTTTTGGCCCCTTGTCCATGAATAACAAACTGCCAGTAGCTGCAATCGGGCATCTGGTCAAAGTTTGTCACATTCACAGTGCCAATAAACAGTTCTTTGGAATTGGCAAGGTTTAAGCCATCTCAGCCCTTAATGATGAGCTCTGGCACCAGCAAATGTCCCAAAATAATGAAATTTGGTTCAATTTTTGCCCCAAATTACATTAATGCTACACACGATTCCGCCGAACCGAAAGTGAATTATAATGAGCTGAGTAAGGTCACGTGACCAGCTGCCATCATACATTAAATATGCATGCCAGACCCAGTCCCTCAACCAAAACATTTGCAGAAAAATAGAGCTTTTAAATACCCCCCTCCCCTCCTCAAGTCAGGCAAAATCTTCAGATTTTCATATATGTACTTGACTATCGAGCCACCTTAAACAACAGCGGTAAAATCAAGGTGAGATTATCTTATTATATGCTTTTGGCCAAAAAAACTATGATAGCTATGATGTATTGAAAGCGAGTCAGTTTTCTTTTATCTAAATGCAATTATCTGCAATTAAACGAAATGTTAGTTTAAGACACATATCAAACTAGAACGACCAACACTTTAAAAGAGTTGCAGCTACAAAACATTTTCGGATTTTTTGATGTGTACAGATAGACAAAATCTGTCCATAAAAATGAGAATCAGACTGCTATTATTGTTAAAAAAAAATACATATATTTGGATAATGGAATAACATTCATACTTCAATTGAGGCATTTGCATATTTTAAAAGCACATCCGACCACAACGACGACGATACCGACGATGTCAAGGATGACGATGACGATGACGATGGGCGCATTTCCCTTTCGTAAATGGTCTTTGCCATTTTCGCGACACTTAGAAATTTTTTACAAGTGTACACGAATTTTTCTCTACTAAATTAAAGAAAAAGGAAAATTTGCATGTAACCACCTAGTATCGAACCCTCTTTTTCATGACATCCCTCTTATACCACTACACTACCAGGTTGATCCGACAAATCTCCCCAAAATTTAATTATAACACGTGACATTCTTAAACATTAATAATAGAGTTGCCCCAAACATCAAATAAGAGCTAACCGCAAGCAAATCAGTGTGAATATGAACAATTAAGCATTTGGTGAGTGCATTTTACTCCATCAACAAATTATACCAGTTTCTACCTTGTCCAGGCCTAAACTAAAGCAGATATGGCATCGACCGCTTACGAAAATGGCATCGACCGTTAACTGGCATAGACCGTTTACGAAAGGGAAATCAGCGACGACGACGAGGACGACGACGAAGAGGACGAGGATGACGATGACTATGATAATGGCGACGAAGATGTTTATGATACTGATGATAATGTTGTTAGTGATGATGGTGATGATGATGATATTGTTGATGATGATGATGACGATGGTGATGGTGTTGTTGATGATGACTAAGTTTTTTTTATGTTGACGATGCTAATGATTATGATGAATTTTAGGGAAAAGCTGGCGAGGCTGGCGAGCAAGGAGAAGCTGGACCCGAAGGACCAAAGGTTTGTCCCGCGCAGCATCAAACATTTTTTTTTATAAAATGTTGGTTGTATTACATTTGTTCTGATTGGTTGTCCTGCTTAACTTTACGAGCTTTCTTAATCTGTATGAGTAGTCACTGGTCCACGATTCAGGTTTACCCAAATTTCCTGTTGCTCTTAGACTTACCCTCATATCTGCACCAGGCTTTGCCAAATCACAAGTACTAAGGGTAATAATTACATGTTTATTGCTTTCTGAGTTGTTAATTTGTCGTGAATACTTCGGTAAAATTGTCGCTAGCTTGACATTATGTGCAGGAAAACACAGTGTTCTAGGAGAACATAGCCTAGGACAGTTATCAGAAAAGAAGTCACAGAAATGAGAAGGGAACACAACTAAAACTGAACAAAACGGCGAGGTTTCACGACGGGAAAATAATGTGCGTATCGTAAACGGAGCGCTTTTCAGTTTTCCTTTTTTTCTCTGTAGGGTACTCTTGGGCCGACGGGAACAATCGGAGCGCCTGGACTTCCTGGACAGCAGGTAAAGGACACCTGAACAAACAAGTTGAAGTTTTAGCCCCTCACTTACTTCTGTGATCACAAGTTGCGTTGCAATTTGGAGTTGCTAAAAACGAGTTTAGTTTGTTTGGAATGTACAGCATGTTCATAGTCTGCCAAAAAGAAGGAATGATAATTGTTGTCGGGCTAAACATGGTGTTTTTAATGGTTTTGTTGGAATGCTGTGAACTCTCAGATTAAGCCACAAATCCTTTCGGATCGACAACTGGTTAAGTACATAAATGTTCACGTTATTTACGGTATTTGTTTGAAACAAACACAGAAAATAAACTAGCTTTAGTTCTGTTAATTGTTTTGCAGGGGCCAAGTGGAGAGCTTGGGGAAACTGGTGAACCGGGAGTGCCAGGCGAAGTGGTGAGTTGCTAAATATATATTTAAGCAATAGAGCACTTTTCCGTGTTTACATAGCATCATCTAAAGACGAGGAGGGTTGGGAGAATTCGAGATAGTTATGCAAACCCAAGACGTAGTCGAGGGTCTGCATAACTTCCGAGAATTCTCCCACCTTCCGAGCGTTAAGATGAGGCTATGTAAACGCGGAAAAAGTGCTCTATTGCTTTTATAAAATAATTCTCAAAAAAACGCGCGAATCTACTGAAAACGTCACAACCGTGTTTACATACTCATCTAAACACACCTATCGACCAGTGAGAGCGCGCGTAGTGGCTCAGTTATTTTGCAAAACGCAATAACGCCCATTATACAAATGCTTTTGTCTTCCTTTCTCCTTTCTTTCATCTGCTTGTCCATTTTTGTGTAGAACAGGTCGCGCAATAGACTGTCTTAAAACTTCCATTATATTTTTCCACCGCCACCACTAACTTTTCTACATGTTACAAAGAAACAAACCAAATAAATTCTTTTTATTTAGGGAGTATCAGGATCTGCTGGCTCAACGGGGCAAGATGGAGGTCCTGGGGAAAAGGTAACCATTGAAAACAAAACAAAATGAATAGAACACAATGTCCATTCCTTTCCTTTTATTTTTAATCTAATTTTCAAGCGTGAGAAACATCGAGTCTTTTCTAGCAATGCTAATAAACTGGCAAACAAACCATCAACGCGATATCTTGTTTTAGAGTCGTTCGATATTGTGTTTTTATTCTATTTTTCGTTTGGCCAATTGTCAAGAACCTTGCAAATGTGCAGGTCGCCCGTTTAGTGTAGCACCAAACCTGTAGAACCAAGAACTACGACTAAAAACTTAAACAAAAAAGCATTTCATCAGTAAAAGCTTCTTTAATTTCATTTCAGGGTTCTAAAGGAGACGACGGCCTCAATGGTGTCCCAGGAAGTCGCGTAAGGAAGGCTTACTTAGTTTGAAATGAAAAATAAAATTATTACTAATGGTGTTCCTGGGATATAAGGTATCGTAATGTTTGATGGAGCTGAACGTTTTCTTTCGTTGATATGTTTCAGGGTTCCGTAGGAAAATCTGGCGACAAAGGCGTTCGTGGAACAGTTGTAAGTCGCACTAAGCCTGTGTTTTTCTTGCTCATTTTGGAATAGGTATTAACTGTTTTTGAACTGTAGCGTTTTCGATTCTTTTTGTTTGTTTATTTCTTGTTGTTGTTTTTATTAAGGGTGCACCTGGAATATCGGGTGAACGTGGTGACCAAGGCAAACCTGGAAGAGCTGTAAGTAATAAAACGCAAACAGATACATTTGTCTTTTGTTCCAGGCTTCAAGTTTACTTTTTTCACAGCTTGCGAAATATACTTTAATACTTTGCCTACTGGCCCCTGTACGCCCGGAGGCTCTAAGGACAGCGACAAAGTTCCTCCACTCCTGTCTGTCAGGTGCATTTCTCTCGTTGACCCTGCAGGTGCCATTTAGAGGTTTGCAAAACATGATGAGACTCAATTTCCTGAAATGTTGAGTTCCCGCATCCTTTAGTAGAAGAAAACAAAACTTTCAAAACACATGAAATTCAAATCAACACAACTGAGCGAAATAAACTGTAACGCTATGTAACAACAACAACCTTATTCGTTCTTGTACTCACAAATTTTTTTATGCAAGGCAATGAATTTTAACGTTAGTATTATAATTCCAGACTATCAAAGCCCAATTCTTCTGTTATGTTTAAGAAATGCTTGTCAAATCTAAAACCCTCGTAAGATTTCAGTGAATTTTTTTTTCTCTTTAATAGGGAGCTCCTGGCCCGGTCGGGGAACCTGGGCTACAGGGCCCTATTGGACGCGTGGTAAGCAACTATTTTCCATTCATTTGAGTCACTTTGCTTACGTCATAAGTTAATGAAAAAAAAAAAACCGGTTGAATTTAGAGATTGGTGTATATTTTAGTGTCTTCGTTTAAACTACAACAGCAACTTCTGTTTTCTGGTTGCTTTCACAATTTTAGTCGTATTTGTCGGTTCTAGGCTCACTGTGGTTTTCAAATGAGTTTCGTAAGATCATGACCAAACCAATTACTTACCAATTTGACTACTCAGCCAATCTCAACCATGGAAAAACTTAAACGAAAATCAAAGTTATTGCCTAATCACTTTCGAATCGTTGGTGTCTGTGGACTATAAGGGGATAAGCCGTAAGGAACACAATTACTCTTTCGTAGCTTTATATTGATGGTTATTATTTTAACGGAACTTGCATTTTGGGTGAAATTATACTCTTGCACTGGTCACGTGAGAAACCGGAGATAAGCGCCGGCCGATGGGCCACATGACTCGTACGCAGACTTACCTTTACTCAGTATACTGCATACGAGCCAACTGGCCAATCGGCCGGCACTCATGTGTGCACGTGAACATACAGAGAAAGTTGAAGGTATTTGTAGAACTCTCCCATCAAACTCATACATGTACTTCTCGTATGTGGACTTGAGGGTATGCATCAGCGAGGTTCCATGTTAGTTTTTCTATCATTCAGTTATTTTTATTTTGCATTCTGTCCTACCCAGGGTTCATTAGGCCTGTCTGGTCCGTCAGGAGATGCCGGCTCTAAGGGTGAAATGGTAATGTCATTATGATGTATTTATGTCAATCTTTAGAATTGATGAATCGACGAAATGAAATGCTTTTGGTTCGTAAGTACAATTGAGGCCTAAAACAACTGTTTAACATTGATGTTAAAATCCAAGCTTTCGCCGATCCCCGGCATCATCAGGGAAAAATATATCGCGTCAGGCGTTCATACAAATGCCAAGTAAAAATGTTAGTATGGAAAACGTAGGAATGCGGGAGTATGAAAAATGTATAAGAATAATTTAGGTGCAAATATGAACAAGAAATGAACAAAATGATCTAATGAGCGAGTGTAACGAGTCTCTGTAGATATGCAATAGTCATTAGAACAAAATGTCTGCGAATTCGTTGCATTCCTCTGTTTTGGTTTACCATTCAGGGTGTTAGGGGAGCCCACGGAAACCGCGGCAAGCGAGGATCTAATGGACAACCAGTAAGTAGTCATCTATTCGTACTCATGCAGGAAAGTTAAATCACCGACACAATATTCGTGAATTGTTTGTTAAACAAATTTAATTGTTATTTTTAGGGGACCAACGGGCTACCCGGATCACGTGGAACCAAAGGAGACAGCGGAGAGAAGGTAAGAAATTCAGAAGAAATTTTGACAAAAAAAGGGCTTTCGGTTGTTTACCATTTACGCGAAGAAACCAGTTCGTCAACGGTTTGTGTAAATGCTGAGCAAAGATTCCTAGTGGTAAGTTCCGTCCGAATTGGCCCCATTTACTCAATTAATTAACCCCCAACTTACTGTGAGAGCCCAGGATGGGTTCGACCTGATCTTAATTCCAAGATGGCGGTTAAAACTGCTGAAGAATTGCAGATGGTAAACACATTTTCCATTCGGATATTTTGGCTGGAAATTTTGGACTATCTTTCAAGATGTTCCGTTTATTTTGGAAATTTTAGAGTTGGCTGTGTGCGACTAAATATTTTTCGGTAAATGGTCAACAACCTTGTCTTGGAAGTCGTTGAAGCGTTGAGCCAATCATGTGGATAATTCTAACTGTGCCCGTGTTCCTTATAAGGGAATGGCTGGTGAGGTTGGTCTTCCAGGAATGCCGGGAGGCAACGGTGATGCGGTAAGTAATCAACAAAGACGTTAGCGCGTGCTCATTGGTTCATTTTCTCTTTGCTATCTATTCGCGACGTCTTTTTTCGCTTTCCGAGGTCGCATTTACCACTTGGTTTTTCAATCTAGTTGTTCGAAGTCTGGATAACTCTATCTGCCCACCATTTTAATCACAGCTTACGACCCATTTACACGGCTAAGATTTTTGGCACTGATTGGATAAGAGTGGTACGCGAAGAAAAAAAAACTTCAGTGACCCGCTGTTTACTGTTTAATGATTCTTCGTGACTAAATAAAGGCTAAATAAAGGTTTAACCGGTTGATAGAGTATCCACCCTATGAACAGTCGAAGCGTGAATGTTTTCTTTTTCTCAGGGCCCTCAGGGTGATATAGGCATTCAGGGCACTACTGGATTTGAAGGAGCAGAGGTTGGTGGAATAGCTGTAAACTTTCAATATAATTTCCAACTAATATTTTACCCCTCATGATTTTACCAGTGCTTTCGCTTGTTAGGGGCATTAAATTAAAACTGACTGTTTTAGTGGCCGGGAGTGCCTTATCGTAAAAGTAACAACACATGCGCACACATAAGACTACAATAGGAATAACAACCAAGAAAATAAACAACCGCATGAGCAATATCAAAAATACTTTCAATCAAACTGAGCTTTGAGTGTATTTATTTCAATTATATTTCCGGCGGTCATTTTGTTAAGTTCTCATTTTTCAGGGAAATTCTGGGCCTGTTGGAAGCCAAGGAGCGCTGGGCAATCCTGGAATTAAGGTACGGTGGAGAGACTGTTTAGCGCCTGACTAGAACTCCATAACATCTTCCCGCGATTTCCTAAAGCTGTATTCAAGTGGTAACACAGCTAATCAAGAGGGAAAGGGGAAACTCACGGACGAATAGAGTTTTGTTGATCACCCACCAGAGGTTGTAAACTACACCGTCTTTGTATTGATTAGTCAACTGGCGAACGTACCGCTAAGGCTTATTGAACCAGACCGATGATAAGTGCAACCAACGATAAAGAACTGTTCCAAAGATACACTAGGTAACTCAATCGAACTGCCATACCTTTAATCGCACAGCATCTTGCTTACAATGGACTCCGTTAACTTATGGCTTTGATAGTGTAGTGTGACGATCGATAAACTTACAGTAACTCTCAAAGAAACCGAGGAAAATAAAACTTTGAACTGAGACTATAATCCGAGGTTCGACCTAAACTCTTCTCCTAAACATGTGACTCTTATTCCGCGCGAAAACGGGCGTCTATAAAATTAACAATGAGTCAATTGAAAACAGCTCTAGAATGACGGACAGCCAGGGCTGATAGTTTGACCCTGCGAGCGAGTATAACTTTTTGCTTATCTTGATCAGTCCTTTTGTCATTTGTTTCAGGGATCATTGGGAGAACAAGGATTGGCCGGACCTGCCGGGGAAGGAGGACTTCAGGTCCGTGCTATACCATCGTGTGATTGTTACAGAGAATCGATATTTCTAATACACCTAATTTTTATACCAGTTTAACGCTTTATGTTTCTAAAACGAATTGATAACTCGATCAATGCCGGGTTTAATGGAAGTAGTACACCTATTTGAGACTCTGAATGCTTATCAGATCAAATGACTGTGATTTTCCTTATTCATTCGAGATCAAAGGGGAAGTGATTAACTGGAAAAGAAAGAGAGCATGGATTCAAATATAAGTAAGGGAAAAGAGAAAAAGGAAACGTTATGAAATCCAAGTGCAATCAGTGCCAGCTCTTCTTGTCATTATTCCAGGGTCTTCCAGGAAATCACGGCTTAAAAGGCGTGCGAGGCGATCGAGGGCCATTGGTAGGTACAATAACTCTAGCTTGACGTTTCACGCGAAGTTCTTTGAAAGTTAGTGCAGTTTTCACTTGAATGTCGAAAGTAATTCGCGTTCGCGTTAGTCTTATGTTTCTCCGCTTTGTGATTGGTTTTAAAAAAAATATTTGCACCATTTTCTCAACCAATCAAAAAATCAACCAAAACCAATCGTGACTTGTCCTCACACGTTTTCCCGCGCCTCGCGCCAGACGTATTTGCTTCGAGTTTCGATGGGTTCACTTTATTGTGTGCCCTTTGGGATTGACCAAAGGGATTACTTTAGTTTTGGCTGTACTACACTCCATACCACTCTCTTATGATTTGTTTTCTTTGGTTTCGCATTTTCTGGTGTCTGCAAAGTCTCCTGCAGTGTCAAATCAAATCGTGATTTGCTCATATGATTCGGTTCCCTTGATCTGATCGGTTTATAACAATCAAAGCTAGGGCCATACCGGTTTAACAACAATCATTAAATGCACATTGAAAACTATGCACAAGCCATTTTCAGCTAGGAGTGTCTTTAGGATTTTTTTTTACTCTTTTGACAGACGAGAGAGTGGTCTCGAAATTTCTATCGTCTTGATCTTCTTTGTGAGCTTCAAATGTTAGAACACACATTTGTAGATACATTTCCTCTCATTAACAGAGTACTTGCAGAAAGGTTCAGTTGTGGTGCTTTCCATTATGCCAGACTGACCGCTCAGAGACCAAGGGGATTAACCGAAGAAAACTGAACGTCATTTACCGATCAAACCGGGCCAACCAAGAGGAATAGCTCTATTCCTTTCCCGAATCCATCATTTAAGTAAAATTTATTGAAAAGAAGAAGGGCAATGAAACGATTCGTCAAAATTGAACGGCAAATTTCGCTATGATCGGTCCGACCGATCAAAGTGGACCTACCTCCAGAGATGACCCCGAATATTCCGGTCGGACTGAACCGAAACGGACCTCTCCATTTGACTTCCAACCGAAATTTCCGGAATTTTTGGCATAATGGAAATTACTCTAGAAAACGTCCCTTGCTGAAAAACCATCATGAAATAACCGGTTATAATTTATCTTGGCACATTTCTCAGGGTGGCACTGGAGCACCAGGCGGTGGGGGCCCTCCAGGGCTCATAGGAGAATCGGTTGGTACCTTATCTTTACAAACAAGTTAAGACGAAATCCGATAGGAAATCGAGGAATTTAAATTACAGTTTTTAATGGACAAAAAACTTGTACCAGAATAACTTCAAGTATATTACAGTCCTTTTTCCATTTTCTTAAAGGGGCTACGTCACGGTATTTTGAGTTATTTCTACCATTGACAAAATTACCTCTAAATTCAAGGAAACCCGAAAATAATACTTTACAAAGATAGAAAAACACTAGATAATAATAAACCATAAAGGAACAAGGATGGTTAAGGATGGAGAAGATTGACACGGATTGCAAACAACAATAGTGAAGAATTTTGGCTAAATTTTTCAAACCGTTTAACCGTGACACAGCTCCTTTAAGTTAAAGATATAAACAGTTGCTTGAGATAATACACCAAAAACAATTTCCCAAAAAAACTCGAGAAAATACATTTCAAAGCTCAGATTGTCCCAACACAGGTAAAATTTCGTCACCAGTTTCATTTCCCCAGTACTTTCAAGGGTTTCATATGAACTTCAAAATTTGTTTTCGACATTTGGTGTCGTTAGAAATGATTTCTTTAAGAAGATATGTAAAATAGTCGCACGGAAGTTTCTAATGCAATGTAAATAACCTCGGTACAAAGTTTTTGTCCGCTTGTCACTCGAACTTGTGGTGGATTCCTTCTTAACTTCTAAATGTGATGCGGCAGACAGGTAACGGAAATCAAGTTATATAATAATCAAGTGAAGAGCCTTTTTTTGATGTACCGCTATGTATGCAGGATTATATATCATTAGTGAGGAAAATTGATATTCCTCGCTTGCGAGAGCTGGAGTGACGGCTAGGTGTCTGATGCAGTGAAAAGTATCAAAAGGAAGAGTAAAATTACTTCTTGTTGTAGTCAGGGAAGGCTGTGTTATCGATCTGCTGGGGCCATGATTAAATCCACATGCTTTACGTGTAGTGCAAATTACTTCCACAATCTGCTGTGCTTCTGAATTGCAATGACAAAGGACAGACTTACAACGGCTCTTAAGTCACATCAAGAACAACCTTTATTTTTTGAATAATTTTTTTTTATAGGGAGAATTGGGTAATGCTGGGAGACCGGGGTTAGATGGAAAACCTGGAGAATCGGTGAGTGATTGACTGCGGATTCAAATTATTGTCCGGTGTTTGCTTTTAATTTCGTGGCTGATTTCTGAGTTATTGTTTGTTCCTGATTTGTCTTGGCCTGACTTTTTCAGGGATCACGTGGCGCTCGGGGAATGCCGGGAAGTAGAGGAGAAGATGGAATCCCAGTAAGAAATTCAACACTCAAGTTAAGATGCTTGTTTGTTTTGGGCATGCTCACTGGTTACTTTTTTCTGTCACGTGATAGGGTTATCTCGGACCAAATGGTGTTCCTGGTAGTACTGGAGATAGTGGCTTGCAGGTTAGGCTGCAGAAACACATATTTGTTATAAGCATGGACTACCAGTAGTGCTTCTTTCGCTTTGTCCGTCATATAAGACGCGAAAGAAAGCGGCGAGCCGAAAAAAATGGCCGCTCTAACTCGGTCGCTTCTCGTCCCTAGGATTTCACGCGGCCATTTTTTCGTCGCAGTATGTTTACGGTCTCACGGCACTTGACGGACTAAGCGAAAGAAGGACTTGTCGTAGTATATCATTGAGTCCGCTACAAGCGCCCTTTGTACCTGTCTCTGAACACACTGAAGAAGCATTTTTCTCCTCTGTGAATAGGGTCAGCGTGGAAACATCGGACCTCCTGGGCCGACTGGACAAAGTGGACAACTGGTGAGCATGAAATGGCGAAGTAATTACTCAGAGACATTAGATTATTTTCGTACCTTAATTGTTATTTATTTTTTTCTTTTTCAGGGCCTCCCTGGAATGATGGGCAGTAGGGGTATCATCGGGGAAAAGGGCTCCAAGGTATGAAAAGAGGGTACACAAGTCCTCTACCGTGTGAAATCTAGCTTTATTCCTTGTTGTTGCGGCAACAATTACGCAGTACCCCAGTTAAAAGACCCTTTGTTGTCTTTCCAAAACCTGTCACTTGGTAGGAGGAAAATACAGTAAGACAGAAGATTAGAGTTTTGTTTCGGTTTTGGTAGATATATTTTGCTTGTGCGTGCGATGCATTGATATATATATACCGAGAGGTCCGACAATGATCTCGTACTTTACTCAACACAGGGATATATTGGAGCACCCGGAGCTAGCGGTAAAGATGGAGAAACTGGGAAAGAGGTCTGTGCGGATATTTTTTGTCATTTTGCCCAGTGAAACACGTATTGCAGGGAATTAAATGAGTTTAAATTGGATTTCCTGGTTTACAGATAGACAAGTCAGTTTTAACCTCGCGTGGAATATTTATTTTTGATGTTTCAGGGTGTTGTTGGTTTGCCTGGGCAAGCGGGTTCTCCTGGTGACAGAGGAAACGAAGTAAATACCTGAAAAATATTTCTGCATTTTGAAATACATGCACCCTGTTACTTGGCGCTAGGCTTTAAGGGATAACAGCATTGGAACTGTCTTAATTTTGAGAAAAAAAAACATTGCATTTTAGCGTAAAAAGAACAATTCAAGCTTTAACAGACCTCTACGATACCGGCGCGGTGCTCTGCCAGCTGAGGCTTGATAAGTCGGGAGCAGACCATTTGCAGGTTCTTAAGTCAACGCACCAGTATCGTAAAAGTCATAGGTTGGAATCACGTTTTAACCTTTAATCCTAATTCAGGCCAAAATAGCAGTTGCTAAATGCTTACATACTGCAGAGATCATTTTATTTATTTCATGTTTCAACCGCAGTTCACATATACATCTTCCACATATCCATTAGTACAGGTAATCATACGGTTTTTCTCGTTCAATTTGGATGATTAATTTGCACGAGTGAGTTTTTCAAAAAGCTTTTTGAAAAACTCACAAGTGCAAATTAATTTCAAATTGAACGAGAAAAACCGTATGTTTACTTACTAATAATACAAACATGAAAAAATTCGCGCAGAAAAATTGCCGGAAGAATTTTCTTGAAGCCATTGTTTTTCGCATTCGAGAAAACTTTTTTCAGAGTTTCCGTACAAAAATTGTTGTCACTGCTTTACATGATATCATTGGCCTACAAAATTTCTCATTGTCTTTCTGCCAATCATTATCCAGAATTACGATGCGTAATTTGCACTGGTGTTACACTTTTTGCACTGGTGTTACACTTAAACTGCACTGCTCTCAGCCAATCAGAATCGAGTAATTTTTTCATGTGTATTATTACATACCATAAGCAATGATGTTTTAACCATCAACATATATATATCTTATTACATAAACAAGAAACTTTTTTTAGGGTCGACCTGGATCTGCGGGACCTATTGGATTTCCAGGAAAAGACGGATTTAAGGTGGAATAAAACGTTTTTTGTTCTTCTGAAATTGTTGCAACGTTTTAGTTTTGTGGTCTGTTTTCTAATAAAAGGTCGCTTACTTAATTACCAAGCCCATGAGCTAATGGTGAGAGATATAATATATACAAGGAGCAATTTTTCCGTGAAAGGTCAGCTAATTGAAACACTGCGCGCACGACCCGCTTGGAATGTTGTTGACTCGTTTATGGTTTCCTTGCTAAGGTCGAAATCTTAAATCTCCTTGCTATCTGCCAGACATTTCCTTTAATGTTAGTTCTAAGAATTTGACGTTGATCATGTCCTTCATCTCTGCAAAGTCGTCTGCTTGGCAATGTCTTTATATTGCAAGGTAAAAGAAGTTTTTGTCGGACCGCTCTTGATGAAAGCCTCAGAAAAATTGTTTCTCTAACAGGGTGAGGCAGGACAGAACGGAGTTCAGGGCAAAATAGGATACCCAGGCAATCCAGGCTTACCTGGTAACCCTGGGGTTCGAGGAGGCATTGGACCTAGTGGCACTGATGTGAGTACATGAGAACAAACTGTAATGTGGAGTGTAGCAGGCTTTTAAGGTGGCTCAAAACTGTTTCCAACACTTATATTTGGATAGGTCGTTATAACCACTGTTTATGATTTGATGCTACAATCATGGTATCAGAAAACTGCCCAATCATTGGTGAACACGTTGTCATCATGTTCTTGACACAATAAGTTACCATAGCAACAGTATGACCTCTGAAAAACACCCTTAATTGCAGCTTTAGGGGCTTATAATTCAAAAACGGCACGGTGAATTTTTTTAATATTATCAACTTTTGATAAGCATGATAAGACGCAACTTTTGGCGAAGTTTAAAAAAATTCTGTACATGGGGTTCAGAGCCACCTTAAATTTTCGAAAATTTAAGGTGGCTCTGAGCTCTGAGCTAAGGCGGGCTCTTTAAGCGCTAGCCAAGTCACGGGTGATTTTTGTTTTGGTTCTTGAAAGAGCAACAAGTTTGCAGCGATTTGGGGCTGTATGTTGAACAACTTTATTTTATCAAGATATGAATTTAGCAAACTGATGATTACTTTCCGTAAGTGGCGATTGAGCGCTAATTAACTAGGAGCTTTTTTTTTTGACTCGTTTCAAAGACATTCTTAAAACATGCATGCAGTTAACTGCATTAACTTCGAGTAAAAGAAAGGCTGGCTTCTCCTACATGGCCAGCCTCCCGCCAGTTGGGATTTTTATGCCTATTATGTTTATTTGATATATTTGTTTCTTTCAGTTTAGGTGGTATGCCTGTGAACTAGCTAGGTGAAGCTAAGCGCATTGACCAGTACTACACACACCAAACATTTGAACAATTTTTTAAAATAATTTTTTTAGGGAAAACCTGGTCAGACTGGTGATCGTGGACCTATTGGGGCAAAGGGAGGAACAGTAAGTGTGTATGACTTGTAACTGATAAAGTTTCTCTTTTCGTTGACAGACTCATTTTCCTCTCTCTTTCTGGGAGTGCATCTAGAAACCACCGAGTGTTATCGTCTACTATCTGCCTGCAAACCTTCTGTCTTGGAGGTAGCGTGGCCGAGTGATTAGGGCGCCGGACTTGAAATCCGGAGGTCGCGGGTTCAAGTACCCCTTTGATCACTAAGCTGGAGTTGTTTCTCGGTAGACCCTAGTTCAACTCCTCGGTCACGTTTGTAAATAGCCAACTGGTCAACCTCCTGCCAGTTGGGATTTTTAATCATGTTATGTTTATTCGCATCATTTGTTTGATCACTTGTTTCCATTGACCCTGAAAAGACCCATGAGGGGAGTGGTAATTTTATTTTCAACCTCTAGTATCTGTGCTTATTCAAGTAAGAAATGACAAGCTACAAATTCGTGTTTGTTCTATTGTAATCACTTTCGAATTCTTAAACGGCACTGCGCATTATTGAGATCATTGTTATTCATAGTATGCCCGCTAAATCAAGAGATTTCCACGATTTAACCTCCTCCAACTCAAATGTTCACTAACTCTTAAACTCTCTTGTGATGATGCAAGGTGAACTATAGCTGACCTATCGCTCGTGTTTGTTTTTAGGGAGACGCTGGTGAGCCCGGAGGAGTAGGAGCAGTGGGAGTAGTTGGACAAAAGGTAAATACAAATTACTTCTATTATACAACAAGTACAACAGGTACTCTTTGAAGGTTGCTGAGCCCGCAGTCGTTGCTCACTTGCCTGTCTCGTTCATGGTTGTTCACCGTGCGCGTGTAGTTATGAACTAATATTTTCCCTCCATTTTAGATATGAAACCCCTTGTTCCGTGTTTTCCTTTTCTTTAAGGACTAAATACAACAGTGTAATCCTTATAGCGACTAGTAGCGACAATATGTTATCCAATTTAATTGGACTGCTCGTGCTTATTTCTTATGTGATGCCTGTGCTACATTAAACATTTTAGTACTTTTGGCACATAAACCTTTCGTGCTATATATCTTAATGGATACTTTTCCGAAGCTTCATTTACACACTCCATTAAAAGCAAAATAAGAAGGTTCATTTGTTTCAAAAATTCGGTTTTTGCTTTTTTTCAAGGGCGACCGCGGTGAACCAGGCCAGCAGGGTCCGCCCGGAGAATCAGGCCTAAAGGTAACATACAATGAGTACTTTGATTGACAACCTGAGTAGGTTGCACGTGAGACATTTCGCCATAAGAGGAAAACCTCATAACCAAAAGGGATTGCTTCGCACCAGCGGTCTCAACAGGCTTGCCACAAGTCGACATTCGGCGCTAGCTAGTTCGAGGTATGAGCACAAATCGTCGACCTTGAGCGAAGTGTAGAAAGTGCAAGATTTCAGTTGTTATAATTTACTTATTGATTTCTTCCAAAAGGGACCGGAAGGAGCTGTTGGAAAGCGAGGAGACATAGGGCCGGCTGGAGAAAGGGTTGGTACACGATCAAAAACATTTAAATCTGGTCATACAATTTCTTTCCTTTTTTAACAAAAGAAACGTAAACAGATACATACATACGTAGGACTTTATTGCAACTTCCAATCTAAGCTTTTCACTCACAAAACAAAACTACAATATTAAATAAAAATACAGAAAACTAATGCACTAGAACTGCAATGCATTGGAGCTATATAGAGATGTTTTACTATGATGTATATTGCACGTGCGACTTTTACCTCACAGGGCTCAGACGGATTGCAAGGATCTCCTGGAACAGAAGGTCCTCAAGGATCACAAGTGAGTGTGCATTTTACTTTTGTTATGTGGGGAACAAGCTAGTATGCCCACACTTTCACTTTTTATTTCCAAATTTTATCCGAACTAACTAAGAGTAGCTAAAAACACCGGTGAAACGTAACTATAACTGACTACAAAAGAATGTAGAGAACTCAGCTAATCTATTCGATACACCTAGATTAAACAAAAGCTGATTGGCTACAGAGACATATTCAGACGACAGAACAGCCACATAACATTGAGTTGTCTCACACAAAGTAAACACCTACTGTTCTACAGCACGTTACGATAACAATACCACGCATCAGTCCAGATTCCGACAGTTAAAAATTAATGTGAACCAGCGCTAATCAATCTTTTCTTTAAGCTGAAGGTTCTAGCATCTATATAGCAAAGTCATCACGTGTGTTTGATTCTGTGTTGATTATAGGGCATCAAAGGGCTACTTGGTTTTTCAGGAGAGAGGGTATGGATGACTAGTTTGTTAGTCTTTCTTTTTCCGTGGAATTCACAACGGGATTTTATGCAGCTTCTAGCACAACAATGAATGTACTATTGTTCAGTAAAATGCTGTGTCAAAGCATAAGATTTATTGCATCCGTCTAACTTAAGCCGTGTTCACACTAGGCCTCGATTGTGATCGTATTATAATCGAATTAAATATGAAATGGGTTCACATCAACTAATTACAGTCCCTGATTACAATTGGATTACAAGTACTTCAAACAACCCAAAGGGGGTTGTTTGAAGTAGTTGAACAAAATGGCGGACACGTGATGGTTTGTCTCATCCGTTGTTGCTGTTTCAGACGGTGGATTTTTCTTCTTCTAGCCTTCGAAGTTTCCTTTGCCTTTCTCCTGGCCTCCAAATCAAGTATTGCGGTGAATATCATGGTTGCTGTTCGATAGGGCGCCATTTTGTTTTCAACTTTAGATTGCGAGGTTACCCTGCCTAGTTCATTTGAATTTTCGCAGATGTGAATAGAACCATAATTGAATAAAATCGAATGGAGTATGATATGTTGAATCGTAATTCAGTTGAATATAATTAACATTTAGTGTGAACATGGCTTTAGTAACAACTACAAAACGCACTGAATGCAGTTCTTGTTTCTGCCATTCTAAAGTGTTCCATGTTTTCAAATACAATCGATTCTAAATCTTCATCATGAAAGCTAAAATAAGCAATGGTCAAACTAAAACTACAATTTGCTGATCTTTTTCTTCTATTTTTTCTTTGTAATATCAGGGAGACAGCGGATACAAGGTGGGTAATGACGATCAGTGACCTTCATCAGAGAACTGTTCCATGATAATACTACCTTCACATTGTGTCTAATTGTTTTTCTCGTTGTTTTGACTACAGGGACCTGAAGGAGAAATGGTATGAGCTTCACTGATTTTTCCTTATGTTGATGAACAGACGAACGAAGGAACGAATGAATAAATGATTGGTCGATTATTATATGAACGAACGGACGAATGGACGGGTGCATGCATGCATGCATACACATAGATGTATGCATGGATGCATTCATGGATGGATGCATGGATGGATGAATAAAGGAAAGAAGGATGGAAAGATAAAAGGAAGGAAGGAATTGAAGGCGTGAATGAATGAACGAACGAAAGAAGAAAAGAACGAAAATATGAATGTATGAATAACTGGGCATTCGTTATATTATTACAATCGTTATTATTTTCCTTGCAGGGTCTCCCTGGGCCGCCTGGACCTCCGGGTGACCCGGTCAGTATTTTTTTTTTTTTTGGTTTGTATAGAGTAAGGAGGAGGGGAGATGGGACAAAGTGACTTCCAGTTGCACATTCCGTCCCTACTCAAGGGTTAGATGCGGAATTCTCACTGTGTATTTTCTTTTCTATTAGGTAGACCTTGGAGCCCTTGGCGCTTTAACTCAGGTAAAAAAATATATGTGAAAGATATTCTTAGTGCATACTGAGTTATGTAATGCACATGCGTTATGCGTCAGGTGCAAGTGATAGAGCATTACACTTCGCCCTGCTGTCAAGATCCGAAAAAGTTCATTATTGTGGGGCTATTTTTATACTGCTACTCTGAATAAGTTCAATTGACGTGAAGAAGTGGAGGCAGCGCGGCCAACTGGTGAAGGCGCCGGACTTAAAACCCTTAGGTCGCGTGTTCAAGTCCCCCTTTGACCACTTAGCTGGAGATGTTTCTGGAATAGCTAACTGGTCTGCCTTCCGCCCAGCCTATTATGTTTAGTTGATATATTTGTTTTATTCAATTTAAGTGGCATGCCTGTGAACAAGCTAGGTGTAGCTAAGCGCGTTGATCACTATAAACAACAACGTTGGAACATTTTTGAATTTTGAAAATTGCTCCAACACGGTGGAGAACCTATACAATAATGGTTCAGTTTATAGACGTTTACTCGTCATTTGCCATGAGTCAAAAGAAAGTGTAAACGATGAGAAAAGATACGAGGATTGAAAAAGGCTTAATTACAATAGAAACAATATTGAAATATATATAATTAAAACAAGAGCTTCACGATTATCACATAGCATACTTGTTGTCCAAACTGTTTTTCTTCTCTAGCGCTTGAATAATGGACGATATAGTTCTTATGACCATCAATCTGAGAAAGCCCGACTGTACAGAAGCTCTAAAGATCAGGTGATCATTTAATGTAAAGCATCTCAGAGTCTAGGCATGCATCTATCCGATTCCTTCCTGGCATTTTGTGGCTCCCTTACGAATTTTTGCCCCTTCTTGAATGCCTGTTTTGCGGTTATATTATAGGGGCTGTTCATTGTTCCTGACCTTATTCCCCGCACGAAGAAAAACTATCTTGTCGTATGTTAGAGATGGCCTTAGCATCAGGAACTCAAATAGCGTTTTCCTGTGTCGTCGCAGTCACTGCTCGTCGTTGAAGTATAAGACGTTGGGTCAGCCAACAGGGGAAATCTTAAAATAAATTCGCGGGGGTGACTCCCGGTAAAAGGTAAACACGGCATTTGCCTGAGATGTAACTGGTGAAAATTGTTTCTTTAAACTGCTATTAATTCACTCTCAAATTTCCTCTGCAGAGTGGAAAGCCGGTAGTAGATCCTGTAAGTACCTTTAAAATGTTTTTGCAGCACAGAGTCAAACAATAGACGGACATTTACACCAAGCCACTCACTCATCAAAAGTCCGTCCACTAGCAAATCCACTGTATAAGTCCGTTCCGCTTCGCTATTGTAGGCCGACACGTGAAAATATTAGTTTGCTAAGATAGAAAAACACCAAGGAGATAATAATAAACCACAAAGGAACAAGGATGGTTAAGGACGGAGAAGATTAACATGGATTACGAACGACGAACTTAAAAAAGTTAGGCTAAACTTTTCAAGATACGCAAAGCGTGACGTAGCTCCTTTGAATGCAGCTACAAGGGGGAACTCTTATTTTCTTTCTTCACGTTCTTGTTTTCGAGAGGGATTAAAGGAGCTGTGTCACAGTTCAACGGTTTGAAAAATTTAGCCTAAATTTTTCAATATCGTTGTTTGCAATCCGTGTCAATCTTCTCCATCCTTAACCATCCTTGTTCCTTTATGGTTTATTATTATCTCTTTAGTGTTTTTCTATCTTTGTAAAGCATTATTTTCGGGCTTCCTTGAATTTAGAGGTAATTTTGTTGATAGTAGAAATAACTCAAAATACCGAAACGTAGCCCCTTTAAAAAGCAGTTGGAATTTACCACTGTTTCAAACTAGACCCATCTTTTCTCGTACATGTATGCTATGCTGTAAACTCTACTCCTGTTTTGTTATTGTTCAGGTAAAAGTCACTTTAGCTTTGCTTCATTACAAACTTGAACTTGTCAAGAAACCGAATGGCACCAAAGAATTCCCAGCCAGGACATGCAAGGACCTTCTCATGTGCTATCCTGGTCTACAAAGTGGTGAGTTAAATATATAATAATAATGATAATACTAATACTAATAATAATAATAATAATAATAATAATAATAATAATAATAATAATAATAATAATAATAACGGTAACAACTTTATTTATTTCACACAATCAGTAAAAATACACACGTTGAAAAACGAAATTAAGAACTTGAAAAAGAGTACAAATTGATGATTAAAATATAATGCGTCCATCCTGGCAAGAATTAATATCTCTCCTGTACCACTATTTCCAAAATTTATAATAAGATTCTTAGCCTCGTTTCATACAAAACATGATAATAACAATAAAAAACTGACGAATTGCACAGCTATTTATAAAATCATATATATGTATATATTTAAGCATATGTACATAAAGAAATCTTCGGTAAGAAAAAGAAATATCAAACAAAGCGGAAGCATAAAATAATAATAATAATAATAATAACTTTATTTAAGTGTCGTATGTATTTAGCACCGTTGTGCTTATTGGGGACACTATAAATAAATAAATAAAGAAATATTTCAAATAGAAGATATACTGTCAAGAATCCCAACCAATCCCAAATGTCTTATTCAGGGATATAAGTACAAAATAATTTACTTCACCCGTAGCCTTTTATTTATTCGCCTCCATTTCTGTTCAACAGAAGGAGTTCTAGATAATGTACAATTAAAAAGGAGCAGAAATGACCTCGCATCTTTGTTAAGTTTAGTTTTTGAACCGTGTCCTTCGTAATGAAGCCAGTTTAGTTACAGTGGAACCCCGCTTAACGGCCAAACAGTTACTGATAAGGCCACCTAGGCCTCGTTATCACGGCCACTTCAAGCAGTGCTGGAAATAATTTTTCTTCTTTAACAGGACTTATGTCCTTTCAAATCTTCATTTTGGTCGGACATCTTATGAATTTGACCGGACATTAATTAGCATATTTGATTAGCATAAATAATAAGCATAAATATTTTTTAACACGAAGAGTTCAAAACTGAATTTAAATATGATTTACTTAGCATTTATTATTAACTAGATGACTTTATCTACTAGACGACTGCATTGATCTTTTTTATCTTTTATATGATATTCAAGCAAACCTAGGTTTATGTTAAATGCTACAAAAGTTTGCTCTAGGGTACATACATGAAGTGCTAACAGCATATTGCAATGCATGTAATGCACTCTAGTGCCATTTCTGAAGAGCACTTTGTTTGGCAAGTGCAGAAACGATGAACTCTCACCTTAAACACGGAGCGAGCCTATAAATGGAGGCTGAGCGGCTCAGCCCGTCCATCACAAATTGGAATACTCTGCTTTGATTGGCTTCTTCACCCAGGCGTGTCGTACTCCCGCGAAATTCGCACGAAGTAATATTTCAGGCGACCGCACAAGGGAAGGTTTTTCGTTTGTTTGCTTTCTTTGTAAAAAGGTCAGCGAAAACAACAAGAATGGCATCTACAGAATAAGAATTTAGACAAGTATCGTACTTCATGTACATGCATTTTAACTTCTTATTTTTGTTGTTTCACTTGTGAAAGCACATCGATTGTTTTCGAGTTGTTTACTCGACGTAAATGCCGTGTTTTAGCCAACAAAGTGCAAACCGCTGACCTTTTATAGGCTCGCTCCGTGTTTAAGCTGTCAGAGTCCTGGGGCCCATTTTTCGAAAGCCCCAGAACCTTTTCGGGCCCGTAAAGCCATGTTTAGTTCATATGTATCTGAAAACGGAGAAGTGCATATGCCTGCGGAAACTTTTGGGAACTTCGAGAAACGGGCCCCAGGGCTCAAAATTAAAACAATTCTTGAGTAGCCAGTTGGCGACTAAGTTATAAAAAATCAAGTAGGAATTTTATTCACAAAAGAACTCAATGCATAACATCTGTAGAGAAAAAATTTCAATGCATTTTTGGTCGCTAATTTTGTATATGTAGTTAATGTCTGCTAACGAAGGATCCGTGCATTACAGGAGACACACTCCGTAGTCATACATGACGTACTCAGTGGTCAAGGGTTTGCAAAGCATCATAGGGCGATTTCAAACACGGTCAGCCATTTGGAATAGAAGTTTTCCGATGTGATAGAATCAATACAGCAAAGCAAAAGAATGGATTGACTTCTTTTCTTACTTTACATGTTTTAAAGGCAAAGATCTTTCCTTGTGTACAGTTGTATTTCTGGAAGGACATAATGTCTGAGAAAATAGGCGTTGTTGATCGTCAACAAAGAGAAATATAGTCCGCGCCATCACGCAACTAAACTAGAATTTTCGGTCGCCAAAGATGAAATGTTACCTGTATCGGTCGCAATTTCGAGCACTTTAACAATGTATCTAGCCAAATTTTATAGATGGACAATAACTTCAAAAGAAGAATCAAGTCAAAATGTGTTGGTGAAATGTTCGGACATCGTGGCCGGACATATTCTAAATTTGGTCGGACAATGTCTGATGACCGACTGTTATTTCCAGCACTGGCAGGTTTTGATAATTGTTACATGTACATAGAGCCGAACAAGTTGTTTTTAAGAAGGTCACCAGGGTAGAGTGTTTTTAATTTCGACTTATCGTTAAGTGGTTCAATTAAATCACATGTCTTTTCAAATGCGTTTACATTCATGCCAACATAAACATTTGATAGACAAAAAATATTTCAACAGGTGAATTCTGGGTTGATCCTAATGAGGGCATTATTGAGGACGCTATCAGAGTTTATTGTGATTTTTCCTTCAACGCCACTTGTTTGTACTCAAGCAAAGAAAAGAAGGTATTTGCAAATGTTATATGTTGTTGCAATGAATATGTCTTGGCTCAGAAAAGGGAAGCCACGGAAAGACTGGAATGAGAGGTAACTAGGCACCTTTCCCTGCTTCACTTGTTCCCAACTCCCTGCGTTTTGAAGAGAGTTTGAAGGAATACGGAGAAGAAGGAATACCGGAAGCATCACCGGAAATCTCAGCGAAACTTGATTATCTCTCTGAAAAAACAGTTTTAAGAAATAAAAACGTATTTCCGTCATCTCGTAATATTTATTTTGTACTCTGCTGTTGCAGCCATTTGCATCCAAAAGGAAGAAGTGGTATTCAGGTCCAGACGTTTACAAATGGCTCGGCGAAGATCTCGGAACGTTTCAGAAGGTGAGGACGCCATCCTCTGCAAACTTTACAAAATAAGCACACTGTTTCCCCCGAAAAAGAGATCACTCTCCGCATTAGACGCAAAGTTTTTCATGTCTTAGTTCCTCATCCTAAAGTAAATAACTGTAATACAATATTTGTTTTAATACTTTCATTCGATATGCTATGCTGAAATGGTCTAAGATATGCCGAGCGGAATTGATATAGCAATGTGGGATTAAGTTTATAGCAGTCGCAAGATCTCCTCAAGGCACAAACCCGCCCCATCTTAAGCCACGGAATTCGTTCTAATAATTTAAGTGTTCTCGAAGGGCAGAAACTAACCCAGAGTTTCTTATTGTCGCTGTTTACCAGATCAAGTACGTGAAATTTTCCAGTCAGCTATCATTCCTCCGTCTGCTGAGCGACCGCGCACGTCAGAACATCACTTACCACTGTAAAGACTCCGTCGCTTGGTATGACGAACAGCTTAATGACGTCACCAAGTCCATAAGACTCAAGACCAGTAATGGAGTGATCATTGACTCTAGTTCGTCAAACAAGTTCAAGCCCAGAGTCCTCACGGACAATTGTCGAGTAAGTAGGAATGACCTTTGCTTTGCAGACGCTTTTGTTGTTTCAGGCAGCCGCAAATTCGGGTTATGTAAAACAAGAGCCGTGAACTCGGATGTCTCACAGGCCAGGCTACCTCAGTCAACAGTTTACAGTGGATTACAAGTAGTTCCTCGTTCCCTTAGTCCGTCGTGCGAGAAAAAATGGCTGTGTGAAATCCTGGGGGCGAGATCGCAAACTGGAATAGCGTTACATTGCTTACAAGGGTTGAAGTCATACCCTTGACAAATTTCATTATTCGTTGTTTCGAACATGAAAATTTACACCTTACTGAAAGGCAAATTTTTTTTGACGACCTTAACAGCAGGACCAGTTACTTGTTATTTACCGTTTGCGCTTATTTGTAGGTTAAAAATGGCACATGGCTCTATACAATCATCCAAGTCGACACTTCTAAACCTAATCGTCTTCCAGTACTTGATGTAGCTGCTTACGACATCGGAGATGACAAAGAGGAATTTGGACTTGAAATTGGACCTGTTTGCTTTTACTAGCTTCTTTCTTATACTATGCTTCGCCGTTTTTCTATTTTTTTTTTTATGGAGCAAAATTCGTGCACATGTAATATTCGTTTTAACTTATTTTTCCGAACTTAGTTAATAGTATTCACTTGGGGCAAACGGGCGTGTTTAAAACACGAAATGGCGAAATGACGAAATGTCACTCCAGTTAGCCTAAACAGCGCTTCGGTTAGCCTAAATAGCGCTTCGGTTAGCCTAAACAGCGCTTCGGTTAGCCTAAATAGCTCTTCGGTTAGCCTAAATATCACTGACTTGAAGGTGGTTAGCTCTCCATAATTGTATGGGTTAACCGTATCTCACATTTTTAAGTGCTATTCCGTCATTTCGCCATTTCGTGTTTTAAACACGCCCGGGGCAAACAGCTAATCAATATTGTTTCGCTTTTTTGTAGCTTAAATAAAGGCTCAGTCACATACTCTAGTGTAACCTCTTTTGGGCTTTGCATGACCCGCCGAAATTCCTGCATCCAGCATGAACATGCAGATTTAAGTTATTGCTAAGCTGGCTGCAGATGTAAATATATGAGTACCGGCGAATTTAATGCTGGGGGTAACCCTGCGATTAGTAAAAAAAGTAAAATCCTTTATTTAAACACGATCAGAATTTAAAGCAAAATACATGCTTGAGGGGTCGTGTATCACCTAATTACATACTTAACTAAGTTTAAAATATAAAATAGTTTAGATAATAGACACCAAAATAAAAACGTACACTTGACATAAAAATTCAAGAAGTTAAATACGGATTTATATAAAAAATTCAGAAATTTAAAATATAAAATCGCACATCTTCCTCTTAGGCACCGACTGAACAGATAGACTGTTAAAATTAAGTTCCCTAAATGCTGGGTCCAGGTCTAGCATTCCATCCAGGGGCAGTAGAAATACGTCTAGTCGCTTCGTCCTGATTTGACTTGGGCGACCTTTCCCGTGCTTCAGTGGTAACGATTACGCTTTCCCGCGCTCGATATCGTTTAAATTGTTTCGCGCATAGAGAACACTATATAACCTGCAACAGAACGCAACAAAGTTAGGAAAACTACCATGAAGTGGGCGTCCCAGTTTTCCGTCACGCCGAATTTTTTTAAAAAAATCTTGAACTAGAGGTTTGAGCAAAATTTTACGTTGTACATCGTTTTCGATTTCTGAGGGTGTTGTACTGAGAAACGTGTATCCTACCGTGTGGCACTAAATTTTTGTGAGTTCTATATTTTGCGATTTTTGCGGGTTTTTCCACGATCCGCCAAAACAAGTTCCCGCCAAAACCATTCCCGCAAAAATGTTCTCCGCAAAAATTAATTCACATACAAACGTCACAAATAAAATCTTGTTACTGCCATCAGCCACACAAAAGCACGATGTTATTGTGATAGAGTGGCACTGATTACTGGATTACTGTATCTTACTTCTCTACATGTTATTTCACTTGTCAATTGCATGTAGTTTAATTTAAAACGCGAAGATGTTTTAATTTCAATTGCTGTGGATAGTTTCTGCGGACTCAATAAAGGTAGAAACGCAACTTCCCGAAAATCGCAAAAATTAGTACCCAGCAAGAGAAACCAGTCTTTTATAATCGCAAAAATTAGTTTCCGCAAAAAAAAAAAAAAAAAAATCATCGATTCGCAAAAATAAATTAAAATTCTCGCAAAAAATTCAGTGCCACACGGTATGTGGTTTCCCCCCATGTCGTTATCTTTTTGGGTCGCTCATTTGTGGTGATGGATCTTTCTCAAACTCATTATTCATCAAATTAAAACAAAGGAATGTCATGACCTTCACGATGTTTGGATATTTGGTCTGAATTAGCATAGATTTTAACAAATTGGTCGGCTTCTCCGTTTTCTCCTTTGTTTTAGTTTCCATCGAGAATATATCCAACACTCAAGACAGTGTTTACTCTGGATCAAGAGGTGTTTTTTTTTTTGTTTTCGTGGCGAACTCGCCATCAGTGAGCGGCGAGCGAAAAAAAACCTTCTGGCCCCAGTTGTTCGAAAGTTGGATAGCGCTATCCACCGGATAAATCGCTATCCAGTGGATAAGTGTTGACAAAACAAACCACGCTATCCACTGGATAGTGATTTATCCGGTGGATAGCGTTATCCAACTTTCGAACAACCCGGGCCAGGTCCCGGCAGTTACAAGCCTCACTTCCATGAGTACAGACATTGAACTCGGTCACTGATTGGTCTTTATACCCAGTGCTGGCCTTTCTGAGTGATAACGATATATCACTGGCTCTCATTGGTTAAACCACTGCAATCCACCTCATGAGCAGCGAAAACCAATTTTTTGTGGCTCGAAGAAACAATAATCGCATGGAAGTGAGACTTCTAACTGCCGCGACCAGAGGGTTTTTCTGCGCTCGCTAAGATCGCGACTTCGCCACGAAAACAAACAAAAAACCCCTCTGGCACCCAGGATAGACAGAGTTTGACCACACTTGCAAACGCCTCGAAGTTCGTTAAAAATACTCCTCTACGCGTCGTATAAACTCTATTTTCGGTGCTTGGAAATGTGGTCAAACACGATCTTTCATGTTTGATATATGTTTGATAGATTTTGAAATGGATTTCTCATACTCGTTAATAATTTATCAGGTTGAAACAAAGTACCTCGTGCATGGTACTAAATTTTTGCGGGTTCTAATTTTGGCGATTTTACCATTTAATCAAAACGTCCTTTTCGTTCAGAAACAAAACAATGAAATCATGTTATTGCTGATCCATTTGCCGGAGCAATCAGCCACCCAAGAACAAGATGTAATTGTGATGGAGTGACACTGATTACTGGATTACTGTGTTTAAAATCTCTACATGTTGTTTTTCTAATTTCAGTTAAACGCGAACGACTTACCGAAAGAATCACAAAAATTAGTACCCAGCAAGAAAAAACAATCTTCTACAATCGCAAATATTGGTTCCCGCAAAATTCAAAAAGTCGCCGATTCGCAAAAATAAACTCCCGCAATAATTTTGTGCCACACAGTAAATCGTAGCCCCTGACGGTGTTTGGATATCTGATCTTAATTTTACGATTTGATTTGTCCGTTTTCTCCTTAGCTTTAGTTTCGATTGAGAATATATATCAAACACCAAGACAGCGTTTGACCACATTTCCAATTCAAACACCTCGAAGTTGGTCAAAAATACTCCGCTATGGATCAGTATTTTCAACTCTCTTCTCAGTGTTTGGAGGTCAAAAACGGTCTTTCATGTTTGAAAGATTACATGGAAATGATTTTGAAATGGATGTGAATAAAACAACAGTTATTAACTATGAGAATGAAGTATTCATAAACCGGTCTAGGCATCGTTCATTGGAGCATGCCAAAAGTGCCAATAATTTTTAAAAAAATACAGTCGCCTAATTTCAAACTTCGCGAAGGTGCTCGAGAGAGGAAACTGGCAGAGATACCAAAATACAGCAAACAGAATACTGCAAAACCCGAACATTTTAAAAGAACTGTAGTTTAAAATTTGTTGTTATTGTGTTTTTATTTTTAACAATAAAAGCAACCGCATCTTGAATGCAAGAACCATAATTACGGCATGGCACCTACTAAATAACTGTAGAACATCGCACCGAATATGAACAAAATACATTTATAAGGTTTGGTCAAGGGTAAAAATATAACTTGCAATAAATTAAAACCAAACCTGATTATAAAATTATACAAACCAAAAAAATAAAGTAAACATTGATTTATCCAGCGAGGGTTAAACTAACGGCTACTGGAAGTTTAAGCATCACCGAGTAAATTGTCTTTTCAAAATTCCAAATGCACTTGTAAAGCAAAAAATACCGGTATATGCCTGCGTAGTTTGCTTGATTAGATAGTCGATAACAGTAAAATTACTGATACTGAGTGCAAAATTATGTGCCAATAAATAATTTACTTTTTTAAAAATTCCTACAAAAAACCAGTCCTATACTGGTTTCATGCCGACTAAGTATCGGAGTGTTTCAAAGACAAAAAATGTGACAATAGTGTGAGGTCCAATTCGCATCCAGTTTGGTACAAATCCCTTATAAAGTCCCAGTATTCCTTCATGTCTTACAATTTTTCCTATACAGTGTATGGTATTTCTGTACACTAACGGTTTTCCACTAGCATCTTTTTTCTGGTTCATCATGCGCGTTTTCACCACGTCAAACGGTGACGTACTGCTAGCTGTCACAAACCCTGCTATGACAGACGAGACTCCATGCAGAGCTGGACCTTCTTCCATCAGCTGAGCATTTAAAAGTGTGTGCTTAGTATGATCATACGATGGAATCTGTGCGGCTGTTAAGATGGCTGCGCGTTGAACTGTAGGCCCAACGCCTGTCCAAAGTCCTCTAACACCTTCCTTTCGCGCAATTGTCCAAAACGCATGAAAAGTGTGTCGATATTCTGACTTGCGACCAGGGCCTACGGCTTGAAAACGAACCTTGACCAGGTCAGTGGGTGTGGCAATGGCACTGCCTATAGTTCCTGAAGTCGCTCCAGCAACAATCTTCTTCCACAACGGAGTGTGAGCAATGTCTGTGGCTCCAAGTTGAAATTTGATAGGCTCATACGCGCCAAGGCGAATAGTACTGTATGAACCTTCTCTCATCATTGAAGGGATAAGTCTAGAAAACAAGCGTAATTATAAACATTGCGTGAAATATTTTCTGATGCGGTTAATGCTAACTGCAAGCAGCCGAGATTCGCTGATTGCATTGGAGTCGGTAGCAGGTAGGCAGGTAGGCAGGTAAAGTCTTTATAGAAGCCAAGTGGCTTACCACGCCGCCGCTTAACACCGGTTTCAGTCCCTGGATGTGATGCTAGTCTATCGCAGGGTTACCCCCAGTCAACCCCCAGGGGCTACCCCCAATATGTATACACCGGGGTGAAGAGAGGCACTGTGAGAGTGTCTTCCCCAAGAACACAACACAATGTCCCCGGCCAGGTCTCGAACCCAGACCGCTCGATCCGGAGGCGAGCGTACTAACCATGAGGCCAACGCGCCTCCCTATAATGGCAGGGTCTAAACTAAACAAGGATCTACTGAGGCGTGATAACTCATTCAACTGTCTTCTAATTCCTTGAACTCTACTAGTTGGCACTTTCAACTTACCCTTTGTAAAGGCCTCTGAAGCCTTCCTCTGAAAAGATTCTGATGGCACCTCTTATAAATCCTTTGTAGTAACGGTCTTTAAAGATGTTCTTACTGCTCTGCTTTGAACCAAGTTCATTATCAAGCTGCATGCGAATCTTTATGACATCAATCGGATTTGTAACTGAAAACAAAGGAAAAATAGGTAGGTTTCAACATCTCCGTGGTACAATTTGCGCGCCACAGGACATTTTGAGGAGTATGGAAAGATGAGAATTACACGTGACTCTGCTTTCCTTCTTCTATCCCTGCAGCCTTTGAACAGGCTTCTAGCGAGGGTGGAAAAATGAGGAGCGCGGAAAAAAAATTCGGCGACTGAAGCGAGGCGAGTGCGAGTGTGCCATTTCTTCTTCGCTCCCCAGACCGTTCTCGGCTAGCTCCATTCGCCCCAGTCCTGTTGTAATAGTGCTTACTCGGAAAACTCTGCTCGCCAGTCGTGAGTTTCTTTTCTCCCGCTATAGCAGTTCTGTAGTCTGTTCACGGTTACTATCCCAGGGGTGACCCCCATATAAAAAGGACGGAGGCGCTCATCAGAAATTTTGAAAGGGACCAAGATCTTGTTTTGAGAAGGTACGGCTCAATATCCTAAAGGTCCCCTGGTGAACACCCTAAGAATAAAACCATGTTTTTAACCCGAGCATCCCCGTCTTTTTATATGGGAGTTCCGGGGCTACTATCCCAGCAATTCGTGGCGCACCTAAAGAGTACAGTAGGCTCGATTTCCGCCGCTCTATCGAGTCCGGCCTCCAGGAGCGCGGGGTCTTTTCCCGAACCCGCCCCAGAACAGCGAAGGCTAGTAAATCGAGCCTAGGAGACATACGGCGGTCATTTCGGCCGTCATTTTGTTAACAAGGGCCCACTGCTATCTGTCACAGAATAGAGTGAGTAGCGTAGCCAATCAGAGAACGGCATTCGTGATAGAACGCTGGTAGATTTATACTAATTAACAATTAGATTATGAGCTCGAGACTTCTATGAGGTGATAGTTGATGAGGCCGAAGGCCGAATCAACTATCATCTCATAGAAGAAACTTTAGTGGTGAGCAATAAAGACAATGGCCGGCTGATAGTTGCCCCGCGGAAATTTGATGTTCTTAAAACAAATATTTGCCCGAGAAACGAAGCTTCGAGGCCAAATATGCTAGTTTTAAGAACATCAAATTTCCAAGGGGCAACTATCAGACCGATAGTTGCGAGACATAGACATGTTCACCACCAAATTTTCTTCTGCGCGCTACTTCAAAAATCAATCGGACTTCAATTGAACTATTTCCAACTTTTTGAGATGAAAGCCGTGAAAGCCAAATGAAAGATTTGAATAGGAAAAACAGACAAAACCCCCTTCATACAATTTCAATTGTTTTTTTCTACAAACCAGCTTGTTTACAGATAAATTTTCATGGACGACTACTATTTATCCGGGTATTTTCCGCGGACGGGCACTATGGGCTGTCTCTACGCGGATGAACACTATCGCGTCACGTGATCAATTTAAACCAATAAAAATCGGAAAAAATTTAGTGGTGAACTACAATGGCTGATAGTATACGAGTAGCTTAGCATTTGCATTAGTATACCATAGAATTCTACTAAACAATTAGATTATGAGCTCGAGATTTCTATGAGGTGATAGTTGATGAGGCCGAAGGCCGAATCAACTATCGCCTCATAGAAATCGAGAGCGAATAATCTAATTGTTTTAGTAGAATTCTAACTGAAATTAACGCAAATAACGGTTTCCAATGATTTTCCCACGTATTATTGAACTTTACCCATAAACAAAGTTGCACGTATCGAACTGTCCTTGGCAAATTTGCAGTTGTTTACGCGCGTACCCGCTTTTTCAATATTTTCAAGGTTTTAAAGTCAAGAAACCTTAAAAGTGCTACTTTTAGTCTTCTCAGGAATTTAATTACCTGTTTACATCTAAAATTCCTTCCAAAACTTTGGAAAACTATAAAAACATCGCATTTCGTGGACGACCGGCGGCCAACTGTACTCTAATGGCTGATAGTATACGAGTAGCTCAGCCAATCAGATTGCAGCATTTGCATTAGTATACTAGTAGAATTCTACTAATGAATATTAGTATAAATCTATATCTGACTGGATTCGCAAAAACGTGCCCGCAGAATTTCACTTGTCGCTATTAATCTCGATGGAATTCTGTCCTAGAGCTAGCTTTCCACAAGACTTATCGTGGCTGAAATAAAAGGAAATAACTCTCATTTACACCTTTTGAGGCCGGGAAGACTAAATTCACGGTCGTTTCATCGAATCATGAATTGTACAATTTAATTAAGAGCGCATTTCAACATGAAATTCGAGTCCAGATCAACATAAAAGTTCACGTATCAAAACCGCGGCCGAGAGTTAATCTATAGCTTTCTGAAGGCCTGCATCACCCTAAATGGACTGGAAAACGAGCTTCCTACACTGACCATCGATCGAACTTCAAACAAACTAGGCCATAAACACTCCACATGTTGTCAGTACGTCAATTATCGACCGGAAACCACACAGATAAATTGCTTCCGCGCTGGCGAATCACAGGCAGTTCTGATAGTTAGCTAAGCCGAGAGCGCCTAAAATTCATAAACTGAACAAGGAAATGCTACTCACGGTCGGATCGGCGCTTGACCTGATGTTCTTGACTCCGCTCGCAGCCATGTTTTGCTCGCAAATAACAATATCCCGGATGTATTTGAATTTCACCGAGCGGGAAAGCAGCCTTTCAACAGTACAACAGATTTTTTTCAAGTCTTTAACCACATCAACGTTCAGGCCAAAAAACGCCAACAGCAGCTAGAAATGTCTACTCCATTGCACGCCTAAGCCCTAAACTGATGTGGCTAAAGCTTTTTGCTGTCTAAAGCAAGCACAACGTTATCGCCACACTGCAAACGGCTCACTATTACGGGACTAAAAATGTCGACCCGTATACACATCTCAGAGCCGTTTAATGTACGATAACGGACGACGCTTGCTAGCAAATCGTGGGACTTGCACCTTCATTGGACTTAATGATGTCCTCGGGCGAACTTCCTTTAGACAGCAGTTATAAAACGCTAATCGCTCGGCTCCTGTCGGAGTCACCGGGCGAACTAAAATTCAGACGAGTGTAGCCTGGGCTAAACTTAACACCAATTGAAAAGGGGAGCAGGGGAGAGGTTGGGGGGGGGGGGGGGTAGCCATAAATAATAAATCATAGAAAAATTAATGAAACATGCCGCAAGAAGTTTTTTACATTTCATGCTAGATGAGCTTTACAAGGCGCTTCCATAAGCAAAGTCAAAAGACTAAATAAACAAATAAAATCACAGGTTACATGAGTGGAGGGGTTAAAATTCTGCGGGCACGTTTTTACGAATCCAGTGAGATATTGCAAATGAATATGGCCATGTCGTACTGAGAGTGCTATCTACCTCGTTTCCTCTTAAAAGAAGCCATACCATGCCTGTGAAAGCCGCTGAAGTCAGTGCAAATTAGTCGAACGAGCCGAAACACAGGGAACGTAGAGGTTGAATTGATCATTTGGCTTGTGGCCTTAGTCTAGACATGCTAAACCTCTGCGATGCATGAATGAATGAATGAACTTAATTGATATTTTAGCCTAAGTGACCTCTCTATGTCTTTCACAGTGGATCAAACTAGCCAATCATTCCGACAAGAGCATGGAAAGCAGTCAAAGCGGCCATATATTTCTGTATTTCGGGCAGAAAGTGGAGGTTACGTGACATTCAGTTGCAATTATTGCAAATGAATATGGCCATGTCGTACTGAGAGTGCTATCTACCTCGTTTCCTCTTAAAAGAAGCCATACCATGCCTGTGAAAGCCGCTGAAGTCAGTGCAAATTAGTCGAACGAGCCGAAACACAGGGAACGTAGAGGTTGAATTGATCATTTGGCTTGTGGCCTTAGTCTAGACATGCTAAACCTCTGCGATGCATGAATGAATGAATGAACTTAATTGATATTTTAGCCTAAGTGACCTCTCTATGTCTTTCACAGTGGATCAAACTAGCCAATCATTCCGACAAGAGCATGGAAAGCAGTCAAAGCGGCCATATATTTCTGTATTTCGGGCAGAAAGTGGAGGTTACGTGACATTCAGTTGCAATATCTGACTGGATTCGCAAAAACGTGCCCGCAGAATTTCACTTGTCGCTATTAATCTCGATGGAATTCTGTCCTAGAGCTAGCTTTCCACAAGACTTATCGTGGCTGAAATAAAAGGAAATAACTCTCATTTACACCTTTTGAGGCCGGGAAGACTAAATTCACGGTCGTTTCATCGAATCATGAATTGTACAATTTAATTAAGAGCGCATTTCAACATGAAATTCGAGTCCAGATCAACATAAAAGTTCACGTATCAAAACCGCGGCCGAGAGTTAATCTATAGCTTTCTGAAGGCCTGCATCACCCTAAATGGACTGGAAAACGAGCTTCCTACACTGACCATCGATCGAACTTCAAACAAACTAGGCCATAAACACTCCACATGTTGTCAGTACGTCAATTATCGACCGGAAACCACACAGATAAATTGCTTCCGCGCTGGCGAATCACAGGCAGTTCTGATAGTTAGCTAAGCCGAGAGCGCCTAAAATTCATAAACTGAACAAGGAAATGCTACTCACGGTCGGATCGGCGCTTGACCTGATGTTCTTGACTCCGCTCGCAGCCATGTTTTGCTCGCAAATAACAATATCCCGGATGTATTTGAATTTCACCGAGCGGGAAAGCAGCCTTTCAACAGTACAACAGATTTTTTTCAAGTCTTTAACCACATCAACGTTCAGGCCAAAAAACGCCAACAGCAGCTAGAAATGTCTACTCCATTGCACGCCTAAGCCCTAAACTGATGTGGCTAAAGCTTTTTGCTGTCTAAAGCAAGCACAACGTTATCGCCACACTGCAAACGGCTCACTATTACGGGACTAAAAATGTCGACCCGTATACACATCTCAGAGCCGTTTAATGTACGATAACGGACGACGCTTGCTAGCAAATCGTGGGACTTGCACCTTCATTGGACTTAATGATGTCCTCGGGCGAACTTCCTTTAGACAGCAGTTATAAAACGCTAATCGCTCGGCTCCTGTCGGAGTCACCGGGCGAACTAAAATTCAGACGAGTGTAGCCTGGGCTAAACTTAACACCAATTGAAAAGGGGAGCAGGGGAGAGGTTGGGGGGGGGGGGGGGTAGCCATAAATAATAAATCATAGAAAAATTAATGAAACATGCCGCAAGAAGTTTTTTACATTTCATGCTAGATGAGCTTTACAAGGCGCTTCCATAAGCAAAGTCAAAAGACTAAATAAACAAATAAAATCACAGGTTACATGAGTGGAGGGGTTAAAATTCTGCGGGCACGTTTTTACGAATCCAGTGAGATATTGCAAATGAATATGGCCATGTCGTACTGAGAGTGCTATCTACCTCGTTTCCTCTTAAAAGAAGCCATACCATGCCTGTGAAAGCCGCTGAAGTCAGTGCAAATTAGTCGAACGAGCCGAAACACAGGGAACGTAGAGGTTGAATTGATCATTTGGCTTGTGGCCTTAGTCTAGACATGCTAAACCTCTGCGATGCATGAATGAATGAATGAACTTAATTGATATTTTAGCCTAAGTGACCTCTCTATGTCTTTCACAGTGGATCAAACTAGCCAATCATTCCGACAAGAGCATGGAAAGCAGTCAAAGCGGCCATATATTTCTGTATTTCGGGCAGAAAGTGGAGGTTACGTGACATTCAGTTGCAATTATTGCAAATGAATATGGCCATGTCGTACTGAGAGTGCTATCTACCTCGTTTCCTCTTAAAAGAAGCCATACCATGCCTGTGAAAGCCGCTGAAGTCAGTGCAAATTAGTCGAACGAGCCGAAACACAGGGAACGTAGAGGTTGAATTGATCATTTGGCTTGTGGCCTTAGTCTAGACATGCTAAACCTCTGCGATGCATGAATGAATGAATGAACTTAATTGATATTTTAGCCTAAGTGACCTCTCTATGTCTTTCACAGTGGATCAAACTAGCCAATCATTCCGACAAGAGCATGGAAAGCAGTCAAAGCGGCCATATATTTCTGTATTTCGGGCAGAAAGTGGAGGTTACGTGACATTCAGTTGCAATATCTGACTGGATTCGCAAAAACGTGCCCGCAGAATTTCACTTGTCGCTATTAATCTCGATGGAATTCTGTCCTAGAGCTAGCTTTCCACAAGACTTATCGTGGCTGAAATAAAAGGAAATAACTCTCATTTACACCTTTTGAGGCCGGGAAGACTAAATTCACGGTCGTTTCATCGAATCATGAATTGTACAATTTAATTAAGAGCGCATTTCAACATGAAATTCGAGTCCAGATCAACATAAAAGTTCACGTATCAAAACCGCGGCCGAGAGTTAATCTATAGCTTTCTGAAGGCCTGCATCACCCTAAATGGACTGGAAAACGAGCTTCCTACACTGACCATCGATCGAACTTCAAACAAACTAGGCCATAAACACTCCACATGTTGTCAGTACGTCAATTATCGACCGGAAACCACACAGATAAATTGCTTCCGCGCTGGCGAATCACAGGCAGTTCTGATAGTTAGCTAAGCCGAGAGCGCCTAAAATTCATAAACTGAACAAGGAAATGCTACTCACGGTCGGATCGGCGCTTGACCTGATGTTCTTGACTCCGCTCGCAGCCATGTTTTGCTCGCAAATAACAATATCCCGGATGTATTTGAATTTCACCGAGCGGGAAAGCAGCCTTTCAACAGTACAACAGATTTTTTTCAAGTCTTTAACCACATCAACGTTCAGGCCAAAAAACGCCAACAGCAGCTAGAAATGTCTACTCCATTGCACGCCTAAGCCCTAAACTGATGTGGCTAAAGCTTTTTGCTGTCTAAAGCAAGCACAACGTTATCGCCACACTGCAAACGGCTCACTATTACGGGACTAAAAATGTCGACCCGTATACACATCTCAGAGCCGTTTAATGTACGATAACGGACGACGCTTGCTAGCAAATCGTGGGACTTGCACCTTCATTGGACTTAATGATGTCCTCGGGCGAACTTCCTTTAGACAGCAGTTATAAAACGCTAATCGCTCGGCTCCTGTCGGAGTCACCGGGCGAACTAAAATTCAGACGAGTGTAGCCTGGGCTAAACTTAACACCAATTGAAAAGGGGAGCAGGGGAGAGGTTGGGGGGGGGGGGGGGTAGCCATAAATAATAAATCATAGAAAAATTAATGAAACATGCCGCAAGAAGTTTTTTACATTTCATGCTAGATGAGCTTTACAAGGCGCTTCCATAAGCAAAGTCAAAAGACTAAATAAACAAATAAAATCACAGGTTACATGAGTGGAGGGGTTAAAATTCTGCGGGCACGTTTTTACGAATCCAGTGAGATATTGCAAATGAATATGGCCATGTCGTACTGAGAGTGCTATCTACCTCGTTTCCTCTTAAAAGAAGCCATACCATGCCTGTGAAAGCCGCTGAAGTCAGTGCAAATTAGTCGAACGAGCCGAAACACAGGGAACGTAGAGGTTGAATTGATCATTTGGCTTGTGGCCTTAGTCTAGACATGCTAAACCTCTGCGATGCATGAATGAATGAATGAACTTAATTGATATTTTAGCCTAAGTGACCTCTCTATGTCTTTCACAGTGGATCAAACTAGCCAATCATTCCGACAAGAGCATGGAAAGCAGTCAAAGCGGCCATATATTTCTGTATTTCGGGCAGAAAGTGGAGGTTACGTGACATTCAGTTGCAATTATTGCAAATGAATATGGCCATGTCGTACTGAGAGTGCTATCTACCTCGTTTCCTCTTAAAAGAAGCCATACCATGCCTGTGAAAGCCGCTGAAGTCAGTGCAAATTAGTCGAACGAGCCGAAACACAGGGAACGTAGAGGTTGAATTGATCATTTGGCTTGTGGCCTTAGTCTAGACATGCTAAACCTCTGCGATGCATGAATGAATGAATGAACTTAATTGATATTTTAGCCTAAGTGACCTCTCTATGTCTTTCACAGTGGATCAAACTAGCCAATCATTCCGACAAGAGCATGGAAAGCAGTCAAAGCGGCCATATATTTCTGTATTTCGGGCAGAAAGTGGAGGTTACGTGACATTCAGTTGCAATATCTGACTGGATTCGCAAAAACGTGCCC
The DNA here is from genome assembly GCA_964020085.1 of Micromussa lordhowensis. Taxonomy (NCBI): domain Eukaryota; kingdom Metazoa; phylum Cnidaria; class Anthozoa; order Scleractinia; family Lobophylliidae; genus Micromussa; species Micromussa lordhowensis. The sequence goes on along the minus strand of OZ026601.1, from coordinate 35,519,887 downwards.
GCAGAATTTCACTTGTCGCTATTAATCTCGATGGAATTCTGTCCTAGAGCTAGCTTTCCACAAGACTTATCGTGGCTGAAATAAAAGGAAATAACTCTCATTTACACCTTTTGAGGCCGGGAAGACTAAATTCACGGTCGTTTCATCGAATCATGAATTGTACAATTTAATTAAGAGCGCATTTCAACATGAAATTCGAGTCCAGATCAACATAAAAGTTCACGTATCAAAACCGCGGCCGAGAGTTAATCTATAGCTTTCTGAAGGCCTGCATCACCCTAAATGGACTGGAAAACGAGCTTCCTACACTGACCATCGATCGAACTTCAAACAAACTAGGCCATAAACACTCCACATGTTGTCAGTACGTCAATTATCGACCGGAAACCACACAGATAAATTGCTTCCGCGCTGGCGAATCACAGGCAGTTCTGATAGTTAGCTAAGCCGAGAGCGCCTAAAATTCATAAACTGAACAAGGAAATGCTACTCACGGTCGGATCGGCGCTTGACCTGATGTTCTTGACTCCGCTCGCAGCCATGTTTTGCTCGCAAATAACAATATCCCGGATGTATTTGAATTTCACCGAGCGGGAAAGCAGCCTTTCAACAGTACAACAGATTTTTTTCAAGTCTTTAACCACATCAACGTTCAGGCCAAAAAACGCCAACAGCAGCTAGAAATGTCTACTCCATTGCACGCCTAAGCCCTAAACTGATGTGGCTAAAGCTTTTTGCTGTCTAAAGCAAGCACAACGTTATCGCCACACTGCAAACGGCTCACTATTACGGGACTAAAAATGTCGACCCGTATACACATCTCAGAGCCGTTTAATGTACGATAACGGACGACGCTTGCTAGCAAATCGTGGGACTTGCACCTTCATTGGACTTAATGATGTCCTCGGGCGAACTTCCTTTAGACAGCAGTTATAAAACGCTAATCGCTCGGCTCCTGTCGGAGTCACCGGGCGAACTAAAATTCAGACGAGTGTAGCCTGGGCTAAACTTAACACCAATTGAAAAGGGGAGCAGGGGAGAGGTTGGGGGGGGGGGGGGGTAGCCATAAATAATAAATCATAGAAAAATTAATGAAACATGCCGCAAGAAGTTTTTTACATTTCATGCTAGATGAGCTTTACAAGGCGCTTCCATAAGCAAAGTCAAAAGACTAAATAAACAAATAAAATCACAGGTTACATGAGTGGAGGGGTTAAAATTCTGCGGGCACGTTTTTACGAATCCAGTGAGATATTGCAAATGAATATGGCCATGTCGTACTGAGAGTGCTATCTACCTCGTTTCCTCTTAAAAGAAGCCATACCATGCCTGTGAAAGCCGCTGAAGTCAGTGCAAATTAGTCGAACGAGCCGAAACACAGGGAACGTAGAGGTTGAATTGATCATTTGGCTTGTGGCCTTAGTCTAGACATGCTAAACCTCTGCGATGCATGAATGAATGAATGAACTTAATTGATATTTTAGCCTAAGTGACCTCTCTATGTCTTTCACAGTGGATCAAACTAGCCAATCATTCCGACAAGAGCATGGAAAGCAGTCAAAGCGGCCATATATTTCTGTATTTCGGGCAGAAAGTGGAGGTTACGTGACATTCAGTTGCAATTATTGCAAATGAATATGGCCATGTCGTACTGAGAGTGCTATCTACCTCGTTTCCTCTTAAAAGAAGCCATACCATGCCTGTGAAAGCCGCTGAAGTCAGTGCAAATTAGTCGAACGAGCCGAAACACAGGGAACGTAGAGGTTGAATTGATCATTTGGCTTGTGGCCTTAGTCTAGACATGCTAAACCTCTGCGATGCATGAATGAATGAATGAACTTAATTGATATTTTAGCCTAAGTGACCTCTCTATGTCTTTCACAGTGGATCAAACTAGCCAATCATTCCGACAAGAGCATGGAAAGCAGTCAAAGCGGCCATATATTTCTGTATTTCGGGCAGAAAGTGGAGGTTACGTGACATTCAGTTGCAATATCTGACTGGATTCGCAAAAACGTGCCCGCAGAATTTCACTTGTCGCTATTAATCTCGATGGAATTCTGTCCTAGAGCTAGCTTTCCACAAGACTTATCGTGGCTGAAATAAAAGGAAATAACTCTCATTTACACCTTTTGAGGCCGGGAAGACTAAATTCACGGTCGTTTCATCGAATCATGAATTGTACAATTTAATTAAGAGCGCATTTCAACATGAAATTCGAGTCCAGATCAACATAAAAGTTCACGTATCAAAACCGCGGCCGAGAGTTAATCTATAGCTTTCTGAAGGCCTGCATCACCCTAAATGGACTGGAAAACGAGCTTCCTACACTGACCATCGATCGAACTTCAAACAAACTAGGCCATAAACACTCCACATGTTGTCAGTACGTCAATTATCGACCGGAAACCACACAGATAAATTGCTTCCGCGCTGGCGAATCACAGGCAGTTCTGATAGTTAGCTAAGCCGAGAGCGCCTAAAATTCATAAACTGAACAAGGAAATGCTACTCACGGTCGGATCGGCGCTTGACCTGATGTTCTTGACTCCGCTCGCAGCCATGTTTTGCTCGCAAATAACAATATCCCGGATGTATTTGAATTTCACCGAGCGGGAAAGCAGCCTTTCAACAGTACAACAGATTTTTTTCAAGTCTTTAACCACATCAACGTTCAGGCCAAAAAACGCCAACAGCAGCTAGAAATGTCTACTCCATTGCACGCCTAAGCCCTAAACTGATGTGGCTAAAGCTTTTTGCTGTCTAAAGCAAGCACAACGTTATCGCCACACTGCAAACGGCTCACTATTACGGGACTAAAAATGTCGACCCGTATACACATCTCAGAGCCGTTTAATGTACGATAACGGACGACGCTTGCTAGCAAATCGTGGGACTTGCACCTTCATTGGACTTAATGATGTCCTCGGGCGAACTTCCTTTAGACAGCAGTTATAAAACGCTAATCGCTCGGCTCCTGTCGGAGTCACCGGGCGAACTAAAATTCAGACGAGTGTAGCCTGGGCTAAACTTAACACCAATTGAAAAGGGGAGCAGGGGAGAGGTTGGGGGGGGGGGGGGGTAGCCATAAATAATAAATCATAGAAAAATTAATGAAACATGCCGCAAGAAGTTTTTTACATTTCATGCTAGATGAGCTTTACAAGGCGCTTCCATAAGCAAAGTCAAAAGACTAAATAAACAAATAAAATCACAGGTTACATGAGTGGAGGGGTTAAAATTCTGCGGGCACGTTTTTACGAATCCAGTGAGATATCTATTCTGTTATTGATAGTGAGGCCGCTTCTTTGTGTTTTCAAAGTGTCTTTGAAGAGGATTTAGATTAAATTTTTGAACGACTACTAGATTTAGACGAAAACAATTAGATTATTCGCTGTCGATTTCTATAGAAATCAATGAAAGGCCGATAGAAATCCCGAGCTTATTATCTAATTGTTTATTTTATCGTGTGACGAAGCCTTTGCTAGCTTACAACGTTACAAAAGGGTCGATTTGACGCGGGTCGTGCCTTTGAACGAGGTGTGCTATCCCTACTCACAACTGAATTTTACGATCGCTTTTAAGGCAATAAACAGGAGCTCGTGCATTGTTGATTCAATACACATAATACACGCAGGCCGGAAATAATCACGAAATACAGACATCTCACCTGCCCCTCCACACATGTTGGAAAGTCCGCTGAAGGCAAATCTTGTCAGATTATCTGACGATTTTGTGGCCATACCTGTGCTGGTCAAGTGTCGTTTTCAGCCGCAAAAATCATAAGACGACCTAAGACGACCTACGACACGTGAAAGAATGGTAAGTAAGTTATTTGCAATTCACAACTCCGGCAATATTTTCTGACTGGGTGGTGGTAATTGATGTCTGTCACCAGAATATTAATGAAAAGTTGTGGGTTTTCGTTTTGGAGGGATTTTGTGACTTGATTTTACCGCTTGAAAGTCAGACAATTCTGCTAGATCAGATGATAGTCGATTGGTAGAGCAAATATATTCTAAGCGTTGTGTCTAATTCGACGCTCAGAAGGCCCGTAAACGTGACGAAAAGACGAAAACTCGTGTTATTCATAAAGCCAGAAGTAAACAAATTTATAAAAACATGGGGACACAAGGGAAATGATATTTTTATCCCACACCCTGCTAGTTGTCAATCACCCCTTGTAGCGTCCAATGAGAACTTTTTCACGCGGGTAGGGTGGACAAAATATTAAACGCCGAGCCAATCAGAAAACAGCAAGTTGGTTTTTCTGGGGAGCCCACAGCCCTGCTTGCTTCGAGCTTCGCCGCCATACTGCCGTTTTCACGCTTTGTAGGGTGGGGAAAGTAGCGACAAAAATGGCAACTCCAGGACAGAAGGAGAGAGAGGCAGAGCTTCACTCTGTGCTCAGAGCTGCTAACCTGTTAGACTACTACCCAAGTTTCCTCGAACAAGGAGGCGACGATGTACGGCAGTTCTGTGATGCGAGCGAGGATGAATTCAAAGAAATTATCGCCTTGGTCGGCATGTCGACGAAGCCTCTACACACAAGGCGGCTGCAAAAAGCTTTGGTGGAATGGAAGAGCAAACGAGGGCATTCTCCCGAGCGAGTTGCTCCGGGATCTTGGATGGATAAATGGACTTCGTCTCCTCAAGTTAACCGAACTCCGCCGCCAAGCACTTCAACGCCGGCGACAAGTTCAGGTCGTAAAAGAAGAAGTAGCTCCGGCGGCTCTCAAGGAGGCCCGGAGAAACGCATCGTGGAACTGAAACTACCTCCAATGGAAGTTATAATCGACTGGGAAAAACTCGATCCCGAACGTCAGCAACTGATCCGAGATCACTCGCGAATTTATGGCCGAGACGTGAAAAAACGAAAGACGAACACGCTCAATTCACACGAACAAATGATCAACGAAGCCGCCGCTCAGCTTTGCCTTCGCGATCCAACCCTTCTTGTTCGCCGAGATGAGTTGTTTACCATGGCTAGACGAGTTGTGCGAGACAGTGGGTTTACGTTCGTACATGGACATTCCAGGTCCAAGTTTGTCTCCGAATCAGACGAGGAACTGGACGGTGAGTGCTCTATGAGTGATGTGAAATTTGGTTGTTTGCCGTCCTGAAGTTTATTGTGTACATTCGTAAGCTCATTGTATTTGGAGTCTTGTTTGAAATACGATACCTATTATTGAGTGACCTGCAAGTTTCCAGAAATTTAGGTTTAAGCTTGCTTATTTTAATTTTATTTTAATTTTGGTTGACAGCTAGTCAAAGTCTTGAGCTGATCAATTTCGGTGGTTAACTTAAGAAAGTTGCAGCTTAGACATTTTTAAATATAATCTGGGCTTAATATTGTAGAGTGTATCATGTAATCAAAAGACAAATCGGTCTGCTAGCATTGGTCCCTTTTTTCCAATAGTTGGTCAGGCAATTACGGTAATAAAAAAAGAAAAGCAAGTGGAAAAAATAATTGCTTAAACACTTCAAAATCTTGGATGGGGAGGGTGTGCAGGAATTGAAGGACCCTTATGAATTTGCAACATTGGAGATTGCTCCCCAGTTCTTTGACTCCTGAGTATACTTTAGACCAGAATAGAAATTGTATAAATTTACAGGTGTATGTCTTTTTCGTGTCCATTTTCAGATCATGGCTATTAAAACTCATATCTTATCATCTCTGTTTTTTCATCTTCCTCTGGCATTATCAAATGCAGGAGATGCCAGTTATGAGATTATAATCTGCACTAAACATGTCAATTTGACAATGCAAAAATAGAAAGTGTTATGAGAGAGAACCAGAGATAAAACCTTACATGAAAGTTGTGAGCAAAGACGACTGGCAAAGGAGCCATGGTGTAGGGAATTTTCTTTAATAAGGGCTCCTTCCTTAACACTACATCACAATACATGTAATTAACTTCTTTTGTGTAGTTCCTGAAAAAGAACATACCACCACAGAGGGCATTTCACATGAGACCCTCACCTCCTTGGAATTAAAAAATCCTTTTTTGTGAGGAACAATTTTTGAACAGCTGCTAGATCAGTACTTGAATCCATAATTGAAGGATGTATGGAAACTACATTTAAAGCGATCATCCATCCCCCCTGCCCTCTGGAATTATCTGAATCTTGGCCTTTGACCCCACCCCTTTAAGAGTTTCCAATTCCCTCCATTGCAGAGGTTTGGACATTGTCTGGAACTGTAAAATTTTATACATGTATGTATATTCTGTTGGTTAACATGTAGTTGTTGTTTTTATAGTGGCCAAGAAGAATCAGGTGTCTCAAGCAAACAAACTCAAACGAGAAGAACGTCTAACTGAGATTGACAGCCTGCTACAAAACAACAAGGAATTACAGGAGCAAATAATGCAAAAACTAGATGAAGCGCGAGCCTTAAGTGCAACAGCAGAGGTAGGACACTGTTGACCTTTGTTAAAGACTCAATAAATTAGTATTATTATTCATTCAAAATATTTCCCCATTTCTGATTGATTAAAACCACACACATAATTTACCATAACCGGCTGCTGTTCACCAAATTTGAAAAGAATCTTCGCCATATTGAATCAATGACGTCAAAAGTGCAGCCTACTTCAGATTATTGAACCGATGACGTCAAAAGTGCAGCCCACTGCAGATTATTGAACCGTTTGCCAAGAAAACCTGAGGACGATATTATGTTATTTTAAGTGAGCGAAAAAACAGAGAGTGAAATAGCGAAACTCCTTTAAAAACAGGGAAATATTTTGAATGAATAATAAAGCAATTATTGAATTTGGCTTTCGTAGGATATGAAGAATTCTGCAGATCTCGGAGGGTATTATCCACCTTGGCCTTTTGCCTCTGTGGATAACACCCTACTTGTTCTACAGAATTCTTCATATCCTACTCAGCCTCATTCAATAATTGCTAAATATGCTGTGCCATATTTTTTCAATGAGGAAGTTGATATACAATGTAAAATAGTGTTCTCAAAAATAGAGCAGGACGAACAATTTCTGTCCATGTACACGTAAGTTGAAGTCACTCTATGCAGACAGTTGAACAAAATGAGTGCATAACAAAGTTTTCCAGATAAATGTGTTATCACACTACATTCTGCAGTCTGGGTGTATGTAAATGATTACCAGTATGCTTCCATTTAAACTGATGTCGAGAGAACTTGTCGCTGTGCAAGGATTCAGACGTCATACAAGATCATCATTAAACATTGCAGTAGATAACATTTTTTAGATTGTCTGTGGTAAACGTTCTGGTTAGGAGACTGTTTGTTCTTGTATTTATATTGCTATATTGACTGTGGGAAAGATTTGTTTGTCCTTGATCCACACTGTAGGTATGTAGATACAGTAATTAAATTTACAGTTACCAGGAAAATGAATAGTATTTATTATGTATAATTTCTACAGAATTGAAACAAAATGGCCAGCACATGAAATGAAAATGAGAGTGGTCTCAAATGAAAAAAAAACTCATTTCATGAACCTGGACTGTGTCTAGAGCAGAAAAATAGTAAATTATAGACATTGTGATTGGTTGTTTGTTAGATTAATGAGCTACAAGCTGACCTCAGTAAACTGCAGAGTCAACAAGTGTCCCTTCAGCTTGAGCACAAAGAGCTGAAGAAGAAGCAGCGTCGTTCTGAAAGATATTACACTAACAAGCAGACAAAAGATTCTGGCTCTCAGAGCACCGGTCTACATGATGACGATGACATGGTGGGAGATGTGTCATTACAAGGTGAACTCACACCAGATGACCGTTCTGAGGAAGGTTGGTATTCCAGGGGGGTGGGTGGGCGACTTAAGGATGGGGTGCTCATTGGAAATGTTTAAAAAATACGCTAAGAGGTACGAAGATCCTGTTTTGTGAGCGTGGCTTGAAATTTTTTCACCCCTAAGAGTTAAATACATTCAGGGTTCGTACAGGTCATGGAAAACCTGGAAAGTCATGGAATCTTTTATTTCATTTTCCAGGCCTGGAAAGTCATGGAATTTAGGTTTGGGTCATGGAAAGTCATGGAAAATCAGTACGCTTTCTATGAGTGAAAGGCAGTAAGATCCAAAGTTGAAAAATTAACAGACGAGTCCAAAATCAGATTTAATTTTAGTTGAATAAGTGATTGTTTTCACATTACTTTCAGAGAACAATTGCTTAACTTAGGTAATGGAATTTTCCAAAAGGTCATGGAAAAAGTCATGGAAAGTCATGGAATTTTAGCAAGTCAAACGTGTACGAACCCTGTACATTATCTCCTGTCATATGTTTTAGCTTAATGCCCTAAAAGTTACCACAAAAGCTCTGGCTTTGGACCTTTTGAGGATGAACACCCTAAGAGGTACATTTACATGTACAAAAACTGCTTTTTCAACCCCGAAAGGTATGCTGAGCACTCCTGTCCTTTTTATATTGAAGTCACCAAGGTTGGTATAAATATACTGTACAGTGTGAAGGTGAAACTACATGAACATAAACTGCATGTACATGTAGCTAACCAGGTGCATGAGGACCACCCAGTACAAACATGTGCAAGCAATTCACTCCTGAAAGTCTTATTTTTCCTGTTTTGTGACTCTTTTCAGGGCTTCCGGAATTATGCGCTGATGCGAAATCGCATAATTCAGCTCTGAGCGCATAATTCGCATAATCCTGAAAAAAAAACGCATAATGGCGCATAATGTTAGAAAATTTCGAAAAATCTATTAATAAGCTATGCTTTTTTCATACCTTGAGAGATTCATGGAATATTTTTCCCATAAATACGGTACATTTTCGCAGCCAATCAGTGCTCCAAGATCAAGTTTTTCAGAAGTCGCCTTTTCGCGACCTTCCTCTGTATAATGGTCGCCTCTACAATAAATTTGGTCGCCAAAATCATATCGTTTTCAAAGAAGGACACTTTACATGGTGTTAGTACCGCTGACCAGAACGAGCCCGCATTGAAAATCGTTTGAAGAACGTTCTGATGATGTTAGTTTTCATTTTCAACAGTTTTTCTTGTTGAACAGTCTTATTTAACGTTAAGGAAAGTAAATGAAAGAAAAAAGAAACAGGTATGAAAGACAAGCATACAAAAATTGTGATTAAATTCGTTTGGCTTAGTGATTATATTGGAAAAAACCCTGTTGGTGAACAATCAGCCTTTTCTACTGCATCAGTCATCAAATTGGTGACCTGCTCGTAAAATTTAGTCGCCAAATTATTTTCCCGCCATGGCGACCAAAACAGTCGCAGCTTGGAGCGCTGCAAATAGCCACTGCTTCGTTACAAAAAGCGTTCAATTTTTCGCTAAAAAATATTGTGCAATTTGCATAATTTGCTCATAATTCGGGATTTTGGGCGCACAATTTGCCAAAAAATAATTTGCATTTGCATAATTTGCTGAAAAAAAACCCCGCATAATCCCGGAAGCCCTGTCTTTTGTGGCTGTCTTTGTTTAGTTCTTTTTTGTATAATGCAGGAATTTTACATACTACTACATGTATACACAGTGCAACCAAATCTGAAACAAATCAGTGTCGAGCAGACAAGATCACAGTTTCCAATATCAAGGACTTACAGAATGCTTCTTTGTTTGTATTCTGAGTAGTCCTGCAGATTATTTCTTGCTACTAACTCACAAAATTGGATATTTATTAGTAACATAATTTACAACTGAATTTAAATTTGTTTTCCTTGACCAGGTCTTCCCACTGAAAGTGTACATGTGGAAGAGGAGTCCCAGGTCACCACTGTCGGGCAGTCCAGAACAATGCAAGTTCCTGAAGCTGTAGTTACTCAGATATTACCACCAGCCTCAGGTATGTGCGGCAACTATAGCGAAGCTGGTAGTACAGTAGGTGAGGGTCTGTGATCACTTGATTTATCTTGCTACATGTACATGTACATTTGAGTCATAGCTACAAATCAGAGTTCTCATTAGTTTAGGGAGTAGAGGGCTAGTTTCATGAAGTAGATGGCTGACACTGATTCCAGTGGCCAAGAGACAAGCCTCTAGGGAGATTTCAGGGCATGCTCCCCCAGAAGACTGAGAGGCTCTGCAGAAATCCTATTTTACACATTCTCTTGAAGATATTTCTCCCCAAAAAGGTCAAAATACCAAGAACATTAAGCAATTTCAAAGACTTTTTGCAATTTTTATCCTATGTACAGCACTAGTGTAACTGAAACACCACACCCTGACCCCATGCCCCCTCTCTAGTTATAGCCTTGACTGTCCTGAGACAAAGACGGTTTAGTCACGTTCCAAAAAAACCTGTGTTTTCCCCAAATTACTTCTTTACACATATTATTATTTGCCAAAATTTGGTGGCTCAGAAGTGGAAGTGAATGGATCTGTATGTTCATGTATAACTGGATAATAACTTACTGAAATATTTTTTGTTTGCTTGTTTTGTTCTACTGAAGGAATTCCAACAACTTCAACTAATGTCACAGTTAACCTGCCTCAACGCCAGGAAGCACTGAACCCTGAAGAGGAATCATCAGTGAGAGCACTTTACACGGCGTTTATGCCTCAACACTTGCAGGTTAGAAATCATATACATGTAGTTGATTAACATTTTGTTTGGGTTAATCAAATTATAGTGTTTAGACGGTTGGCGATGTCTTAAAGAAGGATAACATTTCAATAAAGGTCTACCATGTGAAATAACATAGCTCAACTTTGTCACTGGCATGTAATTCTTTTATGTTCTTCAGTCAGAACCATTCTTGTTCATTTTGGGTTTTATGTGAAGTATATATGAAATAATTCATATATTTGAACTGCGGTTATAGAAGAAAGTGAAGAATGATCATGTCACAGTTAACGGGAAGATATGAACTCAACAAATTGACCTTGCTCCCAATGTGTGGCTTCATAGCTCAGTTGGTAGAGCATCGCACCGGTATCGCGGAGGTCACGGGTTTGAATCCCGTTGAAGCCCTGATTTTTTTCCGGCTTCTTCTTTCCAATTGCTTAAATTGGAAAATTCACTGCGATGATCATTCTTCACTTTCATCTATAACCACAGTTCAAACATATGAATTATTTCTTATATACTTCACATCATTTTACTCCTCACGGGAAGATATTAACTCATAAAATTGACCTCGCTCCCAATGTGTGGCTTCATAGCTCAGTTGGTAGAGCATCGCACCGGTATCGCGGAGGTCACAGGTTCGAATCCCGTTGAAGCCCTGTTTTTTTTCAGGCTTCTTCTTTCCAATTGCTTAGATTGAAAAATTCACTGTGATGGACATTCTTCACTTTCATCTATAACCGCAGTTCAAATATATGAATTATTTCATACATGTATATACTTCACATCATTTCACTCCTCACGGGAAGATATGAACTCAACAAATTGACCTCACTCCCAATGTGTGGCTTCATAGCTCAGTTGGTAGAGCATTGCACCCGTATTGCGGAGGTCATGGGTTCCAATCCCATTAAAGCCCTGATTTTTTTCAGGCTTCTTTCCAATTGCTTAAATTGGAAAATTCACTGCAATGATCATTCTTCACTTTCACTTTTAATTTTGGGATTATTGCATTGTACACTGTACATGTAGATTAGAAAAATGATCCAAAATATTTTGACCTAGTTCCTTAATAATTATTATTAGTTACAGTTGTAGTGATCACAATGTTGTTTGTTTGGCAGACGGAGGTTGTGCAGCAAGTTCACCAGCAAGCAGAAGGAGGTCAAATGATACCTGGTTATTCGCAAGCACTTGTTAATGCTGCTGTATCATCAGACCCCACCATCAATGCCTTGTTGAGTCTAGGGGCCAAAGACAAGGTTCTCCTACCAGGAATGCTGCCGCCTGGTGTGTCTGTGGCTGCTGTGCCTGTCACTTCAGGAGTCGTTGCAACCACAAGCATGACACCTGGTATTACTGTGGTAATGCCTGGACAGCCACTGCCAGGCAATGTGCAGTGGTCTTGACTTTGCTCATTGCAGGAGCTGTTGATGTATGATAGCATGTTTTGCAGTCTTGACTAACATACATTTCTACATGTAGCTTAAGTCTTCCCCTGCTTGATGGGATTTAACCAGGAAAATGAAACTATCCTGATGACACAGTCCTAGGGAATCCCTGCAGTATCTTTAATTGAAGGAGCTATGTCATGGTTTGCACATCTAGAAAAGTTTGTTGTTAGTAATCCTTGTTAATCTTCTCCATCCTTAACCATCCATGTTCCTCTATAGTTTATCATTATCTCTTTGATGGTTTTCTATTTTCAGGTTTCTTTTAATTTAAAGGTAGTTTTGCACCTGGCCACAATAACTCAAAATGCTGTCTCTAAGCTCCTTTAATAAGTGGTTGCTGCTTGCACTGTGCAAAAATTCAAAATTGAGAGTTCTAGCAGCACGTTCTCTCAATGTTACGTATGTAATCAGTGTATAGGGGTATTTTGGGTTGAAACTCACAAGTGAGACAGGTTAACATAATTGTGTCTACTGCAACCAAGGCCACAAAAGAAATTCTTTGTGGATTGGAACCAGCCGTGAATCCAGACCGTTTTATTGAAACCAGTTAGATTTTTCAGAGTGACTTGGAAACCCAGTAATGGGGACTGAAGGGGGTTGAAATGCTAGTATTTCCTCAGGAGCCCTCTAGAAGCTTGTGTTTTAGGTGCTTGTTGTTTTTTAGAATCGATCACCAATTGTCCTAGATCCGTGCCTGTGACCAATGGTGTTTGAGTGATTTATAATGATAAAAATGGTCACAAACTTCTTTTTTGGTACAGTAGTTTGCTTTAGTTGGCTAATTTGCCAGAATTCTACTGAACAGTAATATAATCAACAAGCCAATTTCAATCAATAAATCTGTGCATAATTTTGTCAGGTGGCCTTGCCTGAAGTAGTTGCACTGTTTACAGGTGTAGAAAAGTACATTGTAAGGAACAGGACATTTTTCAACTAGTTAAAACATGAAGTGGGACTCATTCTTTTCGACCCTTTCTGCCATGTAAAACATGTGGACTAAAAGATGGCCATACACTACATGTAGTGTATGATGTTCATGTCCATATTGATATATTTACTTTTAAGTGTGAAGGACGAATATTAAGGGACCGTTCATTTTTTATGGGGTAGGGGGGGCTGGTGGGATTTGGTAGATAGTCTCTGTGGCATATGATGGCCCCCCCTCTTAACCGGATATTTTTTCCCTGGCCCCCCCTCATAAACCTAAATTTTTTTGATGACCCCCCCCCCCAAAAAAAAAAAAAGAAGTCAAAAGCAAAGCAAAAAGAATGATCAAGTAAACTCTACCTTATAAGTTAAACACAAAAACTGCAGTTTCAAAAAGTTCTTTCTGAATCACCGTTTTCGCCTATGGGATATGTCCTTTGTGTAATCTAACTATTTTTAAGGCGGGGGTACACATGAAAGCCGTATTTTGGCTGGGTATTATGTTTTTTATGCAAATATCTTGTTTACGTTTCAAGCAATCAAGAATCTCTCTGCTCATCTCACATATCTATGTTTTGGAAATTTTTGTGTGATTTTTAGTTATATTTGGAGAGAAATAGGGATTAGTAAAATTGATGGAAATAGGAAATTTTGAAGATTTGGTGTTGTTTTAAAATTAGAGTTTGAAATTAAAAATTGGTACATACACTCCAAACAGTTGCCCAACAACCTGGGGTGCCATTGTGCGGTCGGGCAACTGTCTGGTGGTGTTCCATAACCCTTTTTTTCCCTTTCAACCTCTCTTTAAACTTAACAAAATTTCACTTCAATTCACCTTTACCCCCGCCTTTACCCAACAAGTGCCCTAACTAGGGGGGTTCGGGGGCATTCTCCCCCGAGAAAATTTAGAATTTCAGAACTTCAGAAACGCTATTTTACGCCATTCTGGCAAACTTTTTGTAACATTTGTAGATTTACTGCAGTTTAAATTGAAAGTAGTAGAAATAATTTTTAAATATTTAAATGTGCACTGACCATGGTAATCTGTCTTTTCCTTTGATAAACAAGGTACTGTTTGTTGTTGGGAGTGAACATTCTCAAGTAGTTTTGAATTGATATTGTTCCATCCACTACAAACTAGGGGAGTCCAGGGGGCATGCTCCCCCGGGAAAGTTTAGATTTTTAGAACCTCAGAAATGCAATTTTAGGGCATTTTGGTAGAAAATTTTGCATCATCATAGATGCTGTTCTTACAATATTTTAGGGTAATTTTTTGAGTGACCCCCCCTTACAGACGATATTTTTTTTGATGGCCCCCCCTTTAAGACCAGTTTTTTTTTCATGGCCCCCCCCTCAATCCCACCAGCCCCCCCTATCTCATAAAAAATGAACGGTCCCTAAATTGCATTGATTGTGCCAGCAAGTTTTAAAAATAGTACTTGTTTTAAACCAATCAACACATCAGTTGAATGTGTCTAGTATAATTGCCGTGGGCTAGATTTTACTGTAGATAAATTGCTTTACTTGGTCCATTAGCATTGCTATCACCATCTCTGTTCTAGATGTATTGGTGATGTAACTTGAGTTACACTGTACCTAGCCATTCAAGATTCAAAGGCTTTTTTTTAAGCTATTGTTGTATCAATATTTGCTCTTACAATCACAGTGCTTTCAATAGGACCCGGTACCCGCCAGAGCTCTGGTGGGTATTCTGTTGAAAGTCGGCGGGTATATTTAACTTTCAAAAATTTTCCAGAGAGAAATTCTTCTGGGCTTCTCATATTACTTCGGCGGGTGCTGTTCCGAGGTAGCCACCTACTTCAAATCTTTTTGAAAGCACTGAATCAAAATTTAACCTTTCAAGTTCATGAACTGTGTCATGCACTTGGACAATGGAATCCCAAGTGTTTGAACCTCCAAGGGAAACCAACAATGGTATAAAAATTGGGTAGTTCAAGAAATTCGGGATGAAGTTATAGTGTTTGACTATTCCAAAAATCAAGGGTTTGAGAAATCTGGATTCCACTGTATTTTTACCAAATTGTGTAGTCCCAGAAAACTACCATACCTCTGTCCCCCATCCCTCTGGAAGTGCCAACTTTATTGATTTTTTTTGGTCTTACAGAACCCCCACTCCCACAGGAAATACCAATCCCTTGTGTGGGGAGGGCTGGGTGAAAGGTGTGTATATTTTCTGGAATGGTGCATTGTAATTCTTAGAATTGAAGGGCTGATTGTATGGAGGTCCTATATGGGAGAATTAAAGCATTACAGTTGTTCAGATAACAACAGATTCATACAAGAGACGTAACAAAGTGATCTGTTACATTTCTGAGTCAAAATTTATTGGGACCTTTTTTGGATCAGTCCTTCGATTATGGTGTAACTTTTGATAGTTCAATCGGTCTCCTTGCTGTTGAATTCAGAGAAAAAAATTATCATATTTACTTGTATGTATAATAAAGTGACAGATGGTGTCTTGGAATAGTCTACTTATGTGTTTAAGGTTTGCAGACACGGCGGCCTGACGCTAACTTTGTTCGACTAGTCAAACAGTCTAATTAATCGTTGACTGGGGGCATTGTCTTGGGTTCTTGTAGGGGGGGGGGGGGGACTTTGCTTACACAATGCCTTTCTTCACAGTGACTTAGTTCTTGCAAATTGGAGCAAGTTGGGACGGAGGGCATTGTTAGGGTGACCTTACAGCAGACTACGATTCCATCTAGGACAGTATCGATATTTTTAGCTGCTTCCAGCTATGGAAGCCATAGTTGAAACAACGGCTTGGAGGAACAGGAGAGGATTGCGACCTGTATTACATACTACTGAACCACAAAAGAAATGCATGAGCCAAAACAGTCAGATGTACCTTGACTTAATCCCCATATAGCTGATATAAAAGACAAATCGTATCAATTTTTGGATCACCAATACAGTGGATTTTTATTGTTATTACCATCATTATCATTGTTATCATCGCTATCATTATTTTAATAAACTATTAGATTATGAGCTCGAGATATAGAGTGTTTCTGTCGGGGAACTATTGGCTGATAGTCCAAAATTTAAAATTTAGTGCTGAACAATAAAGACTAGTGTTTATGTCTCGAAACTATCGGTTTGATAGTTGCCCCGCGGAAATTCGATGTTCTTAAACAAATATTTGCTCGAGAAGCGAAGCTTTGAGGGCAGATATGCTAGTTTTACGAACATTAAATTTAATTCGATGTTCTTAAACAAATATTTGCTCGAGAAGCGAAGCTTTGAGGGCAGATATGCTAGTTTTACGAACATTAAATTTCCAAGGGGCAACTATCAAACCGATAGTTTCGAGACATAAACACTTTATTGTCTTTATTGTTCAGCACTAAATTTTCTTCCGCACGCTAGTTCAAAATCATATTGAATTATTTTCAACTTTTTTAGATGAAAGCCAAATGTGAAATTTCAAAAAGAAAACAGACTAAACGCCACTTTATTCACTTGAAGATGTCTTATAATAAAAATAAAGAGGGTAACACCTATTACTATAAAAGTATTCTCCCTAGTGGCCCTCTAAAAACAAAAATATTTAATAAAAATTACAACAATTAAGCCTATAGATAAATAAAAAGGAGAATCTATGTACAAAGATATAAACAATAATATTAAAAATTTTAAAAATCAGAAAAGCTTTTTAACTTTAAGATCATCTACCGTATAAATTGGGGCAGTTTTTTTAATCAGTAGTTTTCATCGAGTTAAAAGAGGCCGTTGGGTTTAGAGTTAAGAGCACTGAGGTCTTTTATGGTAAAATAGAAAAATGGTCTCCTCATTGCTTCGGTTTGTTCAGTATTTGCCTTGAATAAACAACTAATCGCCACAAAATCTTCCTCGTGCAATGGAATATTTTTTGTTACATTTGATTTATCTTCCTAAACCGGTTTGAACTGTTTTCCACAGCAAATTGTGTCCATCATTTTAAATCATCAAATTCCATCCGGTATCACAAACCGGTGAGACCCATGTGACGTCAGTGCTTTTTCATTGGTTCACAAGCTTCGGCTATTTAAGCGTGACACCACCCTCGTGGTTGGGCGGACTGCTAACTCCACTACAATACACACAACTCTCTTTCAATCCTAAAACAGTAACTTACGGGTGCTTCCTCTCGGCTGGCTAAACTTTGACACATGGTCTACTGGATTGATTGATTAAAGCTGTGTTCACACTAGGCCGAAACATGATTAGTCTGATCACGAATGAAACATGTTTCGTTATAGAAAGTGTTCACATCAGAGAGTGCATTGCGCGAATCATGTTTGAAACATGATTATTCTGAGCATGATTGAAACAACTTCCCGAGGTAGTTTCAATCATGATCACACCAAACACGTTCAAAATGGCGGATAGATTAGGAGAGGAGGCGAGTGCCCTAAAGAACCAAAATTGGGGCTATTATAGGCCAAATGGCTAGTTGAAATATGGGCCGATGAAGAATAATCGGCGATGGGTAGAAAGCAGGATATTTGGGGGAACATTGCCGCAAAACTTAGTGGCAACGGTTCCAAGCGTACAGCATCGCAATGCAAAACCAAAATTCACAACCATGCATGAAACGTGCTTGAAACCGACATCTGAGGTGAACAAAGCAATAACAAACATGTTTCCTTGAAACGTGTTTACTCTAATCATGTTTCGGCTTTAACTGTGAACACAGCTTAAGACCCTCTAATGTTCATACACAGTCTGCATCTCATTAAACTCCTCATGTACCTTCATGATCCGCATCTCATTAAATCGGTTCTGGATTTAGGGCCGGGTCGCACTAGAGCGAATTCAACTATTTTCTAATTTTTGGCGAGGAGAAAATTGGCAAAAAAAACTTCGCAAGTTCCAAATTTTGGCGGTGGTCGCATCACACTAACATGTTTTAACCAAAACATTGTTTGATTGTTCACAAGTGACAGCGAGACATCTAGGGCGTAAATTATGCAAGAATGGTTACTTCGCCTTCTTTTCTTCCTTCTTATGCAAACCAAATGAGTTGATTTTTACGAAAATGAACATGTAGGCTAATACATTTTCATATGAAAGGTTTCGCACGAAGACTCGATTTGACACAGAGGCAAAAGCAGCTCGGAATGGCCTATTGTGCTGCGTCTAATATATATTGATTTGAACTCGTGGTCAAAGATGAGAAGAAAAAGAAGACCAGGCGTAGCTACAGGAAATGGAAGAGTTTTAATCTTTGTACTTCATATTGACAACAGTCAAAAATTCTAGTCTGCTCTTCTCCTGTTCGCGTTGGTTACAACAATTCTGATGCACCAAAGGGCGCATATATATGTTTCTTAATTCTCTCGGGATTAACTATTGAATAAATTATTTAATGGGCGAATCACTCCCCCCTTGTGCGGAAATCTATCAAAATTTGTGAATGGATTGAGCAACTAATTTAGTTCTTGTTTGGTTGCAATTAAGCAGAACGTGTGAATTGGGCGGTCAAAAACCGACGTAGCAGTCTTTATCCTCGCCTTCCTCGTGAGTCCATCTTGTCCGGGGTAAGTCTGAATCACTAAGCCCATCTTCCATGTTCTCCTCCGGGTGGGCTCGATCACCAGCACCAAGTCTCCTTCTTGGAGGTTTTCTCATTTCTTGAACCACTTGTTTCTTGGCAATAAATTTGGTGCAAAATATTTCATCCAACAATTCCAAAACTCATGTACTCGCTTTTCAGTGCTTCTCATGAGGTGTTTTGGGTCAACTCTCTGTTCTGGCTCTGGCATGGGAGGAGGAAAGTGGTGACCGAGTAAGAGGTCGTCAGGCGGTAACAGGTGGAGTTTCCCAGATCTCGACTGAGCTAGGATAGAGGGGGCGTCCATTGATTAAGGCGGGGGTAAACATGAAAGCCGTATTTTGGCTGGGTATTATGTTTTTAATGCAAATATCTTGTTTACGTTTCAAGCAATCAAGAATCTCTCTGCTCATCTCACATATCTATGTTTTGGGTTGTTTTGTAAATTTTTTGGTGATTTTTAGGTATATTTGGAGAGAAATAGTTTTTCTCAAAGGATTAGTAAAATTGATGGAAATAGGAAATTTTGAAGATTTGTTGTTGTTTTAAAATTAGAGTTTGAAATTAATTGAAATTGGTAGATACACTCTGGTGGTGTTCCATTACCCTTTTTTTCCCTTTCAACCTCTCTTTAAACTTACCAAAATTTCACTTAAGGAGGCTCGAAAGGGTTTTTCGTTGCTATATTGCTTGTGAAACGATGGAAGATTACAAAGAAGGATGTTTAATGGTGTGGGCAAACTATATGTCTCCTTGCAACTCTACTATTGGGCTATACTTTAAGGGTACTTGTGACGTCATATCAGTTACCATGGCAACGCACGAGGTCCACAAAAGCGTCCTCTAAATTTCAGTTTTTGTAAATTATCTGAGAAACTAATTCGGTGACCTACCATTTTTATCTCTTTGTTGGAAAGTTCCCTAAATTCTTTAACTTTTCAGACAGTATGGAAAAATTCTATGTAGTAGAATTAAATATATTTAAAGAAAACACGTTTTATGGCTTACAGAAAATTCCACTAGATAATTTTCCCCGAAACTTTTATATCTGAAGTGCCATCGCGAATGGTGCGTGTATGCAAAAAATCAAGATAGGTCACCGAGCGAACTTTCGAGCTATAAACAAACGTTTTCCACAGATTTTATTTCCGGTTCGCGCGCTTTTACGCAGCATTAACTTCCGGTGTGCTGATTTTAATACTGATTCCGCTGACGCGTGCATCTTAGTTATGGCGTGTGTAGATTGCGCGCGCGCGTGCAGCTAAAAACCCTTTCGAGCCTCCTTAAGGTGTCTCCATAGGGTTTTAAGAGCGCGCGCACCGATGATGCGAGCTTTAGTAACGTACGCGCGCTAGCTGACGCAAGCTCGTGCAAACCAGCGAACAAGTCAACAATATAGCTCCAAATTACAGCCCAGAAGTAGAAACAGAGAAACCATTTACAAGAAAACGTAAAGAAAACGATTTGGACGGAAAGGTCTGGTGTGTATTTTGATGAGACCGCCATTGTCGGGTCGCTCATCGACAAAACCGCGTGGTTCAAAAATTCGCGCATGCTCACATAGCGATCTTGGCGAGTTCCTATTCTGATGACGTAATTGCCATTGAGGTGAAAAAATAGAAAAATCCTTATCAGATTTCTCGAATTTCCTTCGGTGAAATTCCTTAAGATTAGGCAGAGAAGTTATTCCTTATTAGCTTTCCTTGCTTTCAATTTATCAGAAAAATTTGTAAGACAGGGTTTTCGCTAGCCAAAAAACACAAAAAATGCTAAAAACGAAAAAACTACCTTGACAACCCCTACTTTTTTCGATTTTAAAAGTTTCTTCTTGCCAGACTCCACCCGGTTTGAGAATATCAGAAAATTTTACCGAAGGAAATTGAAGAAATTTGAAATCAAAGCTAAACAGACGTCAAAAAATGGCGATGTTTGAGTAGTTTTAATTTGAGACTAAAAGCCTTGATATCAGAGGTGACTGTTGAACGGTAAATTTTGGCTCTTGTTTGTTATGTTTCAGTAGCTTTGATTAGGAAAATAGCAAAATGAACGAGAATATTAACTTTCGATTGAGGTCACTGGCGCGCGCTTCGTGATCTTGCATAACCCTATTGAGCCACCTTAAACAGTAAGGTTTACCCCCGCCTTAAATAGGTCACTTCTGCCAAATACGTTCTCCACTGCTCCTCTGCTGCACTGCTCCTCGGTAAGGCTTTGGTTCTTTGATGAAGCTCTTTTCCTTGTTCTTTGATGAAGCTCTGATGAAACTCTTTTCCAGCCGCCGGGTGGAATTTACAAAAATTCGCCAAAAAAATGCGTTACTTCCGTCACTTTCCAAATTTGGGGTATATATAACGAGGTTACACGCAATCACGCTTTCACTTTGAAGTATGGCGTCCGCTGCGAAGAGACCTCGTGCTTCTCATGCTGATCGCATTTTCAACGATGAAGACTCGGCTGATGGAATGGAAAGTGATGAAGAGAGTGATCTAGACCGGCAGCTTGAATGTGAAACCGAAGAATCAAGGTAAGTGTTCTATACAAGAGTTCGCAAAAGGGACGCCATCGCACGCATGGTTTCGAAATGCAAAGATTTCCTCTTCATATTGCTTTTTTTGCCTTTGATATCTCCCCTACTTCTAAGAAATTGATCATGAATTCATATTTGAGAGACAAAAGAACAATAATTTTGCCTAAAAGCAACTTTTCGAACGATGCGATTCACAAACCTCAAGGGAAGCGAACACGCGAAATTTGATCAGCTGCTATGTTGCCATGGTATGGGGCGCCAAGTGTAAATAAATTATTTAGCCTTTTTTCACCTACTATTTTTGTTATTTACTAAATAACAAAATTACTCGACTTGCAATTTATAAATCTCCGAGTTAGCGTCTTTTGACATATATAAATGGAAACTTGTGTTACCTTGGCGTAAACTTGCATTTTATTGCAAGTAGATGAACTTTGCGATTTATAAATCGCAAGTGATGTATCTTTACGATTTATAAATCGCAAGTAACCTATCTTTACGATTTATAAATCGCAAGTGGCGTATCTTTACGATTTATAAATCGCAAGTGACGTATCTTTACTATTTATGAATCGCAAAAGAGCGATTTATAAATTGCAAATGTTTAACATCTTATGGGGCGCCAAGTGTAAATAAATTATTTAGCCTTTTTTCACCTACTATTTTTGTTATTTACTAAATAACAAAATTACTCGACTTGCAATTTATAAATCTCCGAGTTAGCGTCTTTTGACATATATAAATGGAAACTTGTGTTACCTTGGCGTAAACTTGCATTTTATAAATTGCAAGTAGATGAACTTTGCGATTTATAAATCGCAAGTGATGTATCTTTACGATTTATAAATCGCAAGTAACCTATCTTTACGATTTATAAATCGCAAGTGGCGTATCTTTACGATTTATAAATCGCAAGTGACGTATCTTTACTATTTATGAATCGCAAAAGAGCGATTTATAAATGGCAAATGTTTAACATCTCAGTTGCAAATGTGTGATTTATAAATCGCAAACGCGATTTATAAATCGCAAATGTTTAACATCTAAATTGCAAATGTGTGATTTATAAATCGCAAACGCGATTTATAAATCGCAAAATGCGATTTATAAATCGCAAATGTGCGATTTATAAATCGCAAATGTGCGATTTATAAATCGCCAATGTGCGATTTATAAATCGCCAATGTGCGATTTATAAATCGCAAATGTTTAACATCTAAATCGCGGGCGTTAACAAAACCAGGACCGGATCGGATCGGATCGGATCGGATTGACAAAACCCGGACCGGATCGGACCGGATTAACAAAACCTGGATGGGATTGCGTCCGATTGACAAAACCCGGACTGGATCCGCAAAAAAAGCGGATGGCCATAAATTTCCGCCAAAATAGTCACGTAACATTTAGGCATAGAATAACTGTCTTTTTTCGCAGCTCAGTAAAGCAAAGTTGTTATGGTTCTCGACACTAGAAGTATACATGTTGCTGTTTCGCCTAAATAGGCATAAAGAACTACAGAAAACAGACGAGACAAGCTCACATACTTTATTGTTTTGAAAACTATACATAATTATGGCATAAGAAACCCGTTTGTAGCCTTGCACTGTACATAGTTTTTGTAAGTTTATTTAAACATTATTGTAAATTACTTTCCCATCATTGTAAATGGTTGCCGAAAAGTCTTTTTAGGAGCAATTATTAAAGATTATCATTATCATAACGAACGTTTTGATAGAACGCTATTACCGACTCCATACACTGAGCGCTCAAAATGGACGGTCGACACTGTAATGTAACACCGCTTTTCGCAACACTGTCACAATACGCCACGTGCGATGTAACATAACACCACTTTCCCGTCACGGTCACGTTCGCTCGTAATAAAACAACTATACATTTCGTATTGTGAGCTTGAGAACGTCTGTGGATATTCATTTCCAACTACAATTAATTACGGTCAAACCGTAGTGGCTTCAGTTGACCGGCACTTGCTTAGCAGGTGTCGTTATCTCCGATCGAAAACTTAAACATCGTCAGTTCATTTCCAAGCTGGGTAGCCTGTAACTCCCGTGAGGCTTTACTGAGCTGCGAAAAAAGACAGTTATTTCTATGCCTAAATGTTACGGGACTATTTTGGCGGAAATTTATGGCCATCCGCTTTTTTGCGGATCCAGTCCGGGTTTTGTCAATCGGACGCAATCCCATCCAGGTTTTGTTAATCCGGTCCGATCCGGTCCGGGTTTTGTCAATAGCCCATTGCAGAAACGTGAGGAGGCTGGGGACGGATTGCGATGCGCGCCGTATCCTGGGATCGTTTGGGTAGACATAAACATCAGTGTAAATATGGCGGCGAATATAAATTCACTGAGCTTTTGTGACTCTAAAAGTTTTTCAGAAAAAGAAAACGAGCCTATCTCTCTAGATAACATCCCAATTTCTGAGGAAGACATTCCAGGTGCAACACTTCCCAGAAATTCACCGGAGGAATGTAAAGTTAAACAACTTCAAAGATGGCTTTTGTGTCGAGGAGCGAAAACTACGGGGAAGAAAGAAGATTTGGTTCAGAGGTTAGGAGTGAAGACACTGTGCTATGTACACTTAATGTAACAAATCCGGTACAATTTTTGGTTTGATATATACATGTTGAGTACTTCACCGGTAAAACCTCCTTTAATAATTACCATTTGCCACGGCCCTAGTTTTAATCATTTCTCCTTGTTTATTTAATTTTTGTCTCAGGGTTAAAGATTACATTAGTGGTGGCCTTCACCTAAGCAAGCTTCAAGATCCAGATGGAGGCTTAAATGTAGCAAAAAAGAAGGCAAAACTTGGTGTTCTCGAGGAAATCATGCCAGCGACACTTCCTTCGAGTTTTCCATCTGACGGGTTTTCAGAAAATTTAAGCGTCCTTCCACAAATTAGTTACGGCGTCATTTGGAGATATATGATTGAAACGTGTGATGCCAAGAAACAACTTTCAACGGCGAAGCCCCTTGTGAAAGGCTTCAATTTCTTTAAGTCGGGTCATGTTTTGTCCATCAAATGTCAAAAATTGAATGACCATTTTTATGTTAAAAGTCAGGTACTTCCCTCCATGAAGAAGAGCAAGGCATACAGCTGTTTCATAGTTATGGATGCACTTGGCCAAGTAGTCAAAGCCTACGATGGATGTCCAGCAGGTATTGATGGACGTTGTAATCATGTGGCAGCAACTTTGTTTGCCCTCGAGCAATATTTCAAATTCCAGACAAGAGGAGCAGACACAGTATCTTGTACATCAAAACCATGCCAATGGAATATTCCACGCAAGCGCAAGATTGATAATGTACCAATTTCTCACTGCAAGTTTACGAAACATGTGCATGGGAAGACTAAAATTGAAAAGGAACCCCCTCCCAGTGAGCCCACACACTCACAAGCAGCATCAGCTGAGCAAGAGGTCTTAAACAACACAAGGCTTCGTAACTATCTTCATATGGTAAAGGAAACCGAATTGAAAACTGGCAAAAAAATAGGTTTAAGTCTCCTGTTGCCACAGAAAACTGAAAAAGAAACAGTAACTGCTTTATTGCATGACCACGACTACACCAACATGGATTGTAGTCAAGTTCAGTCTGACATGTCACTTTCCAGTTTTCAGATTTCTCCCATCAAGGTACACCCCCCAAGCTTGGATGAGATTTGCACAAAAGCAAACCAAATAAAACAGAAGCTCTTTTTAAGTCAGAATGAGATTACAGAACTTGAAAGGATAACTAAGGGACAATCTGAAACTGATGAGTGGAATTTGCACCGCAAGTACCGAATTACTGCTTCCAAGTGTCATCGTGTTGCTACTTTAAAGGAAAGCACATCTCCCACTAAAGCAGTACAAGAAATTCTCCAATACAAACAGCAGTGTCAAACCTCTAAAATGAAAGAAGGCTTGAGAAGAGAAAAAGAAATTATCAGTGAGTACATAAGTCTGCAGAAACAAAAGGGAAAAGATATTCAAGTTGTTCCTTCTGGTTTGATTGTAAGTGCCACCCATGGATTTCTTGCTGCTAGCCCTGATGGAATTGTTACTGACCCCTCTGAAATTCCTAGTGAAGGTTTAGTGGAGGTGAAACTGATTTTTTTAGACTGTAATGAAACATTGCTTGATTGTGCTAAGAGAAAGCGCATAGTTGTTTTGAACAAGGCAAGCCCATTAGGAATAGCTATTAATAAACAACACAAGTACTACTATCAAGTTCAACAACAAATGTTTACTAGTAATAAAGAATGGACAGTTTTTCTCATCAAGGGTGCTGTTGAACTGCCAGACAAAACTTTCAAACTTGGTAATGACATATTGGCAGTCAAAGTCACATTTGATGCTGAATTTTGGTCACCGGTGTTGAATCAGCTGGAATCCTTTTTTGTAAAGTACCTCACAACAGAGCTGGCATACCCAAGGATTAAGTATGGGCTACAGAGATTAAGGATGCCATAGTAAATTTACTCACAGATTGTTCATTTCATTGGCACAAGGATAAAGAGTTGCTTTTCATTGTATTTTGTAAGGTTAATATTGGTGTGCCTTGACTACCAACAGATAAAAGCATTGCTGAACTGAACTTTCCTGATTACACTTTCTTGTTTTTTTGCCACTTTGCTGAACATGTCATCAGTGTATTTATTGAACATAATGAACAGTTTTTCTTAGTATAACCTTCTAATCTATCAAAGGAGGCTGAAAGTTAGTGAGGCCTCCAACAACAAAAAATATCTCACTCGCAACAGGTGCTAAACGGATAGGTAGGCACCTGTCAAAAATGTGCCAATTCTTGATTCGCTCGATTCCCCTTTCCACATGAATTCTGAGGCTGGCAATCTTACATACATGTAAGATTGTTGAACTGATTGTTTGATTGTTGTTGTGTCTCCTGTATTGTAAACTGGCTACTCCCTTTCAAAAATGCTGGAATGTTTAAAGTAACTCCATATTTGGCCAGGTCATCCTGTATATCGAACCCCTTATCAGCCATTACATCATCTCCAGGGGAAAGTAAATTGTACAGTCCACTGGCCTTTGTGAGCTCTTTGTCAGAAATGCTACCAGTATACAACTCACTCATGAATGACACCACTCCCAAAGGACTAATTCCTACCAGCCCTTTCATGGTCGTTGTTCCTTTGTATGATGAGTAACAGGCCGAATTGAGGTCAAGAGCTGAAGGGGACTGCATACGAAACTCCACAGCATCAATGATAACGACAGTTTTGGGATAGAGCTCTTTAAAAATTTTGGACATTTTCTCCTGCACCAAGCTTCTACTTGGGAAAGACACAAATCCTTCAAACTCTTTGCGTAGAAAATGTATCCAGGCATGGAAAATAGTAGACACTGTGGACTCTGAAATTCCAAATCTGTGACCAAGATCTTTCTCAAACAGTCCAAGACGGAGTCTCATCATCACTAGGGTGAACTCCTCAAATATGGAAAGAGATCTTGGTCTTCCAATGATACTCTCCTCCATGCCTTTCTTTTTATACTGACCATAAATGATTCCAGAAGCTGAATCCCTTATCATGTTATAGCACAATATGAAGGTATCCCAATTTGGGAACCCCGTATAAAATGCAATATTGCTATCTTCCTTGTACTTAGTTATATCAAATACAGGGTGGTTTAATTTGTAATTTTCCTGCCGTAGAGACTTATTTTCAATTTTAACAGACTCAAGCTTGTCCTCCAACTGCTTCAGTTTCAACTTCAGTTCCTCTAAATTATATCTCAATTCTTTGTTTTCTGCCTTGAGTTGTTCATGATCAGATTCTTGGTGTGATAGGAGGCCCACATTCTCTTCATTCGAACTACAAGCATTGATAGAATGATTGACAGAATACTCTGGATGGGAAACAATGTTATCAGTATCATATCTCAATTCTTTGCTTTCTGCCTCGGGTTGTTCATGATGAGATTCTTGGTGTGATAGGAGGCCCACATTCTCTTTAACCGAACTACAAGCATCGATAGAAAGACTGACAGAATACTTTGGATGGGGAACAATGTTATCAGTATCTTCTCTGGTCGAGATGACAATTTCTTTCAATTCAGGTCTTCCTTCACTCTTTGCCCTCTTAACTAAATCTTCCTGGCTTACCCTGGATAAAGTTCTCCGTTTGCTGTGTTCCTTGTTCCAAGGAAAGATACTCGGTAGGTGATTGCGGCTCAGCTTCTCACCCCCTTCGAAATGCGCGGAACAAATCCGAGTGTTACCCGACTTTAACTTTAGATTCTTATTTCGCATCAACACTACATATTTCTTCTGCAATTTGCTGTCCTTCGGGATGCGGTAAAAAGATAGATTAGGTGAATTTCTAAAGTTGTTGATGCAAAGATGCACACAACAATTCACGGGCTTCATGTTGAAAAATCCAACATGGCGATATTTGTCTACCCAAACGATCCCAGTATGCGCTGCGTGTCGCAATTCACCCCCAGCCTCCTCACGTTTCTGCAATGGGCCGATCCGATCCGATCCGATCCGGTCCTGGTTTTGTTAACGCCCGCGATTTAGATGTTAAACATTTGCGATTTATAAATCGCACATTTGCGATTTATAAATCGCACATTTGCGATTTATAAATCGCACATTTGCGATTTATAAATCGCACATTTGCGATTTATAAATCGCATTTTGCGATTTATAAATCGCGTTTGCGATTTATAAATCACACATTTGCAATTTAGATGTTAAACATTTGCAATTTATAAATCGCTCTTTTACGATTCATAAATAGTAAAGATACGTCACTTGCGATTTATAAATCGTAAAGATACGCCACTTGCGATTTATAAATCGTAAAGATAGGTTACTTGCGATTTATAAATCGTAAAGATACATCACTTGCGATTTATAAATCGCAAAGTTCATCTACTTGCAATTTATAAAATGCAAGTTTACGCCAAGGTAACACAAGTTTCCATTTATATATGTCAAAAGACGCTAACTCGGAGATTTATAAATTGCAAGTCGAGTAATTTTGTTATTTAGTAAATAACAAAAATAGTAGGTGAAAAAAGGCTAAATAATTTATTTACACTTGGCGCCCCATAACATCTCAGTTGCAAATGTGTGATTTATAAATCGCAAACGCGATTTATAAATCGCAAAATGCGATTTATAAATCGCAAATGTGCGATTTATAATTCGCAAATGTTTAACATCTAAATCGCGGGCGTTAACAAAACCAGGACCGGATCGGATCGGATCGGACTGGATTAACAAAACCTGGATGGGATTGCGTCCGATTGACAAAACCCGGACTGGATCCGAAAAAAAAGCGGATGGCCATAAATTTCCGCCAAAATAGTCACGTAACATTTTGGCATAGAAATAACTGTCTTTTTTCGCAGCTCAGTAAAGCCTCACGGGAGTTACAGGCTACCCAGCTTGGAAATGAACTGACGATGTTTAAGTTTTCGATCGGAGATAACGACACCTGCTAAGCAAGTGCCGGTCAACTGAAGCCACTACGGTTTGACCGTAATTAATTGTAGTTGAAAATGAATATCCGCAGACGTTCTCAAGCTCACAATACGAAATGTATAGTTGTTTTATTACGAGCGAACGTGACCGTGACGGGAAAGTGGTGTTATGTTACATCGCACGTGGCGTATTGTGACAGTGTTGCGAAAAGCGGTGTTACATTACAGTGTCGACCGTCCATTTTGAGCGCTCAGTGTATGGAGTCCGTAATAGCGTTCTATCAAAACGTTCGTTATGATAATGATAATCTTTAATAATTGCTCCTAAAAAGACTTTTCGGCAACCATTTACAATGATGGGAAAGTAATTTACAATAATGTTTAAATAAACTTACAAAAACTATGTACAGTGCAAGGCTACAAATGGGTTTCTTATGCCATAATTATGTATAGTTTTCAAAAAAATAAAGTATGTGAGCTTGTCTCGTCTGTTTTCTGTAGTTCTTTATGCCTATTTAGGCGAAACAGCAACATGTATACCTCTAGTGTCGAGAACCATAACAACTTTGCTTTCCTGAGCTGCGAAAAAAGACAGTTATTTCTATGCCAAAATGTTACGTGACTATTTTGGCGGAAATTTATGACCATCCGCTTTTTTTCGGATCCAGTCCAGGTTTTGTCAATCGGACGCAATCCCATCCAGGTTTTGTTAATCCAGTCCGATCCGGTCCGGGTTTTGTCAATCCGATCCGATCCGATCCGGTCCTGGTTTTCTTAACGCCCGCGATTTATAAATCGCAAAATGCGATTTATAAATCGCACATTTGCGATTTATAAATCGCACATTTGCGATTTATAAATCGCACATTTGCGATTTATAAATCGCATTTTGCGATTTATAAATCGCGTTTGCGATTTATAAATCACACATTTGCAATTTAGATGTTAAACATTTGCGATTTATAAATCGCGTTTGCGATTTATAAATCACACATTTGCAACTGAGATGTTAAACATTTGCAATTTATAAATCGCTCTTTTGCGATTCATAAATAGTAAAGATACGTCACTTGCGATTTATAAATCGTAAAGATACGCCACTTGCGATTTATAAATCGTAAAGATAGGTTACTTGCGATTTATAAATTGTAAAGATACATCACTTGCGATTTATAAATCGCAAAGTTCATCTACTTGCAATTTATAAAATGCAAGTTTACGCCAAGGTAACACAAGTTTTCCATTTATATATGTCAAAAGACGCTAACTCGGAGATTTATAAATTGCAAGTCGAGTAATTTTGTTATTTAGTAAATAACAAAAATAGTAGGTGAAAAAAGGCTAAATAATTTATTTACACTTGGCGCCCCATACCATGGAGCCGCGTGGGAAGCGAACACGCAAAATTCGATCAGTTGCTATGTTGCCATGGAAAAATTTGATTCGATACCATGGTTACAGTATTTGCCCAGTTAGTTTTATTTTATTTTTTTTATGTTACTGTTGTTTTTTTTTCATCTGGAATATTTTGACTAACAAGTAGGAAGAATAAAATGTAATTTGCTTCGATTTTATTTTTGTTTTAGCGAAGGAGAATGGGAAGAAGCTGAAGATGACGAGCGGCCGGAGGTGGCTAGCGCTTCTGCAGAGGTTTCTGTGGCTCCTGGTGAGTCAATTGTTTTATAATCTGGCACAAATTTAGCATAACCAGTCTAATGTTTGACTGCATATATAAATAATGACTCTCACTTGTGTAGGAGCTTGGTATATTTCTGTTTGGAGGGATACACATATTTATTCAGTTACAATAATATTTTTGTTTCTGTAGTTGCTGGCCCCTCTGCTCCTTCTGCTGCTGCCAGGTCTGCTGCACCTGTTGATTCTGCCGCTCCCCCTGGTGAGTAAATATTTTGAAAGGAAGCAAAGCTATATTTCTCATTTATTCCTTGCTTTATTTCAGCATATATGATCTCTGGAGTTTAAAATAAATTGAATTATTATTTATTTTTATGCAGCTCCATGTGCTCCTGGATCATCGGCTGGTGCTGCTGTTCCTTCTGCTCCTCGATGTCGTGATGTTCCTGCTGCTAGAAGTCGTCAAAGTGTACCAGCAGCTCGTGGTCGTGGTCATGCTGCTTCTGCTGAGGAACCCTTCAAATCCTATGATGATCCAGATGTCAGAAATCGTATCCCTCCCTTTACTCCTTCGCGTCCAGTTGGCTACCACTTTGCTCGACCCCTACTCAGGAACACCATGACAAAAGCTGTCGAGTTTTTTAACCTTTTCTTTACTGTTGAAATGATTAGTGATATAGTTACTCATACTAATAGTTACGCTAATGAACAGATTTTTTCGGGAACCCATCAGAGTTATGCAAAACCTGATGGTAGCTGGGAAGATGCAACAGCTGACGAGATCAAGCGGCTGATTGCTATTCTTATTTATTTTGGTCTCGTCAAGGTTGTGGGGAATGTTGAAAAGTACTGGAGCAAAAAGACCCTATTCCATGGGCTCTGGGCACGGGCCATCCTCTCCAGGCAAAGATTCAAAGCCCTCATGGCCCTCTTGCATGTTGTTGATCCAGCAACTGAGGATAAGGCCGATAAGTTACGTGACGTTGAATCTTTTATCAATTATTTTAAATCTAGATGCCTTGATTTATATCAGCCAAGACAAAATTTAGCTGTAGATGAGCGCATGGTCAAGTCTAGGCATAGGTCAGGTATAAGGCAATTTATCAAAGAGAAGCCCACCAAATGGGGAATCAAACTCTGGGTGCTGGCAGACAGCTCAAATGGCTACACTGTAGACTTCAATGTTTACATTGGTAAAGCTGCAGGGCAGAATGTCAGTGCAAATGGTTTGGGCTACGATGTAGTAATGAAACTTCTGAGACCTTTTGTAAACCAGGGTTATCATTTATTTGTAGATAATTTTTATACTTCTCTAACATTATTCAAAACTTTGTTCAATCAGAGAACCCTTGCCACTGGTACCATTATGGAGACCAGACGAGACTTTCCAGCTAGTCTCAAAAATAGCAAGGGATGGGCTAAGGGGAAGGAAAGGGGAACCATGCGCTGGGAAAGGGACTCCCCTTGTTTAGTTCTTCAATGGGTAGATAATAAGGTTGTTTCCCTCCTAACTACCATAGATAATGCTAATGATTATGGTCAGGTTAATCGGAAATGTAAGACAGCTGGTGTATGGGCTACTAAGGTAGTTTCACAGCCCAAAGCCATTGCTAATTATAATAAGTATATGAATGGCGTCGACAGATCTGATCAGATCTTAACAACTAATAATGTTAACCGTAAGTGCATGAGGTGGTGGAAAACTTTGTTTTTCCATCTGATAGACATAGCCGTAGTTAATAGTTTTCTTCTTTTTAAGGAGCATCAGGCGAAGTTTCCAGATAATGTAGATCTACATAGGCCAAGTTATTATTCCTTGGGTGATTTTAGGGAAGAGATTGTCAGACAACTCTGCAATCTCCCAGAATGTGATGTGCCACCAGTTCATTCATCAGTGAAACCAGCCCCCCCAAGCCCGAGTGAGTTCGAGACTGTCCATATCCCCTGTTTCACTGATGTACGAAGACGCTGTGTGGTTTGTGTAAAAAAGGGCAGAGGGGAATTCAAAGTTCAATCATTTTGTAGTGCTCCTCAGTGCAAAGGAAAGCATATGCATGTGACTACTAATAATTGTTTTGAAGAGTTTCATTCTAGAGAATATCATAGCTAAGTTCATAGGGTACCAAAACTTCCTGTAACTAAGTCTTACTATTATCTAAACATAGGCACGCAAGGCGTGCAAGAGTTATTTTTTAATTAAAAGGTTATGAAGATAGGAGCATTTAAGGGAGTGTTTACAGTGAACGCCACATGCATAACTCCCTGTCACTCGCCGATCTCATAGCCCTTTCAACCTCCAAGAGGAATTTGTGCTAAAAAATACTCAAGTTAAGAGAACTTTTCGTATTTTATACAAGTCCTAAGTTTACCCTTTTTACACAACAACACTAGTTTACCGAAAAAAGAAAGAGAAAAAAAAACACCTCTGACACGTTGACAGTCTAATTTAATTCATTCCCATATGAAAAACAAAAGTGTCAAATTACCATTTGTAACTAAAAATAGCAAGCATCTCGTGGGAACAAGTGGTGATGATTTGCCAGCTCTAATTGAATTTACGCCCTTGTGAAAAACAAAAGTGTCAAATTACCCTTTGTAACGAAAAAATAACAATATCTCGTGTTATTATTCAACAAATTGTAACACTATCCAAATATGGTCATGATGCTCTCGATATCCGTAACAGATATCCGGCGGTATACGTAGCTTCGTACGTGGGAAGAAAAAGTGAAGTGAGAAAATGTCGACAGAGAGATTTACAAGGATTTAGGCTGTTTTGTTATCAATTTGTTGAATAATAAAACAATTATCCTGCTCAATCTCGCGGAATATCGTCTGATTTTAGCCGACTCGGCCTACGGCCTCGTCGGCTAAGTATCAGACGATATTCCACGCGATTTCGCAGGATAATTGCTAAATATTTGCACGCAACAGGAACACAGTAACAGTTACCTGTACCTATTGTAAACGTTCGAACTCTTTCAAATCAAAATAGTCTCGTCTCCTCTAAAACATTTCGTAAGAACTAGAAGCAACGATGCGTGACGTCTAATTGAATTTACTCCTTGTGAAAAACAAAAATATCAAGTTACCTTTGTAACTAAAAATAAAAACATCTCTCCATTTGCATACAACTACCTCACGCACTGTTTCATACCTCAAGGATCATCTCGTCCATAACTAAGCCTAACTCACAGAAAATGCCGAAGTAAACCCAATATATGAATACTTCCTCCTCTTTTATAGAAGAATAAATATGGCAGTTCTGAACTGTATCGGGATCAAATCTTCTCATATACCATTTACTTTTAAAACAAGAAATTTGATTGGCTGTTTATAGTAGATCCGATCTGATTGGTGTGACATACATACATCTCTCACTGACTCACTGATCCATTGACCCGTCCACAACATACTCGACGCCCCGACTAAGAGATATTTTTTTTACAAAAAAATAACTAAAAAATAACAAAAAAATCCAAAAAGAAAAAAAAATATAACTAGGTATACCTATCGATAGAGTGCCAACGAGCGAATAATTTGTGCTATAATAAGGG
This sequence comes from Micromussa lordhowensis, assembly GCA_964020085.1. Classification (NCBI taxonomy): domain Eukaryota; kingdom Metazoa; phylum Cnidaria; class Anthozoa; order Scleractinia; family Lobophylliidae; genus Micromussa; species Micromussa lordhowensis. The sequence continues at coordinate 35,486,248 of OZ026601.1, read as the reverse complement.
GTTTATTAATACAGCATAACGGATTTTTGGTTCTCTTCTGTTGCAAACATTACCGAGAGAAAATTATATAACGCGTTTACCGGCAGGTAACGTTCGTCACGCAATCCCTTAATATCAAGAGTATTGGAATGTATCGCTGCTCGGTCGAACTTTCAGTTCAATATGATGGGCAAAGTCAAACTGAAAGTGAACACGCTAGTTTGATTGGTGAACACGACTCGTTTAATTCTGTCGCAAAACAGATCCGATTTGTGTTTTGAACACTGGATTCGACTGTATGATAAACACGCTCGTTCAGTTCTGTTCGGAAACACTGCCGACTCAACCTTCAGTTTGATATGCTAGATTTCAACACTGGATTTGCTCTAGTGGTTCGACTGGTGAACACAATCTTTCCAAAAAAGCTTCCCGATGGAACTTTCAGTTCGATATAGGTAAACAGAGAAGGAATACACTGTTTCGATTCATGAACACGCTCGTTCAATTCCGTGGTGAACACGCTGGTTCGTTTCCATGTCGATTTTGTGTCTTAGATTTGCTCTTGTCTAACAGTTTTCCTGAATATTCGAATTAGAAGAAGAGTTTTGTAAAGGGTACGCTCCCCAATTGAACTTTCATTTCGATAAAGTGAGAGAGGAAACACGCTGGTTCGATATGTTCTGAGGGCCTCTTCATATGAGCCCGGTTACCGAGATCTCGCCTCACTCCTATTTCCTTTGTAAAAATTTCGATGTGTTCATATGAGAAGGCGGGCCAGCCCGGTTACCGAGATCTCGGTTGTAGAAACCGAGATCTCGGTAACCGGGATGAAAATTTTCCCATATGAACACTCCAGCCCGGTTACCGGGACGAAACTTTTTTGACAAAATAGCTTCGCTTTCGCATCATAGCGGCCAAAATGGCATACTTTTTGCAGTCTATGTATTTCCACTTCAAAAGTATGCATATTAGCTTTATTAGTAAAGTTACAGGAGTCCACAAAGCTACGACAATCGCGAACGATACAAGTTTATGTTTGACTATTTTGGTTTTGTTTCTTGAATTTCATCCCGGTCGACCGGGCTGAAATTTCCCATATGAACAGACAACAAAATTCGTCCCGGTAACCGAGCCAGCCCGGTTACCGGGCTCATATGAAGAGGCCCTGAGACTATGAAATTGTTCACAGTTGGATAAACACAACAGCAAAGAAAACAATGATATTCCAAGAGACAAGTCTAGATGTAACGCGCCTTCTGATTGGCTAAAAACTACAATAGCTCGAATAGTTCCGTCCTTGCAATTGGCTCAAACTGAGCCATTGTTACATCTTACACCTTACAGTTACACTTTTCAGAGCTCGATCGAGAATTTTTTCGCATACGCCATTCTTCGCGCGGCACTATTCTCTGCCGCCTCGCCAGCCGAGCGTCTTGGCTCGTTGGCAATTAAAGTGGTACTATGACGAAAATCGCACCTTTCCTATTTAAGCCATTTGAAAACATAAACAAGTAGACTGCATAAGAAGTAAAATGCTGTTTACCTCTTTTCAAATATCTCTTTTCGTTCCAGAGATATTCAAGTTTTTAAAATATGCAAATTAGGCAAGTGATGATGTCATATACTCAAACAGATTTTGTCCAAGTATGATGAAAAGAGATATCTCAGCCAGTTTGTAACAGAAATGTTTGATTCTTTGCAGTAAGATTCTACTAAATGTGCTCCACAATATGAGCTTAACAGTTCTGTTACCATGGCAACATACTGGGTTCCAGACCTCCCCCATATTAAAAGCTTTTCTGGCCACCTTTGGCATTCCATTTTGATACTTGCTAACAGCACTTCATATGCATGATCCAGCAAGCTTATAAATATGTTAGCTCCACTTTGTGGCGTTGTCTAATATTTTTAAGCTGAAAATCACCTAAATATTGAAATAAAGTGGGTGGGGCCTGGAAAAGAGCGAGTTGCCATGGGAACATAATTTTTTGTAGTCATAGGTGTGTTTCCTGTAGATCTATAAGCCTGCCAAGTTTGAAGGTTTTGCGCTGCAAATTGGCTAAGATAACTCTATTTATATACTCAATAAAATATTGGGTTGAGTGTATGACGTCATCAGCCATCTCATTTGCATATTTTACCCATTTTTCGGGTTATGTAGCAGCTCTCCTAAGGTCTCACATGATTGCCTTGCTACCCTTTGAGAGTACAATAGAACAAACAACAGAAACAATGCCCCTATCCCTAACACAATAGCAGCTGCTACAATGATAAAACAAAAGCAGCTTTGGACAGCTGCTACACTACTGCATTTTTCAAACTTAAATATCTCCGGAACTAATGCAGATATTTGCAAACGGTAAACGGCGTTTTCATTCTTTCATGGAATTCTTTGTGATACATTAAAAAAAACAAGGGGTAAAAATTTGATCATAGTACCACTTTAAGTATATTATGCTTCGTAACATAAATAGCAAGTAGCATAAGTAGCATGCCGAAACATGTCTTTAAAAAGTTGTTTCGTGAGCTTAAAATTTTTGTTAATACAAGTTTTAATTATATTGCAATTATATTCTCGTATTTCCAGAGGGGGCCTGTCAGTGAATGGCAGGGGTGGTGGAGGGTCCCCTTTTCATAATTCATTTCACTTAGGCTCACCACTATGCTGACACCAAAAAGGAATTTCTTCACAACAACTTTCCTTTTTTCGCTTCGATTTTTATTGATTGACATGGACGGACATAAAAAATCATAACTAATTCCAGATTTGTTCTTTTTAGCCAAATTTTCAGGCAATATTACTGATATCACGGGGATCATTTTCTTTTCTAACACTTTGTACAATAACCTATGACTGTAGAGGAAAATCTTTCCTCTATTGGGAGGAACGTTTTATGCTAATTTATATGAAGAAATTTTTTTTTTCAGTTAAGTGCTGGGTTTCTATGGTAAAATTTATTTTTTTCTGAGAAGCCCATTTTATGCACTTTAAAATGAGATATTGCATGCCATATTACTGTAAGTACTTGTTCAGTTACAAGAATAAACATTCAGCGAGGTAAATATTGCTTATTTTTTACTTGCTGAAAATGAGTTTAATTAAGGCTTGTCTTACTGATTTGATGAGGCTTTCTACCACTCCGTTTTGGCGGCTGGCTTCTGGTATGTTCCACTTCCAGTGAAAAGCACATAAAAATTCTTCTGATAAAACACTTTGAATTTTAGGAATGTCCCAGCCTTGTAATGTTTCGTTTAAATAACTTCGTGCGCCAACAAAGTTCGTACCTCGATCCGACGAACAGTTACTGGGGTGTCCTCTGAGTGAAGCAAACCGTCGAAAAGCCATGAGAAACGCATCTGTGCTTCTGTCTGTTACGAGTTCTAGATGGACAGCTCTTGTATTCATGCATGTGAATATGAGCACTTGCACTTCCTTCAGTGTTTTCCGGCCAATTCGCATTTGCAGAGGTCCAGACATGTCAATTGCTGTGTTGCTGAACGCTGGAAAACCTGCTGCAACGCGCAGTGTTGGAATCTGTCCCATCATTTGTCCTAGTGGTTGTCCTCGCAACTTCTTGCATGTCACACATTTACCAGTTACTTGTTTGGCCATGTTTCGCACACCCACGATCCAGAAACGCTTTCTTGATTTCACTTCACAAACCTCCATAAGATATAATAGCGTATTCTCCTCGGCTTCGCGCCGAATTCAAGCTATTCAAAGGCAAAAACGAGGCTAGAGCCTCGACCCCATGTAAAATTCCTTCACTCTCAAAGAGTGACAATGTTTCTCACTCGTTCGTAAATTCGCTAAAGATTTCAAGTTATTTTAACCCTTGTTGAAGCTGCATAGCCGACCTGTCAAGAAATTCCCTTCCTGAGGATGGGGAATTGTTGTCGACACCCCAAAGGAGAGTGTCGTTGACGGAGAGGACGAACAAACTCCTAGATCTGCGAAACATCGGAGGCATCAGAGATCGACCTCCAGTTCGTCAAAGCCCCGTTCAGAAGATGACGAGAGTTCGGGTAACGAAAGCGACTCGAGTGGATCCTCTAGCTCTTCAAGCTAGTGAAGCTAGCGCTAATCCAAAGCGACGGAGTCGCATAAAAGTCGTACCTGCTTCGTCTAAACACGAAGATGATGCCGAATACACGAGATTCGACACGGGATCAAAAGCCCGCCAAAAACTTGTCTTGACTCGTAAATCTTCCGAAGAGCTGGATCTCTTTGAGTGTCTGCGTTTGGTTGAACAGTCTGTTACCCTTCTAGGGCAGGCTAATATCAGCTTGACCTATGCCCGTAGACTCGCTTATACTGGGGCGGCTCACTGGCGATACAAAAAAAGCCAAAAAGTTGCTTAGCAAGCATGAGTCTTGTCTGACTCAATCCCAAAGGAATTTGTTTGAGAAAAAGTTCTACAAAGCCCTGCGCACTGCAACCAAGATTCGCAAATCAACTAAGGAAATATCTACTCACTTGTCAGGGTCTTCGAGGCCTCGTCCTGCCTCTTTCAAGGGCTCAGTCTCCACCAGGAAAGAGGTTTTCCGACAGGATACCAGAACTGCCCATCGGCCCTTTCGAGGAGGTCCCCCATCCCGCGGTAGGGGTGGGGCAGATCTGTGTCATTCAGGGCCAGAGGCTCCAAGCACAAAGGATACTTTAAAGGCAAGTTTGTCAGGTTTAGAATCCAAAAGAGATCACGGACACCTGAATCAAGCACCCAATCCCCAGATGCTAACCAAATCTCTGGAGGTAGAGAATCAGGTGGTTCCGGTCAATGTCCACCCTGCATTAATTGCAATGGGCATGGACACCGCAATTTTGCCCAGACCCCTCCAATTAGCAGGGAGGCTCCAACACTTCCTAAGCAATTGGAAACTACTGACTCGGGATCAGTTTATTTTGGAAATGGTTGTGGGAATTCAGATCCCTTTTACCAGTTTTCCACATCAGAGTCGTGTTCCTCCTCTGACATTTCACAACCAGTCAGAACAAGTTGCCATAGATCAGGAGATATCGGAGATGCTCCAGAAAGGGGCAATTCAGGTGGTCTCTCCCATGAATGGGGAATTTCTAAGTTCAGTTTTCCTAGTCAAGAAGAAAGATGGGGGAAACAGACCTGTAATCAACTTGAAAGAGTTGAATTCTTACGTAACATACCAGCACTTCAAAATGGAGGGTCTGTATTTACTGAAACATTTGATTCAGATGGGGGGCTGGATGATAAAAATCGATTTGAAGGATGCTTACTTTTCTGTGCCAGTAAGCAAACAACATCAACCCCTCTTGCGTTTCTTCACAAGGGCATGAGATACCAATTTTCTTGTCTCCCCTTTGGGTTAGGTCCCGCCCCTCGCCTTTTTACGAAGCTCTTAAAGCCTGTTGTTGCCCTATTAAGGAGACTGGCCTGAGACTAATTATCTATCTCGACGACATTATTGTTTTCAATCAGACTCAGGAGGGTATTTTGAGGGACAGGGACTCAACCCTTTAGCTGTTTCAGCATTTAGGCTTTGTGATCAATTGGAAGAAGTCAGTTTTACATCCAGCCCGGTGCATGGAATACCTAGGTTTTGTCATCAACTCCCTAGAGATGAAGCTTTTCAGGAGTGCCCAACGGGAAAATTTTCAAAATTGACTCGTAGTTGCTCGAAACTATTAATTGACATCTAATAAGAGATAAATAGTTAATATTTAACAACCGTGGGAAATAAATATCCGCTCCGCACAGCCAGCTAGTGGACGATAGCTAAATAAAGTAGCCGCCAGCCAGGAGCAGTTTGGGGGTTGCTTTTACCCAGCCAGCACAAGTTATGAAAGGCTGGTTTTCCCAGCAATTTTTACATTACGTTTTTGCCAGCCAGGAAGAAGTAAAACTAACCGTATTTTTTAATCAATTTTAATTTAATTAATTTAATTAAAATTGCATTTCAAATAATTAATTAATTAATTTCTCTTAGTTTAAATTAATTAATTAATTAGGGAGGTATTTAAACAATTAAATAACTAATTTAATAAAGTAAACGTTAGGCTTTTGTACATTATGCTAGCATTTTTTCAAGCATTTAGTGAGGCAAAAGCATTGAGCATTATTCGAGCATTTTAGTGGCATTTTCCCGGAATTTGTTTTTCGAGAAACTAAAAAAGAAAGTATTTTTCTTAGAGAAAATGAAGACTAAAACTCAAAATTCACAAAAACAGCAAATGCCACCCTGAAAAGCTGAGTAGAGACTGAGGACAAGTCAGCGGTTTTACGTTTGAAGAGCTAGTCTCGGCTTAACCTCAGATGATTTCGAGGATTATGTTTTTTTGGCTGTATTTATGAACTTGTTATAAGTTGTTGCTACTTGCAACACTTGTACGTTTTTGTAAGTGTTGACAGCCACATGATGTTAAAAATGTTGAAATTAATTAAAAAACCGTTATCCGAGCATTTTAGTGACTTTTTTCGGGGAGACCGACCATTTTAGTGGGAGAATTGGAGCATTAAGGTGGAGCATTTTAGTGGGGAAACAAAAGCATCATGTTCAAAAGCATAGTAAACGTAAAAAAATTTACTCACCACACAAAGTAAACATTACAATCATCAGTGAATGGCAGTAAGATCAGGACACATCTCAATCGAAGCAAAAATTCAACTGGCACTGAGTAATTAAATAGTTCAGCGCAATCAGTTGTCGCTGAATGTATCATAATTGAACTGAGTCCATGGCCATAGACTAAATGAATTCGTTGTTCCATTCAGCTTTTAATAAAAAATGCAAAATATATCGCATTTTTTTGAAAATATTTATAGGCTGCAATAGAAATAGCATGGACAAAAATTGAATCAACATGAGTAAGACCTAGAAAAGTAAAATTTGCGATAAATTTATTACTTTATTGCTGTTACTGTTCAGTGTTGATGTTTTCTTGCTAGTTCAACTGTCAGAGTATTGACAGAACCACAATGACAGCAAGGGCCAAAGCTATGATGTATTCTACTTTTTACTCTAGAACCTGTGGAAAAACTAATATCATGATGAACGTATAAAAGACAATGGCGAAGAACAGTCGTAAATAAAAACACTTCACACAAATGGATATAATTGTTTAAAATAATCCATATAGTATATTTAACTGCATTTCTTCTAACTGAAGTCAATTTAAACAGCTTCAATGATTTGGAAGCTTTCAAAACCTACGAAGTTTTGAAATCCCTTGCAAGATCACAAACACTTCCCTAAAGTAAGTCAGTTGAGATGTTACGAACTTTCGGAATCCCTTGCGAGATCACAAACGCTTCTCTAAAGTAAGTCAGTTGAGATGTTACGAAGTTTCGGAATCCCTTGCGAGATCACAAACACTTCCCTAAAGTAAGTCAGTTGAGATGTTCAAAAGAAGTTTCGGAATCCCTTGTGAGATCACAAACACTTCTCTAAAGTAAGTCAGTTGAGATGTTCAAAAGAAGTTTCGGAATCCCTTGTGAGATCACAAACACTTCTCTAAAGTAAGTCAGTTGAGATGTTACGAAGTTTCGGAATCCCTTGCGACATCACAAACACTTCCCTAAAGTAAGTCAGTTGAGATGGTACGAAGTTTCGGAATCCCTTGCGAGATCACAAACACTTCCCTAAAGTAAGTCAGTTGAGATGTTCAAAAGAAGTTTCGGAATCCCTTGTGAGCGGATCACAAACACTTCTCTAAAGTAAGTCAGTTGAGATGTTCAAAAGAAGTTTCGGAATCCCTTGTGAGATCACAAGCACTTCTCTAAAGTAAGTCAGTTGAGATGTTCAAAAGAAGTTTCGGAATCCCTTGTGAGATCACAAACACTTCTCTAAAGTGTTACGAAGTTTCGGAATCCTTTGTGAGATCACAAACACTTCTCTAAAGTAAGTCAGTTGAGATGTTACGAAGTTTCGGAATCCCTTGTGAGATCATAAACACTTCTCTAAAGTAAGTCAGTTGAGATGTTCAAAAGAAGTTTCGGAATCCCTTGCGAGATCACAAACACTTCCCTAAAGTAAGTCAGTTGAGATGTTCAAAAGAAGTTTCGGAATCCCTTGTGAGATCACAAACACTTCTCTAAAGTAAGTCAGTTGAGATGTTCAAAAGAAGTTTCGGAATCCCTTGTGAGATCACAAACACTTCTCTAAAGTAAGTCAGTTGAGATGTTACGAAGTTTCGGAATCCCTTGGAGATCACAAACACTTCTCTAAAGTAAGTCAGTTGAGATGTTCAAAAGAAGTTTCGGAATCCCTTGTGAGATCACAAACACTTCTCTAAAGTAAGTCAGTTGAGATGTTACGAAGTTTCGGAATTCCTTGTGAGATCACAATCACTTCTCTAAAGTAAGTCAGTTGAGATGTTACGAAGTTTCGGAATCCCTCGGGAGATCACATTTTTTGTCTATTACTTGAAATGATATTGACAAAGATATTATTAGAAGTAGAAAGTTCATTAGTTGTTGCAAACCCTTTACATTGTGCTTTGAACTGAAGTTTGGTAGCAAGTGCTGCGCCTCTTATTGTTCCTTTATCACCAGTGCAACGATTGTCCGAGGCGGCATAAATTCACGATTCCCTACAGAAATAAAGATGCTCCCATAAGGCCAGTTCAAACGGAGTGGCAAATTTGGGAAAGCAAGAGTCTCTTTTTCTGTAAGAGCCTTTGGTAAATAAAAGCACTGACTCTGGAATGGTTAAAATTACATAAAACACAATCAGGCCGGAACTGAGATTGAGGTTATGATTAATATGTCTTTGTTGGACATTTTGCAATTAAGTATATAAGACCACGTTTCATTATGATTCAATATATGATTTTTCATATATTTACTTGTATACAAGATAACAGTTTGAATAGCAAGTCTGATAGATTGAGTGTGCTGTCTAAGCAGGAACAAAATTCCATCTAGGCAAATTGTGCATATACTGCGGGATATAACATCAATATGACTGTTTGATATTGCTAGAAATTTAAAATAGTCATGTGGAAAAGAGTAGGCAAAATATTAACTTTGCCTCTAAAAATCATCCAGTGGAACAAATGTTCGACGTGGTATGTAAGAATGATGAATTAAGAATGATGGCTCTGCACATATTCCAGATTTCTCACACTGGAGAAAGCCTTACTTACATGACAGAAATTTTGTATGACTAAAAGGCATTTTCAATTAGATCCAACTTCAAAACATCAACTGTTTACGCTGGGCCAGGAGCCCATGGCGGGGCATCGAATACTAAACAATGAGTTGTGACACTTGCAAAAAATGTCAGTTCTGCAGGGCGCACACTGTTAGACCGTCAATCTGGCGCCAGTCTAATATTGCTGAATGGTTCGCCAGTCCCGCTAAATCTTGACTAAACTGTTACCCCGAAAAGGCATTTCCTTTTTCAAATCACTTTCAGAAAGACGGAAGAGCTTCTAGCTCTTCTTGGAGCCTCCGGAATATTTAGCTTGCGTGACGAGTCTTGTGTTAAGTGACACATCTACTCTGCACTGGCGCTGGCGGGAAATTTGCAGTACGTGACAGAGTGCGGAGTTGGCCGATTCTCTTTTACTGTTGTAGCGTTGTGAAGAGTGTTGATTGGCCATCAAGTTCTTATGATTTACAAGAATTTTACAAAATTCGAACTGTCGGTCATTTAGTGGTATAAAAACCTTGGCGGACAGTCGGCGCAATATCGCAATTGCTATATCACTACTCATGGCTTAGGATTCTATGTCTAGCGAAAATTGAGATCTATATAAATGGGTCCGCACTTATTGTTTGGACTGGTTAAGTTCTTGTGTTCACAAAAAAAACAATCGGACTGCTGCCGATCATTTAGTGTTTACGAATGATAACCCGATTTGACAGCCTTTATATAAATATCACAGGTTTCACCGACTTCCCTTGCTGACAATTCCACTGTAGTTTGCCGCTTATTGTTAAATTTGGGAAGAAGACCAACTGTTTTCGCGAGACTTTCGGCCGTCACCGTCACTCGCTTTCAAGTCACTCGGACTTGGAAAAATCGCTCTTGAAAAAGAGGTTTGACTGTAGATTTCAGACCTTCCGTCGAGCTGGACAAGATGTTTATGTAACGTCAAGAAGCTGTCTTTGGTTCATACTAGCCATCAGTGCGACACTTCTTTGCCATGAATTGGAGGATTTCTAAAATTTAGCGATTTGACAAAAACGTCAAAGTCATGATATACCAAAGTGCTGCCTCAAAACAGGCTTAATTTTTAATAATGAAACAAACATCTGTTTTTTTTTAAAACAGACCAATGTATGTGTTACAATGTTGGACTGAAGCAGTCGAGCCCGATTAATAACCACAATGTCCACCCAGGATTCTTAAAAAGAACCTGAAAAGTATCCCTTGTCATTTGGAGCTGCCTCCTGAAGAAGTTGGATGTTGAAGAAAACCGCAATTTATTTTCCCAACCGTAATTTATTTTACAAACAAAATCATACTGAGTGTAGCCTGCGAAAACAGCCGTCCTTCTTCGCTCCCGGCCCGAGTGGCGTTTCGCGAGATGGAACTCGGGCTGAGAGCGACGAAGGACGGCTGTTTTCGCAGGCTATACTGAGTGGGACCCCAGCTCAGTTGGTGAACCTAAAATTACCAAAAAATGAGCCAAAACAAACGGTGTTAAAGGTGTCAAATTCCGTCAGGCCAAATAAACACCGGAATCCAAGCAGACCTGTAAGCTGTTAAACATTTGCCAGACCACAACAGCTACCCTGATTCAAATTTAAGCGCTTATAAAAGTGCTTGTCTCCCTGCTTGGGACACATTCAAACCGAACTCATGCTAACAAAATATATGTATTTGGGCGCGCTTCTACCCTTAAGACTTCAAGAAGCTCATGGCAAATCCAATGTATGACCAGGGGCACCCAACAGAACATGTCGGTTTTATCCTTTCGAAAGGAATGCAGCCTGCAAACAGGCTCCCGGCGAGGACAGAAAAAAAAAATTCGGCGAAAAAATTCGGCGAGCGAAGCGAGTAGACTCTGTAGACTAGCGCGAAACTGAAGAATTCGATCGCCGGGAGCCTGTCCGCAGGCTAGAAGAAGAGTAACCAAATTAAAGGCAGGACAACAGCTCGCAAGTCCAGATAATAAGATTTCGTTCTCTTGATGTTTCTGCCACATTAGCATTCAGCTAAAAAAAATCCGAACAGACTAAACTGCTTTTCCAAAAATGTCCTTTTAAAAGGCCCCGAACGATATATCGGGAAAAAACGACCTTCCGAGACTTTTGCTTAAATGCCCTGGTCTGTCCGTGGATGTTTATTGTATAGTAAACACACACTCAGACGACCTAAGTTGAACTGTTCATGATATGATGAGATTAACTGTGTATAGAACTTGAGTTAAATTCTTTAAATTTAACTACTAAACGTATATATATAAGCTTACCGGCTTTACAGTAAACATCTTGCATCTAAATGAGATGGCGCGCATATTTTGTCAAGGCGATACTATTTCCGGTACTATTGCAGTGACATATTCTAACATACCTTAAATGATCTTTAGCTGCCCTCCAGCAGCCTCCAGGTAGTGTAACACGTTATGATTTCTGAAACAAAATTGTAAATATCGATCTCAATAAGTAAATCAGGAATTTACCAAGTGTTTTAAACGACAAAGAAGATCTGGTTATCTTAACTCTAAACGAAAAGCACACCGAGAAGATAATGCACAATTACATAGAATCTATTGTTATCTTACTTGGTAAAACAATAACGGAAAACCCACAATAGTTAGGTCCAGGGATGAGTAGGTTTGAAACTACACAGATAACAGACATGAGAAAGCACAGGAAACTTACCTTGCTGAAATAAAATCAACCCTCTTATCAAGAAACTAGTCCCGACTCTGTGGCCAAAACGCTGGACGTGACCGCGCCTGCAATATAACCGTTTTGTCTTTCCAAGTTGACAGCTCAGCTGTCACGGAGCACAAACTGCTGTGTGATACGACGCAGCAACTGTTCTCCCCGCGAAATGCGTTCGGAATTGACGCGTGCAAGCTAATTTCCGGGCGTTAATTTTCGAGAGCGGCGGCTGGTAATCGAGTCTACCATGGACAACCTCGCATTAAGGTGGGGGTTTACCTGAATTAAAGTGAAATTTGAGGAAGTTTAAAGAGAGATTGAAAGGGGGAGAAAAGGTTATGGAACACCACCAGACAGTTGCCCGACCCCACAATGGCACTCGGGTTGTTAGGCAACTGTTTGGTGTGTATCTATCAATTTTTAACTTCAAACTCTAATTTTAAAACAACACCAAATCTTCAAAATTTCCTATTTCCATAAATTTTACTAATCCTTTGAGAAAAACTATCTGTCTCCAAATAAACCTAAAAATCACCAAAAAATTTACAAAACGGCGCAAAACATAGATGTGTGTAATGAGTGAACAGATTCTTGATTGCTTGAAACGTAAACGAGATATTTGCATTAAGAACATAATACCAAGCCAAAATACGGCTTTCAGGTGGACCCCCGCCTTAAAATTTACCAGCCAGGTTCATCCCGAAAATGAGCATTTTCCAGCTAGGAAATACATCTGAGTAAAAACCAGTCAGCAAGCAATTGTTTTGAAGCGGGCTTTCCAGCAAGTTTCATGCCAGTGCAATTGAATGCCCGGCCAGCACACTATGCCCTGCGGAGCGGATATTTTGTATATCGGCTCCGGTGAGCACTCCTGGCTTTTCTTGCCAACAGAGAAAATGTCCCAACTTCTCCAGGATTGCAAAGACCTGTGATCTTAGATAAGAGTGCCTAAGTGCGAACTCTCTCTCACATTATTGGGAGACTGACTTCAACTTTACAAGCAGTCCTCCCAGCTCCCCTCCATTACAGGCATTTACACATGCTCCAGGCGAAAGGCTTGTTGGAAGGGAAGGGGTACAACTCGGTTGTTCCTCTAAACAGGGAATGCCAGAACGATCTCCAGTGGTGGATCGACCAACTGTCGACTTGGAATGGGAGGTCAATAATCTCACCAGCCCCCGATTTGATTATTACGACGGATGCGTCCTTGAAGGGCTGGGGGCAGTGTGTCAGGGAGTTCATACCAGGGGGCTCTGGACTCGGGAGGAATCATTACTGCATATAAATGCCCTAGAACTCAAGGCAGCTCTTTTTGCTTTGAGAGCTTTCTCCAACAATCGAAAGAAACTTCATGTCCATCTCCGAATGGACAGAAGAACAGCAGTTGCATACCTACTAAAAATGGGGGGGGGGGGGGGGGGACACGGTCTCAGGTGCTAGTAGGGATAGCCCAGGAATTATGGGAATACGCTCTGAGGTAGGAAATTTCCCTTACGGCAGAATACTTGCCAGGGGATATGAATCACGAAGCAGATTGGCAGTCGAGACATTTCAGAGATTCGAGCAACTGGAAACTGAAGTTTTGCAAACATTGGACCAGTTATGGGGCCCCCTAACAATAGATCTCTTTGCGGATCGCATGAATTCACAACTTCCGAATTTTGTGAGTTGGTTCCCAAGACCCCTTTGCTCAGGCAACAGATGCCTTTCAGATTCCTTGGTCGAATGTGAAGGGTTACTGCTTGCCCCCATTTTCACTGATTTGCCGTTGTCTGGCAAAGATAAGGAAGGACCAGGGCACAATGGTTCTGATAGCACCAACCTGGCATGCACAGGCATGGTACCCAGTCCTGTTGGAGATGTCTTGCAGGCATCCCATTCTACTTCATCCAGTGAGGGACCTTTTACTCTCTTCCAACCAACAGCCACACCCTCTGATTCTGCAAGACCACCTGCAATTAGCGGCCTGGATGGTTACAGGCAAAACGAGCTTATAAGTGGCGTTTCAGAGGACACTGCAAATTTGCTCCGCTCCCATTCGTGGCGAAAAGGCACTGCAGGGGCTTACAACAGCGCCTGGAAACAGTGGAGTAGCTGGTGTGGTCAACAGAAGGTTGATCCATTTTGCTCCACTGTGGCCTCTATAGCTGACTACCTGACAGAGTTATTTAAAAAGGGTAGAAGTTACCACACCGTTAACATCCACCGATCAGCGATTTCTGCCTTTCATAAGCCTATTGATGGTGTTAAGGTGGGGCAACATGATCTCGTTTGCAGAGTCCTTAACGCCTGCTCTTAATGCTAGGCCACCACAGCCTAGGTATGTTGTAACTTGGGATGTTGACAAAGTGCTTAGAATTCTGCCCTCTCAAACAAATGCTTGACACTTAAATTAAGTATGTTACTGGCTCTTGCCTCTGCTGGCAGTGGCAGATCCTCTGATCTCAGAGCCCTTGATATTCGATACATGACTATAAATGATAACTCAGTTAGCTTTGAGCTTGGCGTACTCACTAAATCGAGGAGAAAAGGGCAGCCTCCTATTAAACTGACATTTGATAGGTTTGATAGTGACCCTCTGGTATGTGTGGTCTCCACGATATCTTGTTATTTGGACCGATCTAAGGCCTGGCGTGCAGGGTCGGACAGGACCCAGTTGCTTTTGAGCTATATCAGACCTCACAGGGAAGTAGTCCCATGCACAATTGCAGGGTGGCTTGTGGAGTTAAGGCGGGGGTACACGTGAATTGAAGTGAAATTTTGGTAAGTTTAAAGAGAGGTTGAAAGGGAAAAAAAGGGTTATGGAACACCACTACCAATTTTTTCATTTCAAACTCTCTTTTAAAACAACAACAAATCTTCAACATTTCCTATTTCCATCAATTTTACTAATCCTTTAAGAAAAACTATTTCTCTCCAAATATACCTAAAAATCAGCAAAATATTTCCAAAACAACCCAAAACATAGATATGTGAGATGAGCAGAGAGATTCTTGATTGCTTGAAACGTAAACAAGATATTTGCATAAAAAACATAATACCCAGCCAAAATACGGCTTTCATGTGTAACCCCGCCTTAATGAAACAGTCGGGGATTGACACCTCTGAGTTTCGTGCTCATTCAACCAGAGGTGTGTCTACCTCTAAGACCAAAGCCAAGCGCCTCTCTTGCCAGGAGATTTTGGCTATGGCTATTTGGAAAAAAAATCCACATTTAGGAGACATTACCTTAGGGAGATTGCTTCTGAAAGCGCTGGCTTCTTTCAATCTGTTGTGCTCCAAGAAGGTTAGCATGGACTTTAAACATACGCTATTATATCTTATGGAGGTTTGTGAAGTGAAATTGGAAATTTCATCAGTGCGCATTGAAATTATAATATCACGAACAAACCGAAATAAGATATAATAGCGTCCCACCCTACCCTTCCCTAAATCCTATGGGGAAATCCAAGATTATTATCTTATTTCGGTTTGCTCTTTATTTGTTTTAGGTTTCAAAGACAACTAGTTATGGCCTGTGATACCTGACCTCCGGTCACACCTGGACACTTTCATGTTACTTGTTGTTGTTTTGCAATTGCCATTAGCAGTTTGTACCCTCTTTCTTTTGGCATTAAAGTCATACATAATTTTGTATAGACTCTGTTTTATTTATTTATTTTTTTGTTTTTTCCTTTTTGCCAACGAGCCAGCCGAGCGAAGACGCTCGGCTGGCGAGGCGGTAGAGAATAGTGCCGCGCGAAGAATGGCGTATACGTATGCGAAAAAATTCTCGATCGAGCTCTGAAAGTGTAACTGTAAGGTGCAAGATGTAACAATGGCTCAGTTTGAGCCAATTGCAAGCACGGAACTATTCGAGCTATTGTAGTTTTTAGCCAATCAGGAGGCGCGTTATATCTGGACTTGCCTCGTGGAATATCATTGTTTTCTTTGCTGTTGTGTTTATGCACCAGTCAAAGAAAACCCCGACCCCCCCCCCCCACCCCGGGATATAGGTGGGGATTAGTTTTAGTAGCGTGCCAAAAGTGAAAAATGCCCCACCATGTGGAGAAATATTTTGCAGGAAATAGAAGAAAATGCCCCACCCCCTGGGGCAACTGAAGATGTTCGTGATTGAAAAATTCACGAGGCAGCAGAATTAAATTTTAACAATGTCAGTTTATTTTAAGGTTACATCTGGCTCAACATTCACAAAGGTTGTCTTTTAACAGATGGCAATATCTACTGATCACATTCTTTGCAAAACCAAGACCCAGCAGGCACAGTTTCTTCAGAAAGGCCAATGCAGTCAGCATGGTACCACAGAATTGGGCATTTCTCCCCATCACAGCATATCATCAGCCCATATTCACCTCCACCGCAAATGCAATAGCTATTTTTGTTGGACTTCTATAGGAGTGGAAAAAAGTACAAGGAAATTAATTTAAAAAGCTGTTATCTTTCATACGCAGATTATATTTTTCGATACAATCGTATTAATATTTAACATGCATAAAAAAACATACCGATTTTTATCAAAAAGTTGAGCGTATTCTTCCACAAACTCCTGTTTTAAACCTGCATTACGTAGGAAGGCTATCAACCTACAAGGAATCATGCAAACAATTATTAAACGAGCGAATTTACTTCTTT
Source organism: Micromussa lordhowensis (assembly GCA_964020085.1). Taxonomy (NCBI): domain Eukaryota; kingdom Metazoa; phylum Cnidaria; class Anthozoa; order Scleractinia; family Lobophylliidae; genus Micromussa; species Micromussa lordhowensis. Next base: position 35,469,824 of record OZ026601.1, on the reverse strand, counting down.
TTACGAAGTAGCAAAACAAAACTTCATCGGCATCTCAACATTTAAGTGTTTGCCCTCTTTAATTCATGCCCTAAATTAATCGATGTACTGATTTGAATAAGAATAAAACGGATTCCACGAATACCTGTCAAGGCTTGTATCCACCATCTTGAGTGATCCCATGTGCTGAAATGTACCCAGAAGTCCTTGCAGGAACGATCGCCGCCATCTTGGATTAGATCGAATCCCCTACTAATGCCCCACAATCCTCAGGACAAGAGGGACAAAACGGGCGAATCCCCCACGTAGTGGGGACTCAAAGAGCTGCCAGTAACATGATAAAGCCCCACTAAAGCCCCACATATCCCGGGGTGGGGGGGGGGGGGGGTCGGGGTTTACTTTGACTGGTGCATTATCCAACGGTGAACAATTTCATAGTCTCAGAACATATCGAACTAGTGTGTTTCCTCTCTCACTTTATCGAAATGAAAGTTCAATTGGGGAGCGTACCCTTTACAAAACTCTTCTTCTAATTCGAATATTCTGGAAAACTGTTAGACAAGAGCAAATCCAAGACACAAAATCGACACGAAAACGAACCAGCGTGTTCACCACAGAATTGAACGAGCGTGTTCATGAATCGAAACAGTGTATTCCTTCTCTGTTTACCTATATCGAACTAAAAGTTCCATCGGGCAGCTTTTTTGGAAAGATTGTGTTCACCAGTCGAACCACTAGAGCAAATCCAGTGTTGAAATCTAGCATATCGAACTGAAGGTTGAGTCGGCAGTGTTTCCGAACAGAACTGAACGAGCGTGTTTATCATACAGTCGAATCCAGTGTTCAAAACACAAATCGGATCTGTTTTGCCACAGAATTAAACGAGTCGTGTTCATCAATCAAACTAGCGTGTTCACTTTCACTTTGACTTTGCCCATCATATTGAACTGAAAGTTCGACCGAGCAGCGATACATTCCAATACTCTTGATATGTTGCGTGACGAACGTTACCGGCCGGTAAACGCGTAATAATTTCCTCTCGGTAATGTTTGCAACAGAAGAGAACCAAAAATCCCTTATGCTATGCTGTATTAATAAACCCCTTATTATAGCACAAATCATTCGCTCGTTGGCACTCTATCGATAGGTATACCTAGTTGCGGGCGACCAGCGGAGCCCGCAATCCTAATCTCAACATTGGTTTCAAACGCATGCGCGGCAGTTATATAGCCTTGCAGTGACTCGAATTTAGCAAAAAAAGTCGTCCTTCCAAATATTTGTCCTTAGGGACACTAAGAACCAATGAAATGAAAGGACGTAATTTTAGCACAGGCGCTTTGACCACGCGAGACAAACACGAAGCAGCAGTAATTTGAGCACAGGCGTTCTGACCGCTAGAAACCAACACCAAGCAGAAGACAATTCTCACCAAAGCATAGCTGTTTCACCTTCCATAGTCAATGATCTTTAATGTAGTTGAAGGGTCAAATAATATGTAAATTTCGCCTTCTTGAAGCTAAGAATGTCAAGAATCACGTGCAGTTCATGCAGAAGTGGCGGTCCATAAATTGGAATGCACACAACACAATTGACGTCTATTTCGTCGAAGAATCACGTGCAGCTCATGCATAGCTGGCGCGCCGTCCAATCAAAATCGAGCGTGTGAACTTGTGATCGGAACGTTTCCTGTCGGTGTCTGTTGTTGTCGGGTTACATCAAATGACCTTGACTAAATCAATATGTCCATTTTATAATCAACAGTGTTTTTATTTACAACGTGAAAAAATAACCATTTTGTCAAACCCAACACAAAATAGAACTAGTGTATAATCAAACTGGTGTTACTGTTTCACAAGGTCAGTAAAACCACTCTTAGGTCCCTTTGTCTCGTTTTAGGGAAAACAATCACCCACACTATGCAACCCTTTATTGCCCTGCAAATATAAATGCCCAAAATGGAAAAAGAACACAACGCCACTGTTTTACAATGAATTCGTTAACCTCAGTGAAACAAATCATGCATAGCCCTCGCCCGCACTTCCTAACCTGTGGTTATTACTAGTATATAAATATATATGTATATCTATACATCTGTTGTATTTGTCTTTCGTAACCTTGCTCTCCAGCTCTCTTCCATTTTTGAGAGTGAAGGAATTTTACATGGGGTCGAGGCTCTAGCCTCGTTTTTGACTTTGAATGGCTTGAATTTGGCGCGAAGCCGAGGAGAATACGCTATTTTATCATATGACCCGTACGGCCCAGCGCGCAATTTCCTTGCAAAACCATAAGAAAAAAGGTCCCGTATGAGGGCCGTACGCGTCAAAGTGATAGGGCCGGAAAAACGCGTACGGCCCTACTAGAAATGAGTACGGCCCCGGCAAAAACAATGCGAAACAATTTTGTTGCTAAAAAGTGTTTCCTTGACACTGAGTGAAAGCGAAGATTCCGACAGTGCGTTCTATTATTACGGTGAGCTTTCGGACGTGCTCGGTCCGTACGTCCTGAACTAGAGCCAAATATTTTCCCGTCCGGCCCTCCCACTCAGTCTATAAGTACATAATATCTTAAATACTTTTGTTCTTGGGCCATCGTATGTTTGTGTCTTATTTTTTACACTAGTAATAGTTCTCACTACATCTGCCCCCGCTTTAGATATCACGTTTATTATGTAATGAACTGTACATCTTTTATTACAAAATCTCCCCAGAATCGTTAAAATAACAGGCTGATCTGACCTTTTACTCTCGTTGTAATCCTTCAAATCACACAAAATGAACAAAAATCTCTGTGAGATGATAGATTTAAAAAGTTATTTGTACTCTTCGTGCTCGTGTCAGAGCGAACCAACGCGACTACACTCGTGCACGTGGCTGCAAAAATTATGTAATAATCATTGAAACGACACCGTTTATAAATCCTTTACTAACTTCTGATCCTTGATATGAGATAACAAACGGAAACTAAACTCAGTTACTTCGGATACAATTTGTTGTTGTTTCTTTGAGTGGGTTTTGAGTTTTGATTTGTGATCCTGATCTGTTTACTTTATACGTGTGGTGTTTGGATCGAGTCCCCGTTGCTGATTTGTGTCTAACAAATCAAGTCGCGTACACGATACCTCTCCTCGTCCTCGTGGCTGCAAGAATTACCCAGAGTTGCCTTGCGAGCTTACTGAAAAATTAACCGGGACCGCCGTGCGCGCCTAGTTTCTTCAAATCGGACTCGATTCGCATACTACCGATACTACACCAATATTTCACATTCTTTATACGCGGGGGGTCCTATTAATGCCTCCTCGGGTTTTGGCCTCTGGGCCAAAACCCTGCGGGGGCAATAATATCTTATTTCGGTTTGCTCGTGAAATTATAATTTCAATGCATGCGCTTCGCGCACTGATGAATTTCCAATTCGTAGATGAGACTTTTGTAACCGCAATGCGCTCGCTTTTCATGAAGGTGTTCCAGAAGTAAATTTACTAATTGGTGTCTTTTCGTAAGGATAATGGGATTGCGCATTTCAGCAGGTAATGATCTGATGTTCTCAAGTCTTCCATGTGCACGTAACACACCTTTTTCATCTGATGCTGGAATCAGCTTAGCGGTTATCGTCAATCTTTCGCCCTTTTTACACATCCATAGACGATTAATTAACGCAAGTTTATGACAACGATGGTAGATGGCAATGAAAGTTACTGTAAGTAAATTCAATTGAATTTTTTTAAATTGTGAGAGTTTATTTGGTTGTTTGTTGCTCGGCGCTGTAATTGCACGTAATCCTTTGTCTCTCTGTACAATTTTAAGTAAAAACTGAGTCAATTTCAGTCGAGTTTCCCTCTCTAATCGTTGCTGTATTTGAGAGAATTGCTGTGCAGTACACTTAACGAATTTTCTCGCTATCTGCTACTCAATTTACGGTAGAAAGGTCTAATTTAGTCGAGTGATTCGCAATGATCGACAAAAACCGTTTTTGTAGTACAACTTCACACTTTGCACGAAATTTCAGACCGGGAAAACAATTTTGGAGACCTTAACTGGGGAACTGAATATTTGCACCAACATAAAGTAGTTCGGAATAAATCTGTTCTTTAATACATCTTTCTTCGGATAGTATCTGATTTACTCGCTCGTTCGCTCGTTTGATTTTTTGCAAACGGTTTGTAGACGGCGCGTAAGCCGATTCAATGGCAAAGTTGCGTAAACAAACCCACTTGTAAAGCCTGGTTTTCATATGTCGGGAAAATCCCAGACCGTCTGGGATTTTACAGTTTCCCGACCGTCCCAGATTTTGCCGACTAATGAAAACTCGAAATCGTAGATATCCCGATCGTCTGGGATGAACGGGGACAAATCTGGAGAATCGGGAACATTTCTATTTTCCCCACTCGTCCCAGATTCCTGCGATGGTCGGCGATCATTCCCGACAAATGAAAACTCAAATTTGGACGGTCGGGGAAGTCGGCTTCCGTCGGCGATGGATTTCGCTCATTTCCAATCCCCGAAATCGCTGGGCTCCAGTCCCCCTATCACAAATAAACACTTTCCATTTCCCGCCAAATTCGTAAATCGGGAAAATCTGGGACAGACCTCTTGCGAATATCCGATATATCGGCAAAATCTGGGATGGTCGGCAACAAGTAAAATCCCCGATCGTCTGGGATTTTCCCGACATATGAAAACCAGGCTTAAGCCAGTTCACGGCAGGAAGAAAAAGATAAAAATGTTATTGGCCGGATTAGGGTCGGTCCGTATAGGAAAAAACTGTGACCTCGGGCTTGAAAATGCTGCCCTCGGCCTGCGGCCTCGAGCTCGGGCAGCATTTTCAAGACCTCGGTCACAGTTTTTCCCTATACGGACCTCCCAGCCGGCCAATAACATATGTGTATTTTGTCTGATGATCTTGTATTATGCTTGTGTAAGTACCTATTTATTGAATGTCACTGGAAACATGTTATTAAAGTATCGGAACATAAATAAAGACGTTTTTTCTTTATTTATCTCATCTAAAGGAAGAATTCCTAGTTTTTTTAAAAGAGGAACAGTATGATCTCGATATCCTGAGAACTCATTATTTTTTTTCTGTATTTTTCTTAGTGGTTCTAACGTTGATTGGTAAGCAGTTGCCCATAACATTTCCATAGTGTAAATGAAGGTAAACTAGTGCGAAGTATAAGGTTCGCAAAACGTTTAGTGAAATATAATGCCTTGCTTTGCAAAATATTCCACTAATTTTTGAAATTTTCTGATTAATGTATGTAATGTGTTGTTTCCATGTTAAATTTGAGTCTATATTTATTCCTAGAAATTTTGTTGAATTCACTTGTTCAATTTCTGTGTTGCTGATCTGTATTTTTGTTTCTTGCTTTGAAGAGGATGACGTGTTTTTTATATATTTAAAGTTAATTTATTCGCTTGCAGCCATGCCGACACTTTTCTTAACTCGTTATTTAGTGTTTCATTAATCACTTTTATATCTTAATGCGAGTAAAAAGCATTTGTATCGTCTACAAAGAGAATAAACGGTAATATTTCCGAGCTTTTCTAGATGTCATTCATATATAGTAAAATAATTGAGGGTCCTAAAACTGAACCTTGTACTGTGGTACTCCACATGCAATAGTCCCCTTGTTAGACAGGGTGTCACTATATTTAACTATTTAATTTCTATTTGTCAGATAATTTTTAAACCACTCCAGAGCTATACTTCGTATTCCATAATATTCTAACTTAGCTATTATTATAGAGTAATCAACAGTATCAAATGCTTTTGATAAATCTAAAAATACTCCAGCCGTGAATTCATTTTTGAGTTATTTTTTTGTAAAAAAATATCTCTTAGGGCCTGTTTACATGGAGGTGGGGGACCCAGGTAGGTGAGGTAACCCGCCTAGGTGAGGTAACCCGCCTCTCCATATAATCTCTCATTTTTATTTGATCATGTTTACATGATAGGTGGGGTAACCCGCCTAGGCGGGTTGCCCGGTCTGCCAGGCAGGGTAACCCGCCTAGCCGGGGTCGCATTATGCCATGTAAACGACTCGAGGTGGGGTAACCCGCCTAGCTGGGGTCGAGTTCATGTTACATTTGCAAGCGCGCCAAAGCGCGTAAAAATTTGAACCAGAACAATATGGCCGTTAACTGCCTCTGGCGGAGGCTTTGTATCATCAAAAGTGACAGTAAAACGCCACAGCATTGAAATGCTGCAGCGAGAGCAGAAAATAAAGATAAAATAACACTGACCGCCAAAATGCGTCGTTCGTCCGCCATTTTCAATGTTTACATGCCTAGCGTCCACGCAACAACGTCAAGTAAAGTCACCCCGGGACCCCGGGGTTGTAAGTTGGCATGTAAACGCTGGCCATTTTTCGACCACGGCTAGGCGGGTTACCTCACCTACCTGGGGTCCCCCACCTCCATGTAAACAGGCCCTTAGTCGGCGCGTCGAGTATGTTGTGGACGGGTCAATGGAGCAGTGAGTCAGTGAGAGATGTATGTATGTCACACCAATCAGATCGGATCTACTATAAACAGCCAATCAATTTTTGTTTTTCACAAGGAGTAAATTCAATTAGACGTCACGCATCGTTGCTTCTAGTTCTTACGAAAGGTTTTAGAGGAGACGAGACTATTTTGATTTGAAAGAGTTCGAACGTTTACAATAGGTACAGGTAACGGTTGCTGTGTTCTTGTTGCGTGCAAATATAACGAGATAGTTTTATTTTTTCGTTACAAAGGGTAATTTGACACTTTTGTTTTTCACAAGGGAGTAAATTCAATTAGAGCTGGCAAATCATCACCACTTGTTCCCACGAGATGCTTGCTATTTTTAGTTACAAATGGTAACTTGATATTTTTGTTTTTCACAAGCAGTAAATTCAATTAGACGTCACGCATCGTTGCTTCTAGTTCTTACGAAATGTTTTAGAGGAGACGAGACTATTTTGATTTGAAAGAGTTCGAACGTTTACAATAGGTACAGGTAACGATTGTTTTGTTGTTGTTGCATGGAAATATAACGAGATATTTTATTTTTTTAGTTACAAAGGGTAATTTGACACTTGTTTTTCACAAGGGAGTAAATTCAATTAGAGCTGGCAAATCATCACCACTTGTTCCCACGAGATGCCTGCTATTTTTAGTTACAAATGGTAATTTGACACTTTTGTTTTTCATATGGGAATGAATTAAATTAGACTGTCAACGTGTCAGAGGTGTTTTTTTCTCTTTCTTTTTTCGGTATTAAAACATCATCTGTCAATACTCCATGTTTTATTATGGAAGCACAAAATACACATATATGGCTTGCTCCTCTACAAAGAAAAAATTCACAGCCCTTTCTTTGCGCACCAACTCAAAAACCTACCCAAAAACAATCACCCATTCTCTCTCGTTAAAATAAACAACGCCAAGGCCTTCACTTCGCCTCTTTCCACTCTCAACATAAACCAGGCAGCCAGACTTTTAAATCAAAATTGTAAGGCCTACTATTCGTTTATCTTAGAGATTTAAGATCGTATGTATATCATAAATTCTCACTTTCTTTCGTGCTGTGCATCGTAGCCAAAAACACTTGTCAAATTAACTAAATTGTCACTGTAAACACTCCCTTAAATGCCCCTATTTTCATAACCTTTTAATTAAAAAAAATAACTCTGTTTATCTATTGCATCAACTAATTTAGTTATAAGATTTATTATAGCAGTTTCCGTCGAGTGATTTTTCCGGAATCTATATTGCTTGTTTTACAATATGTTGTGTTTTTTTTCTATAAAACTTATCATTCTAATGTTCTAATATTTTGAAAAACATGTTAGAACTGCTACGGATCTGTAATTTGAAAAAAGTTGGTTGTCATCATTTTTGAATATAGGCGTAATTAATGATATCTTCAAGTTGTCAGGAAATTTACCTGTAGTAAATGATTTGTTCAAAATTGAAGTAAGTGGTTGCTTGATTAGAGGCGCTATCTGACGGATCACTCTTGGGTTAAGGTCATCGATACCTGTGCTTTTGGTGGGATCTATTTTCAATAATTCTTTTTCAACCTCATGTTCAATAAAGAAGCTCTCGTAACGAGTCCTTAACACATGCTCAAGATCTGTTAAAAAAAACCGGTCAGCTTGCGCTTTCCAGATTTATTCAAAATAACCAAGCCTGCCAGATAGCAAAAAACGGTTTGGAAACATAAAAGGTCATTCCCTGTACAAAGTTTCACCTCAGGAGATATTCTACACTCCATAATATAAAAAGCGGGAGCAGCTTTAGTGAGAACGATTACCAGTTATTATTAATAGCTGCACAAAGGCCTAAACTGAGATGGACGCAGTTAAGAACTAAAGCCGTTTTCCTTACAGAGCCTCTCGTACTTGAGATTCAAACACTTGAAGTCACTGACAGTATGACTTTTCACTCAAAGCTAGCAGATTGCCTGGCAAATTTAATGAGAGAACCAAAAGCCACGATGGTAGCCATGAAATCTGCTTTACTTTATATATTTTGGTAGTATCAAAGTTTATTAGAGAAAACTATACTGAATTCCATGGTGGTTTAAATTCACTCAGTTAAGTTGAGGAGCTACGTCACGCTTCGCGCATCTTGAAAAGTTTAGCCTAAATTTTTTAAGTTCGTCGTTTGTAATCCATGTTAATCTTTTTAATCATCCTAGTTCCTTTATGTACTATTTCAAAAATGAGTGCCAGTGTTTCATGAGGGTTTCCAAACACGAGAAAACTGAATTTGGAAACCCTGATGAAACACGATGCATGAGTTTTTGAAATCAATCAATCAATCCACTGCGCCTCAGGAATAAAAGAAAATGAGAATATTCACGAATTTTTCTCATGTTGTCGGCAAGTTTCTTGTTACGAAAAATTGCATTGTTATGGTGATTTGCCTTTTCAGAAAGGGTGTCACCAATGTTATCACAATACTGTGGATGATGTAATATATCAAACACGAGCGACAGTGTTTCATCGGGATATCCAAACACCGAGAAGAGAGTTGAAAATACGACGCGCAGCGGAGTATTTTTGACGAAATTCGAGGTGTTTGGATAGCCGATGAAACACTGTCTCGAGTGTTTGATATATCTTCTCAATCGAAGCAAAACCTAAGGAGAAAATCAAGAGGTAAAATCGTCAAAATCTATGCTAATTAAGACCGGGTATCAAAACCTCCTTCACGGTTGTGATTTTCTTTGTTTTAGCTTGATGAATTATTAATGAGTTTGAGGATATAAAATCAAGGTTTGATCAAAGATTACGATTTCAGTTCATGGCGTCTGCCTACTTGAGAACTGTAAAATAGTTATTAACGTAGACAAGAGAACTAACGGTATCATGTTTTCTTTAGAGAATGTCTTGTTACTTCTTATTAGACAGGGTGTTGGTAAAGGTTGCTTGTTCATGTACGTTGGTCAGTGTCTTCGGTTTAAGTATTCAAATATGTGTTATCAATATTCATGAGTTCACTAGAGTTTGATGCTTTATCAAACTCAAGTGTTTAATATTGATAGCTCGTCATTCCAGTGTTTCACAGGGGTTTCAAACCACACGCACGTGACGAATTGGCATCTCTTGGTTGGATGATCACCTTATAAATAATTAATTAGTTCGAGAAGGTTTATCGTTATTATTATCTCTTTGGTAGTTCTCTATCTAAGTAAACTATTATTTTCAGGTTTCCTTCAACTTAAAGGTAATTTTGTACCTGGCCAAAATAGTATCGTATAAACTCTTGCCGCTTAGGCCATCAAAGCTTGCTTAGGAAAATAACACAAACAGCGGTGATAAACATTGTATTCCAACGCATTTCTATATGGAACTTGACATTTCGTATGCTAGTCAACATACATTTTCAAAAGTGACCGTTGCAATTTTTGAAACCTATATATATATCGTAAAACAACAGAGGTCTAGAACCTAGACTGAGAAAAATGATCTGCAGCAGTACGTGTTTTGACATAATGAGGAGTAATAGCTAAAACAGCAACAACTCTCACTACTAATATTGACATTAAGGGAAGGCTTTAGCTCTTGAATGAACAGAGTCTCTTTAATTTTGGAGTGAATGTCAGTTTTTCCGGACGCTAAAATGTCACAGTGATCCCATTTAATGTCGTGACCAGTGGTTTTTACATGATCAGCAATGGCTGATGAATGGTCACTTTTCGCGAGGGCCTTGAAATGTTCTATATAACTCAACATACCGTGACTGAGCTTGTTTAAACTCTTTAAAAGCGCATCTTTCGCATTCTAACAGGTTACACAGTCGGATGTTTAGCCAACTACATCGAGCAAATAACGCACTTATTATTGGGACATTCTTTGGTTCACAGGGACAATATTATTGGAGGGGAGGCGCTTATTTGAGGGGAGGCGTTAATTCGAGGATTTACGGTATATATCTTATACCTCTAAACCTGGTGACAATTTTGTTTTCAAGAAGACTACTTCAACCTCCACCTCTCTGTTTGCTAGTAGCTGTGCTCAAATTTAATATTTGATTTGAAGAACCCTGAAAGCAACTTTCAATATGCAGTTGTGTCTAGCCTGTGTACAGTCGCCCCCTCCCATAAAAAAAAAAACTGCTGCGAAGGAGACCACTACACAGGCGTCTCTCTCTCCGATTTTTTTGAAGGCTAGGTTTTGTCCAAGTATATTCATTGCCGCGATCAGTCTAATTTGTTAGCGTTTCGGCATTTTAAGGCTGATCTGGACTACTTCGGTCATCTGGTTGTTTGGTATCCGATTACAGTCGTTTAGAGAAGAAGCAGGGAGCATGGGACAAGGGTTTATAATAAGACGAGTTAAGATTTTGACGAGCCCCTTCTAGCCATCATGACCGCTCTTTTTAGGTTCACATGATAAACATTAGTCGTATCCTAAGTCAAGTCAAGTCAAGTCGCCTTTATTTAAAAATAAAATTTTAAAAGACCCAGGGTAATCCAATCAGGAGGCGAATGGCCAGCCTGCTATCAACAGGAGCCCTGGGTTTGAAATAAAAATACACATACTATATACATCACAAATAAAAATATACATACATATAAAAAATAGGTTAAAAATACAATGTAGAATATTAAAAGTTATTATAAAAACTATTATACATTTACAGAGTAAAATTATTAAAAACAGTGCAGCCATGGTAGTAAAAAGCGCGCTTTGCAGTCTCAGTCCGCACCAACGGGAGATGAAGAAGATTGCTTTGTCGGGTTGTTCTTAAGATTACATCTTTATTAAAACTAAAATAATTCATAAAATATTGAGGGCATTCGCCATTTAAACTCTTTTTAACTAATTCATGTGATCTGTGCGATGCAGATTATGTCGGTTACACAGCCAGACACCTTTTTCAACGCGTTGCTGAACACAAGAACTCGGCTATTGGCAAGCATTTTCTTGAAGTTCACGGGAATAAACACTTATTGAATGAGGGCCATTTTAAGATCTTACGTAAGTGCCAGAGCAAATTTGATTGTTTAATTTTTGAAATGCTGTTCATCAAGAAAATTAAGCCTTGCTTAAATACGCAAGCGGACTCTATACGTGCGAAACTTTTTGTTTAAGTTTCTGTTTTAGCATTCTTCCATGCTACTATATTAATTATCTATTGTCCATTTTTGTATTTATAGTAATTAGCTTTCATTTTTATTTCACTTGATAATGATGTAATGTACATCGAAGCGTCGTTTTTAAACTTTTTAACTTTTTATCATGTTTAGAAGTATTTTATCGCAATTTTTTATAGTTAAATGTTTTTCAAAGTCTTTGCTTCTTCGTTTAACTAATTTAAAAATGTTATTATTGCGCCTTGAATTAAGTGATTGCCACTTAAGATAGCTTAATGCGCTGCTACTGCTTGGTGTCTGGGCAACAGTGCGTGCCGCGCGATTTTGGAGGCGTTCTAAATCCTAAGTAAAACGTTCAGCAGAAAGCATCTCCAGCCATTACCCAAAGATAACCGATGATCACTCGAACATTTCCGAATCCAACGTTATCGTAAGGTTTGCGAATACCTTCGAAAATTTCCGGAGATAGACCAAAAGCCTAAGAAGTTAATTATATACATGGCCAAAAGGACTGTAAGAAGGTCTACGGGCTTAAAAGCAATTTTGTAAGTCTTTGAAAATTAAACTCGTGCTTATTCATTTCTAAGTAAAAGTAAATGATTATTGTTCAAAGGACGCTAAATGGCGGTATAAATAAACCGACGTTTCGGCATTACTGCCTTCTTCAGGGTGTTTTAGCTGCCAAGTCACCCTTCTTCAGGGTGTTTATATTAGCTGCCATTTAGCGTCCTTTGAAAAATAATCACAGTCTCTTCAATATTATTCAATCTTATTCATTTCTAGCCTCATTTGGGCTCGTCACGCAATCTTCCTGGTGACGATCCCAAATGCGTAGGCTATACTATGGTATACATGAACTGAGATTACTCGATTCCGATCGGCTAAAAGCAGCTAGCAGTGCAGTTCAGATTTTATCGAGCTGTCTCGAAGGCGGTCGAAGTTCGACCGAGATAGTCGAAGATAATTAGACGTTTTCTGAACATTTCCGAAGATAGTTGGGGTCGTTTATCCACCCTACACTAAAGGGCAACAATAATAACAAAATAATTCCTCTTTCAACAAACTGTGACTTTGATGGTGAATGAATGAAGATTGAACTGAGCGAACGAACCAACCAACCAACTAACGAATGAAGAAATAATAATTAGTAAATAAAGGAATGAATGAATTGTCGGCCATAACGCAAAATGGAAAGCCAAACAAAAAATCGATAATAACACAAAAATAAAACTACTGTGTAGCAACTTGTAAAAATCGCGTGTTTTGTCGATCTTATATGTATGTAATTTTTTGAGCAAGGGCCAAAAGGTTCAGGCGCGGATCCAGGATTTTTTAATGGAGGGTGGATGATACAGCCGGCCACCTAACTATACGTTAATATATTATAAGTTATCCGACGTTTGGCCCCAAATTTTTATGGTGGGCTTCTCCGAAGGGGGGTGGCTAGCCACCCAATCCACCCCCCCCCTGCTCGTAAGGATGACCGTCGGGACTTCATAGCGTCACAGTTATCCACAATAAGATAGTATTAGAAATGGAAAAATAGAATCCGTGATAAGATCATGATGCAAATACCACCCACAATTCTTAAAATATAGGCACGTTCTGAGATAAAGGAGGATAATTGGTAATGCGATGAATCTCAACGCCTTGCTTTTAATCGCATTGAAGTCCAACCTAGCCTAATTCTGAAAGTAGTCGAAGTTCTGGAAAAGGGAGTATAAATGTTTGGATAGCTTATCCATTTCCTTCTAAATTTGGCGTTTTTTGTCGTTGAATTGGAATCCATTTATCGGGCCCACGTTATCAGTGCTATACCGATTCGACTAAAACGTTTCGTAAACAACTAATGCTAAGAAGCTTGGTCTGTTGCCTTCAAGCCGCATAACTTATCAGTGAGACTGTTGGCGTCCTTTTAACTTTACCGGTCTCTCTCATTCGTCAACATTATTGATGGGCGCGCTAAAAGTACGACTGGCTTGCTGTCATAAGATTAAAAGCTGATGTTTTGGAATTTAAGTGACTTAAGGGCGTAATGACCTGATGGCACTCAGCAGCATGAGACGCTTTAAACATTTTTTAGTTTTTCTTCCATATCCATATCCTATAAATGACTGCGCTAGTTTGGAGAATGTCCCCTCTACTTCTGTGATCTCCAATATTCACCCTCAGATGTTTTTAAAGGTATTTATTCACACAGTCACCATTCCATCACATTAAGTACAACTGTCCGTAATTCTACTCAATCCTATTCTTGTAGGTCACACAGGAATTTCCCTTAATTGTTAATTCTTATCTATTGGTTCATCAGTTTACAACTCTATCAAATCCCCCTCCTATTTGTCACGCTGTCACGCAATATGATGACAACACGTTTCCGACACTAGAACATAACCTTTCGACTGATAGCATAATTGAATTTCCGAGTGCCGCTTTTGGATTACAAAAATAACTGCAAAACATAGTTTCACGTTTTCCAGAAATTCATTTTGAATTCATGATTTCAGCGAGCGTGTTATGTGAAAACCCTGGCAAAACATCACCTTTTCTTACGCAACAAGTGTCAACTTTTAAGATGGAAAGTCTTATCAAACGATCATTTTTACTAAGCACTCCTGAAGTACACAGTCTAACTCACATTTCTAAAATCACTTAGCTGAAATTCCTGGCAGGCTTTTTATTAGCTAACCCAACAAAGAGAATAAGGCGGTTGATCAGGGCGTTAGAAAAACTCGTTTTAAAATATTTGTGTTTCAAATTATCCGGCTTACTCAGGGAACACCAACAGATTTGTCATGATCTATCTACAAATTAAACGGCACATTTTGGAATTCCGATAGCTAGCGCTCTGTCTCACACTGTCTGGGGCTTCGCTATACATATAACAGAAGGTAGACTAAAATTTCCAAAGTGAAGATGGTGTAGAAACTATCCTTTATATGTGACTCTCTTTCTCGGAGGTGCCGTAGAAAGCCTGGGGTGCAAAGCCAGGGGGGGGGGGGGGGGGGGGTGTACGCTCTTTTTTCCCTCCTCCCCGGCCTGGACGGTCAAGGCAGCACGTAGAAAAAGCCTCTGGACGAGATATTATCTGTACCAGGAGAGGAACTAGAAGGCAATTTACCTAAAGCAGCAAATCAGCAAACAGTTATGATAACCAAGAGTCGGAAAAAACAAAACAGATTGACCTCCTTAACGACATGGTCATTAGCCTCCTACGCAGACGCTCTTTGGGTTCGTCATGCAATCTTCCTCCCAGGTCATCAACGCTCGTTTGATACTGAAATCGGAAGTGTTATACTCCAAGTGAGGATGTGACAATGGCGATTTTATAATGCGGAGTATGTCGTGCGTTTTTATCCGGGATTGAAAAATAATTTCCTTTCTCTTTCTAAATAGGTAGATTTCCAGTTGACGGAAATGTTTGCGGTTGATAGATTTCATGCCTGTTTACTCGCTCCTATTTCTGGTTTGTCTAGAAAAGTCCCGAAAAGCCGAAAAAACTCATATCAAGAAAATCAGTGTTTGGCAGTTAGCTCTTTTCTTGAAGAAATGGCTTTAAACTGGGGCAGGAACTTATAACTACAGCCTGTACAATAAAATAATTTTTTTTTTATTACATCGGATGTAATAAAACCCTCTGGCACCCAGAGTAACATAATTGTCAACATAACTCAATGATTTTCTGACACGTAGTATTTAGGACAATTTTCGTGCATTCTCATACGTTTTCTTCACCGTTTGCCGGGAGAATCGTTACGTAACAGCGTAATCGTATACTAAGCTTGGGCCACTTGTGATCTGATTTGTGAGGAAACAACTGCTAAAACATTCAAATTGCTTTGAAGTTTGCGAAATGCATGACATTTTTGAGCAAACGTCTGCTCTCTGTTCCTCCGGAAGAAAACCGGGAAATAGTGAGACATGTCGCTGGGCATGCATTCGGACCTTTCGTAACTTGTGTTGAGGCGCTTTTTGTTTTGTTTTTGTCTTAGGATATGATCGCTGGTTAGATTCGGTCACCTCTGCTCTGATGCTTGGATGAGAGCATTTTTAGGTTACAGTTTCTTCAACTCAAAATAATTGATTACAATATCAAGCGATGACTGATACTCTCGACTGCTAGACTATTGTAAGGAATTTTCGACCATTAAGTGTTGAGAGGTTTTTTAAATGCGTCAAAGTAAAGCTTCGATAACGGAAGCACCTAAAATAGTCATTAGATGAAATGGAAGCTGGGCGCAGTTCTTAACGAAGCTAAAAAATGTAGTGCACCGCTCCCCGCGTGCCAGACACGCCGTGACGCTGTTTGCAATTTACGCTCAAAGAGGGAGGCTGGTGTAATGTTTCCAACTCAAAGCTAGGTTAATTTATCTTTTTTTGTTATCCAAATCCCGAAAAAGAACGAGTGTTTTTGAGTTATATATTTAATCGACTTTAAAACATCAACAATTATTATAAACAAATAGGAAAACTGCAATGGAATTTATTTGAAGATATGGAATTAATTAAAACGTTATTTCTTTTTTAAAATATGCTTAGGCGGTTACACCGCTGGGACTGTAAACACTCAGTTACTGGAATTTCAGATTTGTCAACAACCTATTAAAAAAGGACGCCTAACACAGACGCCACGCCCATGGCAAACATCCAAATCATGAAAGAGCCCATCTCACGGCGTGAGATTTAAAGAGAGGAGCCCTGCTCATTGGCACTCATAATTTCGAGCCTTCGACAAGACACCAGAAGCTTGACTAGTTCAGAGGGAAAAATATCAATTCAACGAGATGGCAAAGTTTCAAGTTGCTTTTTGTCTGCTCGTGGCCTTTACTGTTATGCTCCAAGTGGAAGCTGGATATCTTTACCCGCAAAGGAAACTTTATGGTGAGTCCAGCCGTCCAATAGAACATATAAAGCACACTAAAGCTTATTTCCCTATTTCATGTTTTGATCTCTGTATACATTGAACAATTCTCGTACAGAAAAAAAAAGAAAATCAAATTACTTATGCATCATTCAGTAGTGATTCAAATACAATTGAAGTACATGGTGAGGAAATCGCGGTTTCGAGAACCTACTGCGTTCGAATAAATCATCTAAACGGCCATTATCGTAACGGACATGGCATAAAATAATTTTCTAAGAAGGCATAAAAATGCAAGAAATAATGACACACTCAAATGAGATTAGGAAAGACTGGAAAATGCGCCAAAAATAACAAAAACAGATGATCACAAACAACGCCGAAGTCAAGACTACAGTCGAACCTTCTCTAACGGCCACCTCTATACAACACCCAGCATTGTTTTTCCCAGCACATTTTTTTCTTTCTACAACCGCCACATCTCCTCAGCGGCTACTTTCCTCTTTGCTCATCTCTGTCCTCAAGGTGACCGTGTGTTGTGGGGAGGTTCGCCAGTAACAGTTTAAAATGTCATCTCACATAATTTTATCTTCATTTGTTCCCAGATGAGCTATTTCAAATGGATGATCTGAGAGATATGAATTACGACAATGGTTTTGGTAAGTGACCTGTATGCCTTAAGTGCTAGATAAATTAAAGACCCAAGCTAAACAAATGGCGATGAATTTTTGCTTTGCGATTCGCGCTACGCAATCTCTTTGGTTTCGCGGCTAGGCAACAATATATCACAGTCAGCATTCGAAGTCTCCCTTCAAGATATGATTATTTCGACACAGTTATCAAATATCAGCATGAAGGGCCATCGTCTATGTTTGACAAACTCTTGTCAAACCTAGCCTGATATTGTTTTTTTTAGGCTAGTCGAGCCTCACTACCGAGGAAGTCCTGGGCCAAGATGAGTTCTTTGCATTTTCTCGCCTGATCTAGGTTCTTGTTTAGTTGTAGGCCAGCGGGAAAGCGCATGATGGAATAGAAGATAAAACTAATAATAAAAAGATGGTAAAGGGCCGCGTAAACACAAGAACAATAAAGGTCAACGGACGGTGCGTCTCTCGCAGCCGGAACCTAGGCCGTCTGGAATACGAAACGTCAAATTCGTCGGTACAATGCGTCGGTACAATGTTTATCACCGCTGTTTGCGTTATATTTTTAACCAAGCTACGATGGTCTAAGGCCTATGTTTAGCTATTAAACGCCTGTGAAACTGGTTTGAAATACACTGTGGAAAAGTTTAAAAAGGCACTCAGCAAGCCATAAACCAGATGGATTGTGCAGCTCCTCTGCAAGTGTAAGACCGCAAAAAAGAATTAATGGGAAGCTAAAAGAAATTTTATGGGATACATAAATACAATATACTGACCAAACATAAGATAGGACGCGTCGTGTATAAGGTAGTACTTATACGCATGCGCTTTTTTATTCATTACTTTGTCATGGAGCTCCTAGTTTTATCCCACCGGGGGGGTGGGTATTCCCTCATAGGGGGTATATAGGTATGTGCGCCCCGAAGGGTAGGGTTTTCAGCCATTTTGGTCATAAATAGGATATGGTTTTTGCACTCTAGTCTTGAACTTGGCATGTTTTTTAGAAGAAGCTACTTTTTCAGGTCGTAAATAGGGTATAGAAAATCGCAGATTTTGGTTAAAAATAGGGTAAGGGTTTTGGGAAGCAGGCCACACACCCCCACCCAAATTTTCTGGGAGTACCTTTAACCCCCGGTTTTTTTTTTATCACTTACAACCCGACATTAAAGGATCTCTTTCTTCCCACAGAACCTAACGAGGGGCCCTGTTTGGATAAACCCGGGTATACTTCGCTGTGCAGGTTTTTCAGTAAATCACACTGCAATGACGAGCAAAACTTCGTTTCCTATCGTAATTACCTCGACTTCCGGTCCTGGTGTAAGCGAACATGCAAAGTATGTCGTTAAAATCTGACAGGTAAGTTATGTGAAAATTAAGTATGATAATTAATGTGAAACAATGTTCGTGGCTAGTCTTAAGCAGCGCTTTCGTTTCGTCCCGGCCAAGGAGCTACATACACCTCGATATAAAACTGCCAACACACCTTTACGTATAGAGCGGCTAACATCTGGAATAGTTTAGACAAAGTCACTAAGGAAATTAAATCCTTTAATTGACTTATTGTTTTATATCATGACATTTTTTTATACTAGATAACATTGTTTCTTTTTATCATTATGATTGTAAATAGTTTCTGAAAACCTTTGAGAGGATGACTCCATAAAAGTTTATCAGTAACTCGTTGAGCATCGCGCCCAAGTCCCGATCTCTATTACAAAATGATGACGGCAGTCTCGCTTTATATCGCATAAGGATTCCCTACCGTACAGATTCACGAGCGAAAAATGACAATAAAAGTCGAGTACGGTTATAATATATTACCACAAGTGACTGTCAACTTTTATTGTCAATGTGAAACAAGTAGGTTTTTTTAAAGTACAAACAACCGCATGTAAACTAGACCCTGATGATTTATTATTATTATTATTATTATTATTATTATTGTTATTATCATTATAATCATTAAATTACAATTTCCTCGATTGTGATTGGTTTAAAAAACTCCTATTTTCCACTAATTCACTTGCCAAGTTGTTATTGAACAGTTTGTTATCGGACAGTTCAATAAGCCAATCATATTCGAAGTTGTAGTTTAAATCAATCAATCACATTCAAAGTTGTAATTACGTGCGTGCGTGCACACGCTTGCTTTTGTGTTTTTAGCGCCTAATTGCCGGTACTAGGTGCGGTGGCCTTAGAATGTTTACACTCCCTTGTAGGCATTTTAATGCAAATTTTCCCTATCTTCCATAACTTGGCTATTCTTCTTTTCTCGGAAATTGTAATTTTTATTATTAATTGGTAATAAGACTTCGTGTCGTTCCAATTCGGTCTGTAATCATACTCGTGATTAACAAATGACGTCAAAATGTGGTAAGAACATCAGTGAAACACTCGGCTATCGCCTCGTGTGCTACATTCTTCGGTTCTCACTGCATTTTGACGTCAGCTGTGATCTATTACTGAACAGACGCACGGCAACATGGAATGAGAAAACCAATCTGATTCCCGGATTTCCAGTTTATAACACAACCGGGAGGCTACTGATACTGCAATCCACTTACTGTTGATTTTTTATTCTTAACAGGAAGACGAGAAGAGGAACTTGATTTTATTCCAGCATTAATCAACTTTAAATAGAATTTAGCTTTTAGTATTCGTTAGTGTCTGCCCATTCCTCCAATTCTCAGAATTGCACATAAACTGAAAAAGACTTGATAAATTTGGATCAAAATAAATATAAATAATATGAATGTAGTAAATGTTTAAAGGGTAATTAAGTAATTCCGTTGCATTTAGTATCTTTTACGGAACGTGGTTTTGTAATCTTTCGAAAGTTAAGTGCTTTGCCTTTGTTCAATAAAAAAGGAATAAAACAAGTACTAATATGACATCACGTTATTTGTTTCGATTTAATAAACATTTTTAGTAATGTCCATAAATCTTCCCTTGCCATACATACACGTTCCGCCTTCGTCATCCTGTTTCATAATTCTTATCTCGAGTGGTCAGGACATGATTTGTTCAGTTCAAAATTCAGGTCTTCTAACTACCGTTTTCGCGTTTTAAGACTTGTTTTTCTTGCTAAGTAAAACTAGAAAGAGTTTTGTACCAAGTTACCTGGCTCACACCTTAGGCAACAAATTACGTCACATAGCTTTACACGTGAGTCAGTAGAAGCTTAAGAAGATCTATAAAAAGCTTTCTAACCCGACTTTGTCAACACACCCCGAGAAGAGGCTAAAAGCTACCAGACTAACACTAATCCTAGGGATTTGCAAAATTTCGAGCAATCGAGTTCATTTTAACGAGAATCCGAGCATGCAAGCGGTTGCAAACATTTTGCCAGCACGAGCAAGCGACCACTCATCTAATTTTTGCGAGTAATTCGAGCAAAGGTCCAATATTGCGAGCACTTTTTTAATTGAATGGGACCATTCGAGGTTCTTCCTCTTACGGATCAAAACTGAACAACATCCGGAAAAATAGAGAGTTTGGCCAATAAATAATTATTATAATTTTTCTTATTTATAAAGTACGATCCTCGCGTCTTTAGAGTGGCCGGGTGAGATGGAAACTTTTCGCTGAGCCGAGTACAATTTTCTTTTGATTTGACAGTCATATTCGAAAGTTTGAGTTTCATTCATAGACAAGAATATTCTGTTTTTCAAAATCTTTTACTCCCAAGCCAGACATTGGACTACAATGTGATGATCTAAATTTACATTTCGGTAATAATATTATTTTTACAAAGGGTCATGTCAATACTTTTACACGCTAAAGGATTCCATTACAAAGCTTACGCAAGGAATCTGCACACCTGGCGAGAAGGATGCCAACGAGGGGTTATCCACATACCATCCATTACAACATTATTAGGAGCTAGAGGCACGATATGCAAGTGATTTTCTTTTTACTTTCACAGTTAAACGAAAACCTCAGAATGAGTATAACTCATCGCGGTAGGAAAATGTCAAAGATGCAACAGCATTGATGACATCAGTTCTTTGAAAGCAGACCATGGGCAAGGTCTCTTGTTGAACGCAAGTCTCGATGTGTTTAAAAAATATATAGACAATTTACAATAATACTGAAAAATAAATAAGGTTTCCCGCACAAGGTATTACTCAAATTGTTCATGATAAGTATCCCGGGTGTAATATAAACGGGATATGATACCACTAGTGAATTCTCAATGCAAGGGGACATTTCAACTCTAGTCTGGCAATCCATAGAGTGTTGGCCATTGAGCAGTGTAGATTTCGCCTATTTCATCACTGTATAAGTAGAATTAAGAAACAAACAGCAAATCTGAAGGGTTCTCCAAACGAACGGGCATTTACTCTAAAGAGGGATATCGCTTTACTACACTTCTCTGAAACATTTTGTTCCCAAATATATTTACTCATAGATAGGTACAAGATAAGGGCTTCTGATAGCCTGGCTGTAGACGTCCAGGCGTGTGTGTGGTGACCTGCAGGACACAATGATAAGCTACGCAAACAGTGCCTGTTCAGTTCGTTATCTATACACTTAAGGTGTTATACTAATCTTAAGTTTACAGACTGGGGAGGGGAAATTTTAAATTACTTGCGCGCTAACAGCCGGATTATCACGGAAACACGCGAGCTATTGGCACACCCGGTAATTAAAAAACTGAACACTTGGCGATCTTGGACTGATTTCAGTTAAAAAACAATTAGACTAAGAGGATTTGTCATGTTTTAAGACAAAAAAAATACTTTCATGCTAGAGGGAACTGCTAGCATATTTAGCGGCAGCACGGGACGCGCTAGCTTGTGAACTTCGCTCCCGGCTCAAGTGGCGTTTCGCGGCCGGGAGCAAAGAAGGACGCCAGGGACGCGCGCGTCTTTGAGTAGCTTGGTTTGTTTACGGATGCCCCTTAGCGCGAGGCTGGTAGGAAATTAAAAAAAAACAAACAAACAAAAACAAAGGCTCGCAGAATGTTTGCCAATTTTTGATGAACTGTAGCGAAAAATGCGGTGCTTTGTTTTTGTTCATGCGTCAGGATGCTTCGTGACAGCAGAATAAATGCCGACATTTTAATTAAGTCCATGCTATATTCCTAGACATTTCAAATGTTTATCGGTACAGTTTATACATGGTCAATAACTTGACAGCAAGTAGCCTGCGAAAACAGCCGTCTTTCTTCGCTCCCGCTCCGAGTGGCGTTTTGGCTGTTTTTTTCGTAGGCTAGACAGCAAGTAAATCCATATTTCAAACCAATTACCATAAATTGTTAAACAGTTGCCGATGACTTCCCTGGGAAGATTTTGACGCTGGTCTTATAACTAGCTAGCTAAAAGGATTTATTTTCCTGTTTGGTATAAGGACGAATCGTTATGTTCATTTTCAAGATTTTTTGCGGCTGCTGCGCCCGGTGGTGAAATCTGTTGTTTACCTGGAAATCGCCTCAGGGATATTTGGCTTTCCTAGACGTGTGCCAAAGCACGCAGAGCAGAAAAGTACGGAGAGCAAGAACCACTGAAATAATCCACGATCATCCAGTTAAACAAAAGCTAATGACGACCTCAAATTGTCAAGCGCTAGGGAACAGATTCTTCAGTATATACTGCTCATTCAAGCAACATTAAAAGCTTAGTTTACTCTTTCTTAGCATGCCTCTTGCATTCGGAAGTAATTAAATTGAATAAATTAAGTTGATACTTTGCCGGCGGGTTCTGAAAGGATTGTACCAAAGAGTACACTTAAATTTGCAGTGATTAGCTTAACGGGTTAAAGCATCTTTTGCTTTAGTCTGGAAACACTCTCTTTGAAAGTGCACGACAGCGTAACGCATGTATGTATAAGACCCGAATTGGGACTAAAGTAGTCCCAGTTCAAATATTCCTTTGCTAAATTTCGGCCAGTTTTCATTTCTGTCGGAATCAAGAGGCAATCAGTCTTAGATACCGGCTTTATCGAATAAACGATTCCCAGCCTCCATTGATTTTCAAAGGACAGTGATATACAACTGAAAGTCTAAACCTATTAGGAGATGAGCGTAACAAAAATCAAAATGCTGTAAAGAAATTAGCAGGGTGAGAGGTAACTAGCATGTGCAAGTAGTCGCGAAATCTTGTCCGAAACTTCCGTCATATCTCACTAAATTCTACTAAGAGGTTTCCTTCCTTTTGTAGAGTGCACCCTAAGAAGTACAAGAAAAACGAAAACAAACCAACAAAGTCAGTACGCCACTAGTAACAAATACACTGCTTTATTGTTCGACCCGACACGCCAAAATATTGAATTACCAAACGCAACTACTACGCGACACATGAGTACGTTTTCTGACGTTTAAAAAAAGAAAAAGTTTTCCCAGGCTTGATAGAGGCATTCTGAATCTACTCTCTTGTTAAATGGCGTGAAACACTGTGTATCAGTTGATCCAAAAAATTTTGAGTTTCAATGAGAGACATTTAAACGACAGTCCCGGTACTTAACCTTTTTTGGTGGCGTCTACTTTAATTGTTGTGTTGCCATTGGATCCAAGTGCGTCGCGTTGAGATTATTTACAAAGAAACCAGGCGCCATAGTGCTAGATTTAGAAATGGCCCTTGACCTAGGAAAACAAAGTCATTTGATTTTGTGTTTTCGTTCTCGTTGACTTTATACTCTTTTTTCTTTTTTACAATCAAAAACGAGCTCTACATAAAACATACATTTTTCTCAATTTCGTACGTCTAGCTTCAAATCGTGAAAGACTGTTGCTACGCGCAAGGACGGTTCAGTTGATTATTCAGCTTAAAACTTCTGTAATATTATCAGGATGGCTAAGAAACTCAAATTAGTCGTGAAGACATCCAGTTGTGAATTTGCTTTTCAGTGAAAGCCGCAGAGGCCGTCTTTAGCTAAGATTAAGCTAGATCCCCAGCTGCAAATCCAATAAGCCGATATCTATAACTTATGCTTCATAAGAGAAAACGAACTGAATCCAAGAGGCTTTGCGGTTTTGTATAGTTAATCCTCAACAAAAATTACAAATTATGTCTTAGATGAACAAGTTTATTCCAGCGAAAAATGATAATAACAGACAGCAATCCACGAAAATCTAATCAATGTTCTGGTGATTTTAAAAGTACATGTTTGTTAGTGGCAATTTCGAGAAACTGGCAAAAGACCTCTTTGAGTTTCTATAATAAAATTGTTAGGAGGAGTACTGTGGACTATTGTAAAGATAACTTTGATAAAGTGTAAGAACTCATTTCTATACAATTGCCCAATAAATATTTAGCTTCGCCCTCTTAAGACTTGCTACCGAGAAACTCAAGCTAAATGTACAATTCAGGGTGCATTGTTCTCTACAGTTAATTAAATCTCGGACCGTTTGACAAGTATTGAGATAATGTGTTATTAATTCGTATTCTCCGTGCGGCGGCGGTAAGAATACCTTTGGCGAATCACCAGTGTATAAATTCCTTCACGAGGAGCACAGCTCGAGTTTAATGTAAACTAAACGCATTTTAAAATAGTTTCACGTTCGGAGAAGCATCTTGGAAGTTTTTCTGAGGGCGTTTTTGAGGAGGAGTCAATACCTTTAATAGCAAAGGCATTGATTACTTAAAAAGTGTTCGGTGACGATGAATTTACGATGACATGTTGAAAATAAAGGTGAAAAGGTTAGACGCAGAAGAAAGAAGAACTCTTTCAACCATATAAAACAAAGTGAAGAATGACCATCGCAGTTTATTTTCCAATTTAAGCAATTGGAAAGAAGAAGCCTGAAAAAATCAGGGCTTCAACGGGATTCGAACCCGTGACCTCCGCGAAACCGGTATTGAGTTCATATCTTCCCGTGAGGAATGAAATGATGTGATGTACTATACGAAATAATTCATTGGTAGAGCATCGCACCGGTATCGCAGAGGATCCCGTTGAAGCCGTGATTTTTTTCAGGCTTCTTCTTTCCAATCGCTAAATTGGAAAATATACTGCGATGATCATTCTTCACTTTCATCTGCAACCGCAGTTCATATATGAATTATTTCGTATATACATTACATCATATAAAACAACTCGCAAGAGGTGTTACATAATTTCGATTTTGATACAAATATTTGTATTTATGCCAGGCTAGCTCGAAAAGCGAAAATGAGTAAGAACAGCAACAGGGAATGGGGAACGGGGAACGGGGAACGGGGAACGGGGACCGGGGAATCTTTAAAATAGGGAATCTCTTAAATGAAGAATCCATATTCCGTCATTCGCTCCAACGTGTTTTCCCGTCGGGAAAAAAACTTACTATTGTAAGGAATAATTCCTTAGCATTAAATACATTTGATTGTTGCTTCCTTGTTAAAATACCGCCGCTTTCTAAAAAGGAATTTTAATGCGTAATTCGGCCATCAAGTTGAGCTTTATAGCGGAGCTTCTGCGCGTTACGTGCGCTAGCGAAGCCCTATACCTAACAGAAATTGGTTCAAGCCGAGAAAATTTGGTTATGTCGTCACCATGCGAACGAGCGAGCGGGCGAACGTCCATCCGTCCGTACAGACTCTGGAGGAGGAAAGTCTCGAGGTAACTCGAATGGGGCAGCAGAAGAATGCCATCTTTTCTTGAGGCCCCGTTGACGTAAAAATTCCGACAGGCGACATGGCTCTGAAACGGCGACAGGAAGAAGCTGTAAATTGCAACGAAAGACGAGCCACTTACGTGAAATTACGACAGCGACAAACAGAAAAGTGAAATGGACAGCAAGTGAATACTGGACAAATGTGGCAGATATCGGACTTTGGGCGTTTGCTTCCACAATTTTTTCACGTAAACACTGGACAAGCTGCCCAAAGCGCAAGTAGTGGATTTAGCCTTCAATCGCAAGTACTCCGTGCAAAAGGTTTAATTGACAATCCCTCGACTCAAAAGTGTTCTAGCCCGCAGTTCCTAACCGTTAGCTATTTCTAGTGTAGTCTGTATGTATAATTTCGCCAATGGGGTAGTTTTTTGCTAGAATGTTTTTTTTTTGCGGGAATGTTTTTTTGGGAATCGTGCAAAAAACGCAAAAATCGCAACAATTTCGTGTCACGCGGTATTGCTAATTACCCATACTCTCTGAGTTTGGCAACTTGTACATTAATTGAATAACAAACAATGTTTAATTTCGACGTCGTCAAGATGTGCCTGCCAAAGTAGAATGCCAGGGTTTACAATGATAACTTGAAACTTGGCAATGACATCTTGAAGATGTCGAAAAGTTGTTTGTTATTTTCGCTTATATGCATAGTCAGAAATATAGCCTGCGAGCAGGCCCTTCACAAAGAGCAGGGCACCAGAAACATTGTCCTCATACGTGGCCCACTCGCGTTTTGTTCGCAACGATGTTAACATGTTGTACAACTTCAAGTAGCGAGCAAGAAAATGGAGTGCGGAACAAAACGTCTAATCTAAGCAAATTGAAACGCAAGGTGAACTAAGTAAAAACGGCTCTTTCCTATGTTCCCGGCTAGTATAGGCAAGAGATTATCAAGGTAAGAGAGTTAATCCTTGGTATAGGCCTTATACCCAAGGTAACCTCTCTTAAGTTATTTTTAGACATGGTACCCAGTTCTTAAGAGCAAGGTTACTCCCGCGATCAGGCGTGAAAAGCCCAAACGACTTTCTCGAAACTGCCAGAGACGAAATGGCGGGAAATTTGGCCAAAGTTTTTTTTGATAGCAGAGATGTTTTCTGTACTCTCAGTCGTCCTTTTTTTTGGCTGGGCCTTCGTTTGAATTGTGCTCGTTTGGCTGTTTATTATTTTGCCGTTTATTCGGTTTTAGGGAGGTTTTAAATAGGCAAACCTCAATGGCAATGCTGTAAGCATGCGCTATAATTCTCTGTTCATTTCTTTGTGGTACTTTACAAAACAACAACGTTCTGTTATCCACATTCTGCATATTCGAAAGAACGTGAACTACGATGGCCAATTCGACGGCCAATTTTTAAATTTCTTTTTCAAATTTTGACGCTGTCTTACATATTCTGTTCGGGATATTTCTGACAGTGATAGACAAGCTGAATGAATCTAAATTCTCGCGATATTCGTAGGTTGGATATAAAGTCGCTTTCTAATCGACGTTGTCTTTGGCGTTGTTGTTTAAACTGCCTTTTGCTGCTTCGGCGGCTAGAGTCTGTCTGCACTTTCGACCATCTTTTTGTTCGGTTTGTTTGCTTTGCACTCGTTTGTCTACTCATTTCTCTGCCGTTCATTCAGTTGTTATTGCTTGTGCGGGGGACATCTGTCTCCGATTTTAACTTCTATTAAAGTTTCGAAATGTATCAAAACTTGGCGAGAGACAAGCTCCTGTGCTTGTAATTAAAATATCAAAGAAGACATCCCCACGGCGTTGGAGGTTTTTCTCCAGTTTGAAACGAAACGAAACGAAACAAGCAAATCTTCCACGAAAACATCCATGCAACGCGCGAGTAACATCCGCGAAGAACTGGGCACCATGTCTAAAAATAACTTAAGAGGGATTACCTTGGGTATAAGGCCTATATGGGGGATTCATTCTCTTACCTTGACAATCTCTTGGATTAGGTTAATGATGTTGTCGCTTGAAATTCGCTGCATCTTAATCTTAATCTCATGTTAATCTCACTAACTAAGTAGGAATCTCAAATCTGTAGGGACCGGGGGCGCTTTCCATTCAAAACTTCCCAGACGTTTCCAGAAAATCCGGAAACTCTTTATTTTACAATTTATGAAAAGCGAACCATTCATCTGAAAATTCCGGGAGGAAATTAAACAAAATGGATTGCAAATTGCTAGTAATAAGTTTCCGACAAATCCTTTTCGGGAAATTACCTTGGGTATAAAGCCTATATGGGGGATTCATTCTCTTACCTTGACAATCTCTTGGATTAGGTTAATGATGTTGTCGCTTGAAATTCGCTGCATCTTAATCTTAATCTCATGTTAATCTCACTAACTAAGTAGGAATCTCAAATCTGTAGGGACCGGGGGCGCTTTCCATTCAAAACTTCCCAGACGTTTCCAGAAAATCCGGAAACTCTTTATTTTACAATTTATGAAAAGCGAACCATTCATCTGAAAATTCCGGGAGGAAATTAAACTAAATGGATTGCAAATTGCTAGTAATAAGTTTCCGACAAATCCTTTTCGGGAAATTTCGGAAAAAGCTATTTTATTCATCCCTGAAAATTTCCGGAAATTCAAACCAGAATTTTTCCTCGAATGGAAAGCGGCCTAGGTTTAGGTTATGCAATGGTGAAGCCCTTTCTCACAGCTTTTTCACCTCTACCTGAATCTTTGTTTTATTCCACGTAGTGATTACATTTGATGCGTTTGCGGAGTGAAAAAAGCCGTTTTCAAATTCCTCCAAAACAAACTGGAGACTATAGCAGTCGATTTCGAATTTAACTGCATTTGAACTAACAATAACAACAAAATAATAAACTCAATCAAATATCAATCAGTTACTTTTGCTTAGATAAGAAAAAAATTGGGTAATTACAGCATTATGTTGCACTGCAAATGACAAAAACAAAAACAAAACTTTTTCGCAGAAATTATTAGGTCCACTTGCGAAACTTTTACTTTTATATTTATTTACAATAAGAAATGCAGCTAAATTTGAAATCATAAATATGTCATCGCTGATGCCTCAGTAAAATGTCGACCTAGCATTACATCGTCAAATGTTATTTATTAGTTTTTCAGTGAAAAGTGCTATCTAGATTTTGTTTTGATAAAAGGTTATTAAAACAAATAAACAACAACAACAATAAAAAAAAAACAATGACAAAGGAGGGGTTATGGAGAACCAATATAAAATGTTGAACCATTTAATGGTTCGCTTGAGATCCTCTCAAAACAAGTTGTTCTGTGTTCTAAGAAACATAAGATGATTTAATTTAATCCAAGGGAATACGAAACAATTGTGTCGCAACTTAAAATTAAGCTGTTTGGAGCACCCAGGGTGTTTGCTAAGAGAAACACAAACGTTCAATTTCTATTCCGAACTCTTCACCGCTGTCTCCGATGTCATACGCTGCTACGTCGAGGATGGGCAGGCGATAAGGCTTAGGCGTGTCCACTTCTAGGACAGTGTGATGCCATTTGCCATCTTTTACCTGCAATTAACAAAGCAGAGATGTATTTACTACACATGCTTTACTTCAGTGGTAATTCCTCTTAAGTAAATTATTTTAAGATTTTGTCTTGTATCGCCGCGTCTTTCCCTTGGGTAAACAACCCGGGGACCAATATATTATATAGCACAGACTAAGGCAGACAGTCAAAAATAGCAGGAAAATTTGGTATATTGGGGACTGGTAAACCATACGTTTTTCCGTGAAAAAGGATGTTGGAAAGTTTGAGCTCAAAATTAATCAGAATGTCGTTTGACTGTGTAGTGGCCAGCTACACTTGGCCGAGCTAATGACTCGTATTCATCCAGGTAGACAAACATTTACTTCATAAAACATCTTACAAACGTCGAATCTCTGCGTCATCTGAACGATTCGAAGTTATTGTGCCGTATTCCACGATGGCGGGAACAAAACATGGCGGAAAACTGAACTCACAAACCAAGCACATGGCGAAAACTGCGCCTGCACAATCTCTAGGCTGCGGCAACAATTAAAGCCTCATGTATTGATCACAAACTGTGACCTACAGACTGATAAAAAGTTTTCTGACTTCTTCAAGGACTTCTAGGTAAAAGCAGGGATGATCGCACCGCTTTGTTTTGCAAACATCCCGGGGAACTCAGAGCTACCACTCCCCTCCCCTGCACCGGAACAAAAGCCAACCAACTTGTTTAGGGTTCCTGTCACTTCAGCATCATATTCTACGCATCCGTTATTTAGTACGCAGCGTCTCTGGATGAAGAGACAACTACGAAGTAGAAATGAAGCCCTTTTTAACATTGATTATTTTTTATAATGATATCTCTTTTTTTACCTGTACTAAATAATTATTTTTTGCATTGAGTTTTTCTTTTTTTTTCCTTCATTCATATGTAATGCTCATAATATTACATAACGCCAATTCAAGACATTCAATAATATATGCTCACCGAACAGCCATCTAAGATGAGCTTGGGTTTAAATTTGTTTGAAGACTCGGCGTGCATTTCAACTCCATTGTCAGCCTTGATTTTAATGGACTTGGATAACCCGTTGTTCTTATCGCCCCAGGCCACTGAGTCTTTGCAGTTATACTTAATTCTCTGCCTGGCGCGGTCACTTAGCAAACGGAGAAATTCTAATTGACTGGGCTCTGCCACGTATTCAATCTGCAAGAAAATTAGAGATCAGTATCTGGGCAGAATTTCAAGAAAACAGATTGATAGCCCTGAAATAAATTGAGGATATTACACGGGGGCGCGAAGATATGAATTTTATTTTCGAGTGGCAAAACAATATTTTACGAACGAGCGCAGAGTGAGTAAAGTATTGTTTTTTGCCACGAGAAAATAAAATTCATATCTTCAAGCCGCCGTGTAATGTTTTTTTTATCATGTATATAGACATGCTGATGACGGCGTTTTTGATGACTTCCCGAAGATTTCCGAAGAAATTTTAAAACTGTTCCGAAGGCAGGACGAACGCTCCCGAACATTTTCCGAGAATTTCCGAAGATGCCCAAAGATTTCCGAAGATTGCCGAAGACTTTCGAGGAAGACCCGAAGATGTTGCGATGATACA
Organism: Micromussa lordhowensis; assembly: GCA_964020085.1. Lineage (NCBI taxonomy): Eukaryota > Metazoa > Cnidaria > Anthozoa > Scleractinia > Lobophylliidae > Micromussa > Micromussa lordhowensis. The sequence goes on along the minus strand of OZ026601.1, from coordinate 35,439,104 downwards.
CCAACGAATTTAAGTACAATTTAAGAGACAAACTTGAATTGATATCAATGAAATCATCGATAAACTCAAGTGTGAGATTCACCACATTATTGTAGGAAACATTTTATCGTCCGGAAAACGCTCAAGGAGAAAAGACCAGACGACTAGATTAAACCATGACGTACATTCTTAAGCATGCGCAGATCCTCTCTGAGCCACTTGTATCCATCAGCGCCAGTGAACCATTTCTTATTTCCTGTTGTGTACGCCTGGAGACGAAAACAAAAGCATTTGGAACGACAGGACACAGTTGCAAATGAATTATAGCAAAATAAGTATGGATACAGTCGTTTCCCGTTCGTCATCTCCATTTAATCAGGATCAGCAAGGTCAATCACGATTGGCGCTCTCCATTTAACCAAAAATTCCTTTCGAAAGGGAGAAACGGTATGAAAACTTCCTTTGAAAGTTTCAGGAATCCCCGAGAATTGTTGAATTTCCAAAATGCGGACCATTCAACCGAAAATTCCTCAGTAAGAAATTTTCCAAAATTCTGGGTGTACTTCTTGTTCGGAAATTCTAACTGCAATTTTTCGAAGGGAAAGTGCCCGATAACGACGACGGCAAGTGCATTCAGATTTCAGCAGGGGCATTATAATACTACAATACATTTCATCACTGGGGAGCAGGGATGACAGGGTTTTTCTCCGCGGACACTCCTCCCTCCACAAAAACCAACAGCAACACTAATCAGTGACACACTCGGCTACCGCACCACATTTCGACGTCATCTGAGATCTATTACTGAACAGACTGAGGACGGCAACATGGAATCTATTTGTTAAATAGATAATGAGTAGCGTAGCCAATCAGAGAACAGTATTCGTGATAGAACGCTAATTGATTTATACTAATTAAACCGAGCAGTAGAAATTTTCCACTCCCATTCTCCTTTTGTCATGTTTGTATGAAGAGATAACTCTTGCCTTTGCGTTGACTTAGCAGGGTCGTAGGGTAAATTAGATTTCTGCTTTAGTCTTATATCAAAGCAGAACACAGATTACCTCGCCGTTGTTCACGGGATACAGACAGGTTGATTTAGTGTGATATTCGCAGCGAACTTTTATGGCATCGTTAGGCAAGCCATCGTTAGGATCGATCCAGTAAGAACCTTAAATACATAATAGTATCAAATATTAACCGTATGATCGTTGACACAGCCACTGGCATACGTATCGCAATGAGGTGTATGGTGAACAAACTCAAAATGAATTATAAAATGAACACAGCATTTCGTTGTTATGATATAAGCTACTTCGATTTGGTTGAGTTAAGTTGTTACTTATATGTATAACTCTGCTGCATCGTCAGCGTTTTGAACAAAAATATTTCACATGACTAATAGGCTATGTCATACCACTTGGAAGGTCCGGATAAGACATGTACAAGTCTTTACAGGTTCTTGCTGGGAATTTATCTGTGCCATTTGGCTGCTTCAACATTTCAAGTTTTTCCTTCACTAGAGTGACAAAATTTGATAGCTGAAATGAAAAAAAAAAAAAAAAAAAAAAAACAGGGATCAGAATTACGACAGTTAAAAGACGCAATAACAAACATTATTATATGACTTGGGTTTGTAGCCGATCTAACGCGTGCTCTGATTGGCTAATACTAGAGCATTATTCTCCCGTAATGCCGACGGGCCGATTACGGACCTGCAAAAGCCAAGCAAAAAGCCATATAATAAACAATTTATTAACCTCGAACGTTCGGTCTTTACGGGAAAATCTCAAACCTCGGCCTTGCCGTATTGACCTCGCTATCGCTCGGTCAATAAGGTAAGGTCTCGGTCTGACATTTTACCGCAGACCTTACTTTCGGTTGATAAGTAGTTAACAGTAACAACAGCAACAACAACAACAACAAAAAAACAGTGAAAAAGTAAAAATAAACTTACCGGATCAACGTCTTCGTCGTCAACCTTTAATTTGTAAAGAAAAATAAAACTCACTCCGCTTAATTTTATTTGACATAAATTATAAGAGCAGATGTAAATGGCAAAGAAACATATATTGATAGGATTCAGCGAGACCCTCCTTTGTGGAGTGAAGGCGAAATATATCTTAATGCTTCGGTTTGTGCGTATAGCGGTCGATGGTACTTTCTTAAACCTTTTCATTGACCTTTTTGCATCAAAACAATGTAGACAATTTCTATTAAAGGAAGACGTGCCTAGCTAAGTGATCTAAGTCTAACCGCATGGAGGCTCTGTTATCGTGGCATATTGTTTCTCGTTGCAATACGTAGAATGAAAACCAGCCCATCAAAATTTCATAATGCAAGTACTACAATTAAGCATGTAAAGACCTTGGAAAACATGGAAAATATGACAATCTACTGTTGCAAACTATACAATGACAGTTCAAAGACCTTTGCTGTCTGTTGACTTCTGTAAAGGTTTACTGTCCCTGCTTTCTCGGCCGTTACTGGTGGGTCACGTGGTGCCTCATTGAGTTGTCCGAACCCAGTGTACCCTGAAGAGGTCTAAGAAAAACGACGTCCATTACTGCTTAGGTAGATCCGTAAGAAATATCCAGTGCGAACAAAAAAGAAAGAATGTAAACTGTACTTGTTGGTCACTTACCACTAGATCTCCCATGGAAACCTGAAAAGGAGACAAAACCAGATGATATTAAACAGACACTATCAGACGATAACTATTCCGTGGATGCCAATCAGCAGAAACAATATGAGTGCATGATTCAACCGTAGCATAGCTGTAGAACTTCTGATTTACTTCCATTTGGAACAAAACGTTAAACCATCAACTTATTGATCCAAGCAATGAAACATTTGCTGCACATTTGTACTGTACGAACCGAAATGAAAGTGAGTCCCTGATAACATTATGTTTGGCAAACTCAGTAAACAGAAGGACACATTGTGAAATAAGTCCTCCCACCTATAATTACGCCCTGTCGCTTGATAGTTATAGCTAGGTAATCGTACGAATGAAAGTGCAATTAAGATTTCCACTACGAGCGATATTTCAAAATTCTCTCATAAATTGCACGAGTCTTAAGACGAGTGCAATTCCAAAGAATTTTTAAATTCACGAGTACTGCAAATCCTTAAATGCTCGAGTTTTTATACGATTACTCAGTTATCATATGACAGAGAAAATTACGAACGCGCGCTCATAATTTCCACTGCAGTACAAATGAAAACATAACGATAATTAGACCTGTTCTCAGCCAATTACAGTGAAGCAATTTTTTCTCAGGCATATAATAAAAAACATAATGGACTCGTGAATTTAATAAACGAATACTCACCGGCTGACCTGGAGGTCCAGGGATTCCAGGATCGCCCTGTGAAAGGTGAAAGTCAAGATGTTTTAGCACGGAACAAGGTCAATAACCCATTTGTCCTCACTACAAAACGGGCGAATCCTCAGTTTATTTACTTTGAATCGAATAATCAAAAGTTCATTCGAAAATAACAAAACATATCAATCCAAACTTGACCGTGAAGCCAGTCTAAAAATTTTAATCCACATAAGCGACAGACACTGAAGGAAAGGTAAAGAAAACATTTCGTATCCAAAATAATAATTCGGCTCTTTTTCCAAAAGACGTGTTTAGCTTAGGAAGTTTGTTTTTCCATAACAGACCTCTAATTTCTCTAGAGAACTGTTCTTTTATACATGCGACTATTTGAAAATTTAAAAGCAAGAATTCTCAAGAGTATCATCCCTGAAATGAGGCAACAAAGGCGCCCAAGGTCAATAACTTATTTGCCCTCACTACAAAACGGGCCAAACCTTCAGTTTCTTTACTTTGAAAAAACAAAACATATAAATCCAAACTTGACCGTGAAGCCAGTCTAAAAATTTTAATCCACATAGGCGACAGACACTGAAGGAAAGGTATAGAAAACATTTGGTATCCAAAATAATAATTCGGCTGCTTGGTTTTTGCTACATTGTGTATGTCAGCAGTGAAATTCGAAAAGACGTGTTTAGCTTAGGAGGTTTGTTTTTCCATAACAGACCCCTGATTTCTCTAGAGAACTGTTCTTTTGTACATGCGACTATTTGAAAATTTAAAAGCAAGAATTCTCAAGAGAGTATCATCCCTGAAATGAGGCAACAAAGGCGCCCAAGCTAAACACTTGACATTGGCTGAGGGTGGCGGGCAGACGTTTGTTTACCAAGTCGGTTGCCTCTTCATTGCCTCTATACCTGATAAATGGTGATCTAAAATTAATTTCACGGCAAGTAAGGATGGACCTACCCGTAAGCCCTCTTCTCCCTAGATTAAAAAACAAAAACAAAAAAAAACAACAACCAAAACTGTTAGATTGTTTCGCCCAAGTCATTCATTATACATGTAAATGCTAAAAGGAAGGCATATTAATGGCGAACTCTAATTACTGGCTCCGGAACTGGAATCATCCCATAAACTCGATGTGATTCGTTTTGTTTCGTTTACCTAAACTTTGAATAAGAAACGTTTTTTATAACTATTAAAGTAAATGTAATTTGTAGTCAAAATTAAAAAGCAAGACGAAAGTTCCGCGCGTATCGTGAAAACTGCATAATGCATTAACCTACTTACATAATATGAATGATACGAACACGGCGTGAGTGTTAAACATAATTTATTTTTTTTTTTGGATGAATGGGTGGATGGATGGATCGGTGAGTGAATGGATAATGAGTGAACGGTTGTTAACCATTAACAATAAATTTCGGAGGGAAGGGAGGGCGTGGAACTGATGCAAACGATGCAAAATGGAACTACCAAAGATATTTTTTACTGGAATAAACCAAATTTTTGATTTTTTTAAAATGTAAAACAAGCAATATCTGTGTTCAGGAATCCCTAAAAATCTAGTACACTTTAATTCAACTGCTAATTTTGGGAACACCGCCGTCGTGTAACACCGAAACAAAAATCAAAGGAGCTGGTCTTAGTTACGAACAAAAATGAGTTGATCATGAAGTCCCAAACTGCCTGAATGAGTCAATTTTTAGGGCTCCACTGGGAAATACCTGCATTCCACGGTCACCCTAAGGAAAATAAAAACAAACAGGTCATGAGTTGTCAGTGGGAAATCTGGGTATCATCTGTATGTTTGCGTTTAGGATAATTAATGATTACTGTATCTACTAACTGTGGAATGGACTAGCTTTAGTAAGAAAATGGTCGAATAACTGAGGTGGGGGCGGGAGGGGCAATAACTGGGGTGGGGTGGGGGTTGGTCATGGCGCTTATTAACAAGACATGTCATAACAATAAGTCTAAACGTTTGATCTAAAAAAGCTACTATTTACTTTTGCTCCTAATGGACCAGGCGGACCCACTGCGCCCTGCAAAACAAACAAATAAATATTATAAACAAATCAGACTTGATGGGTGTATGTTAGGAAAGAGCCCAGTTTACAAACTCATTGAAAGATGTAACTTTTAAGGTGGCTAAATGTCATTTACGCAAAGTTAATCTCGAGCCATTGCAGTCAGCGTTCACCCCCATCTACTGGCCTTCATATGTTTCGTGTTGGATTTCAAGCTGATCTTCGCGGATCATTTGGCTCATTTCATCTTTGCGGATCTCTGGCTACCGAGAACTAATCAATTTTACAGTGAATGATTGCAGATTCTTGCTCCCAGCCTTCTTGCCCTCGCGGTTCATGGATTTAGGTAAGTATAGGGCAAGGAACTTATTCAGAGTATTTCTCCACTGAACTCCAAGCGCCCGCCAACCTATAAGGCAGAGGTTCCCAAGCTCAGCTATTGGTGATAAATTTAACCGCTATAAAACTGCATTGTAGACTTTCATAAGCACACTATTTAATTTAGCCACGCTTTGCTTAAAAAGGGACGTGTCACATTCTTATTCCCAATCCTCCGTAGGAAAAAAGATGGCGACTGGTACATTTACCCACAGTTCTTAGCGCACGAAAACTTTAAAAACGTTCATGAAAAGGTACAGAAGGGTTATAAAATCTTCAAACCTACAACACAATGTCCTTAGTACAGGGACAAATATTGTGAAAATTTGGCTTTCCGTGGTATTGTGGTAAAATGTGCAGCCGCCATCTTTTTTCCTACGGTGGATTGAAACAGTGAATAAGAGATAAAAGACTTCATTGGCATTTCCGTTGTTCTAGCTGGAAATAGTAACCCATGCGCAAAAAAAAACACAGTTGTACTGTCTTCTATTTTCTATCATATTGAATTACCGCCGACTATGTAAAGCTAACCATATTCATCCCTTATCATTGAAGTTATCGTTTTACCACTTCGCCTTGTTCTCCAGAGTTTCCAGCAAGTCCCCGCTCACCATCAGATCCCTAAAGAAATAGAGAGGAAATTACCGCCAGAACCGACTGATACAATGACTCATTACATTCATAACGAGGCTATATTTCTACGGTTAAGCGTAAAGTCCACTCTAATACGTCACGAAAACGTGGCTTTCGAAAACGCTTTTCAAACCGGACGAATTTTTTTAAAAAACTCCCGCTATGCGTTTTAGTATGGGAGGAAACATTTTAAGAACGAGGATTTTTCGAAAATGATGACGTCACCATAATCATGTGATTTCCCTGCTTGAGTTTTCCTTTAACACAAATCCAAAATCCGTGGACGGAAAACATTTGATTCGTTTTCGGAGTGAAAACACCGTTTTGAAATTTCTTCGGCGTAGCGTGGCCGTGGCGTTATCGACTAGTCACATCAACGTAACTGGAGCAGACGATCGAGGGCTTGAGAAAATGTTAGGTACCGTAAGGAATAGGAATGGAATTCAAAGCTAGCGTGGTCATCAGTGGCTAACATTTCAATCTTTACATCACTACCTGTGAGCCGTCCTCTCCTACATTGCCTCGAGGACCGAATTCTCCTAGCTGGCCCTGATAAAGATCCAAAGGAAAGAACGAGGTAATGTTGAGGTAAATAAACAAAAAGAAAGACACAAATTTTATCTACCATATGTGTATTTATTGGATCATGCATGCATGTTTAAAGTCTAATTCCATAGCTGTCTTAATTACCAAAATGAAAATTATTGCACCGTTTTTATAATTGCGACAAACTTTTGCTTAGTAAAAATAATGTGCTACATGCTGATGAGTATAGCTCACGAATGAAAGAAGGAAAACAAATATTTTGCCCTGAAAAAATGAAGAAGAAGGAGGAGGAGGAGGAGGAGGTGGCGGCGGCGGCGGCGGCGGCAAGAAATGCGATATAAAGTCACATTTCCTAAATAACATAGTCTCACATGTGTGATGCAAATCTGCGATGTACTTCCACTGTTTGCTCAAATGTTCCTTGTGTATAGTAGGCACTTTTTTTACAGAATTACGCGGCGTTTATCATAGGTCACCTTAGGTCCAGGACTTCCCGATGGGCCAGGATCACCTGCGACTCCCCTTTCGCCCTAAAAATTGTAACAATTCATTAACATCGTCAGCATTGTTATTTCGTAACCGGGCACTTTGAGGGCTGCCTGTGTATTGGAAGTGGCATAGAGTGAGAAACCTGCTGTTGGATACCCTTCAGGACCAACAGTGCTATTTGACATGTTAGAGGATAAAGGTTGTGATAGTGAAAAAAACTGCATATATGGCTAAAGGAGGAAATAAAGATGTTGTCTTTGGGCGCTTTCAATTCGACCAACAGTTTTTCGGAACTTTCCACTGGCGAAAAGAACAGCATTTTCCACAATTTCCGGAAAAGAGGACAACCACGCAACTGATTTCAAACAGGATTTCTGTTCCATTTGATTTTCCTCCCGAGATTTCCGGGCTTCTCAGTTAAGTGGATCGCATTTCGGAAATTCAACAATTTTCGGATTTTCGGCAGATTTTTTTAAGGGAATTTCCGCACCATTTGTCCCCGTTTCGAAAGTTCTGGAATTATTGGTTAAATGGAAAGCGTCCTATAAGACTAGATTCGGTTGTTTTTGTTTTTGGACACATTGGAAGACAAATTTTAGCAGGAAGAAAAAAAGAAAGATGATTATTACCTTCTGTCCTTCCGCTCCATCAGAGCCCTTAATTCCAGATCCTCCAGTATCGCCCTGAAAATTGATTAGGAAATTTGTAAATTCTGTTTCCTCACGCATTTCTGTAGAATCTTTAACAAATTTGTTATTAAACGCATCTATTCAATGAGACACTTTCGAGTGTTGCCTTTTGCCTCTGTGTCAAAACGAGTGCAAAACCATTCATATGACTAGTGTAGCCAAGGCTACGAAAGTGCTGCGGAAATTGGGATGTTGTTTGCAAATTGAAGTAGGGATTGTATAGAGCTTGTGTAGAAATGCCCGTCATCAAGTTATTTTGTTTGGTCAAGTCCCAGAAATGGTTGAGTACGTTGTGGTTATATTCGATTCATGATGTCATCAGTTACTATAGCGACACCCTAAGTTGGTAAAGGCATCCATAATCTCGACTTTTAACTGTTACACTTCGTCTAGACTGACATTTCTTAAATAGTTTGGCCTTTTTGTAATATTGCCAAGTCTCACAGACATTTCATAACTTTTTTATTAAGAGTGAAATTTAACTACTCAACAGGAACATTTAGCACAATAAATAGTATCACTTGCTGTAGTTAGTGTTCTGTGTAACTATTGATGACTTCAAATTCAATGGTTGTTCATCTATTTAACATAATATAGCAGAGGTTTTCTACATTATTATTTTCTAACTTTTTGTGTTAAAAAGAGGTTGAAGTTCAATACCTGAACAGAAACCTGTGCCAAGCCGCAGAATGTCTAGCATTCACATATGTACGTGTTGAATTAGTGGCAACAGACGTATAGACGTACAGACGTACAGAGTCTTTTAGAAATACCGGCAACTGATGAGATTCTCATGGAGGATCGAAACCATGGTCTTTCCTGAACTAGGCCGTAAACAGCTTCATTTATCATGTGGTGCGAGAACGACCCACGGGAGGAATAAACCTACACATTGAGCAAGAGAAGTCTAAGCTCGATCAGATAACTTCAAGAAAAATTAGAATGTCTCTAGACAAACGTATAGCTTTCCCGAAGTAAAGCTACGGCATGTCCCGAAGAGAATCGTACGAGAACAAAACATGACTATACTTGCAAACAATTCTAATCGCAGCCGGGCCCGGCGCACAATATCGAATGCAAGTAAGCAACATGTTCACGGTAAATTTCATGGTTTCTCCCTCGAAAGTAAACTTAAAAGCATACCTTGCAATAGAAATGAGCCTTTAAAATTAACACATGGCAAATTACAGAGCTGTCAAAATATACGAGGCGACATGCATATAACAGCGGAAACGGCGCAGACCTATGACCTATACAAATCTGACAAAGCACGATCTTACGACTCAACTTTATTTGAAATTCTTCCTTATTACACAACATGAAGTAAAGCAACAAAAAAGGTCGAATGACCCAACAGAGAACGGCAAATGTAAAAATGTCACAAACCGTAGGAGTCGTGTGGCTAGTCAACCCCATTTTAATTATTTTACACACTGTCAAATTCGCCGAGGTGCTTCGGCAGGAAGCAAATGGCAGCTACAGGAGTATACGACAAAGCTATCAGAAAACATACTTATACTACGTTCAATTTTTTTGTGAGAATGTGTCACCGCCTGAACGAAAATAGAATATCTGTGCGAATACGTGCATAAGTGCGAACACATGAAAGCCTGTCAAATTCGCCGAGGTGCGAAATCCGACAAGAAGCACATGGCAGCTACAGGAGTACACGACAAAGCTATCAGAAAACATACATCAACTACGTTTTAATTCTTTGCGAGAATGCGTCACCGCCTGTAAGAAAATCGAATATTACTGCATTTTTCTTTCATACCCGTCCGCCGAAAGGTCAGTACTATCGACAGTACTATCGAAAAGCTCACAGTGTAACTTGTTTGCGGCGAATTCGACATGATCAACCCATTCATCGACATATATCTACCTAGCAGTGTAACTTATTCAGGGCAAACTTGATATCAACCTATTGACGACATATATCTACGTGTACTTAACATTGCCATGAAATCATCATCATGCACTGGCACTCGCCTGAACTGGCGCCGAAACTCGAAAAAGCAAGATGACAGTGTAGAAGGTCTTGTGTCATGTTATGTTTATAGAACTTCTCAGTTGTTGTTGTCTTTGTCTCGAATTGAGGCAATGAGCAGTGCATTCTGGTCCGCTGAGAGCGAGGCTCTTCGCAGTGCAGAGGAATTATGGTCCGCTGAAAACGAGGCTCTGCCGCAGAGCAAAGCATTATGGTCCGCTGAAAGCGAGGCTAAAAGCCATGGCAAAATCTCAAATTTTCCTACCTTTCTTTTATATATAGATTATGAACTGCTGCTACGCTCGCTACGCTCGCTGCGCAGCAAAAATGTGTTCTGTCTACAGGTTCATTTTCATGCGAATCAAACTCAATTTCAAAGGTTTTGCACAAAGACTCGTTTTGGAACAGAGGCTCTAGATAACTCGGAAATGGCCTATTTCTGGCGCTTACAGTCTCTCCTGAAGTTCCCACAATTCCTCTCGGTCCATCTAAACCAGGTCCTCCCTGGAAAAATAAAAAAAAATAACTCAATGACCAGAAGCAGAAGAATTTAGGAATTGAAATGAGGCAAACATCGCATTGTTTTGTTATCAGAAGTTCTAAATTAAGTACAAGTAACGTGAAATGCGTTGTGGCGTTACCATTTTGTTTCTGCATATTGCAACACACGTGTGTACTTGTACACGTAATTATTTTGCACGAAGTGAAGTGTCTCTATATTTCTTTTCTACTTTCATCGGAAAAAAGGTCTTTTGGGCAAATTCTTGAATTATTTTTACCCAATAAAATGGAAGTTAAGACTCTATTAAGCTTTATCGCAATTACTACATTTTTCAGAAAATGGCATACAATTTGTGCAATAACACTTACGTCATCACCACTGATTCCATCGTTACCCTGCTCGCCTTTCGGTCCTGCAGGACCTTGCGATCCCTGGGATCCTTGCGGGCCTTGTCCTCCCATGTTGCCTTGGTCTCCCTGTGGTAAAGAGAAATGGACGGGACATAAATGCCGAGAAAAAAAGGGAATCGTTTTTTTTTCAACTTATCGCACACCATTGTTGCATCGCAAGTTGAAAGCGTTGTCGAGCGTATTACCAACTGCGTTGCAAATTACACAGCGATACTTTGCACAAATTAGTAGAAATCTTATCTACTTCAAGCAACTTGCAACACTGGACTCAATATGCGCAGTTACGTTTTTCAACTTCCAATACAACGAAAATAACTCAACAAAATGTAAAGCAACAATGGTGCACGACAAGTTGAAAGGATATGCTGCTTGTATTGCTCCGCGAACTCCACTGACAAAAATGATGACTACACAAGACACAAGACAGTACGAAAAAAAGTGCAGTGGAACAAGTCAAAGCAATATATTGTTGCAATGATTTACGATAAGTAAATACATCCATTCACAGTTAACTCTCTCTAAGACGGACGCCGTTCTACCGGCCCCGACCGTCTTTCTTAGAGACGTATCCGGCATACAGAGAGTCGAGGTAACGTGACACCAGTAATTCTGAGATAATATAGCTGAATCCGCTCAATAAACCGACTTGTATTAAGCCGACAAAATAAGAGCCGTCAAATAAACCTTACGAATTTTGCTTCCCAAACTGTAATTTACTGTACCATTCAGCGACAGGGTCTAAAAGTACTCACGAGTGACCACGATTGACCACTAATGAGATTACATCAAAATATGGCAGTGATGTTATCACGTCTAGGTTAGGCCGGTATAACCCTAGGCTATTTTTAATTCTTGAACTGCTGCTACTCCCTTAGCAACTTTGGATAGGGTAGCGCTTATTTATTTTCTCTGACGTATACCTTGGGTCCTTGAGCGCCAGGTCTTCCTTGCTCTCCAACTTCACCTGCCTCCCCCTAAAAAAATCAATCAATAAATCAATCAACCAACCCACAACCCACAGACCCACCGACCGAGAACCAATCAATCATTTAATCAATCAATCAATCATACAATCACTCAGTCAGTCAGACAGACAGTCAGTCAGTCAGTCAGTCAGTCAGTCAGTCAGTCAGTCAGTCAGTGAGTCAGTGAGTCGGTCACACAGTCTGTCAATTGACAGGTAAATCAATCAATCAGGATGTTATTTATATAAATAAGAGAAGGACATAATTTAACGCAAACCTACCACCCCTCCAGGCTGTCCCGGTTCGCCCCGCGAGCCCATCGCTCCAACGTTTCCCTTAGAGAGAAAAAGAAAACTAAAATAACAATGGATGCTTCAGAATCGGTTTCCAAGCAACTAACGATTAAATAACGCAAACTCAGAAAAACAATCACATCCGGAGAAAGTACGTAGCACAAATAAAACATATTTGCAACAAGTTAAATTATTGAATAGATGAAAACAACGTAAAGTTTAGTGACTTACCTCACTTCCAGGTTCTCCATCTTTTCCGTCACTGCCGTAGTCTCCTGCTTCACCCTAGGCAAACGTTAAAGAAACAAGGAAGCATGGCTTTTGTTTTCGGAAGTTTGAGAAACTCATAGAGAGGATCAATGAAAAATTTGAACCATTTATGGACTTCATGAAATGTCTGAAAATCCTGAATTTGTTTAAAACAAAATGTTTGTGAATCTATTTAACAAATATTTTGTATAGCTTTGTAGTTGTATCATTTATTTAGAAAATGTTCGGAATATCTTTCTTAAAACAGCTTGATTAAGAGAAACAGACTCTCAATTTACAGACTTGACAAAATCTTCTTTGATTGTTTACTAATTTACAGTGTTTAGCTTTATCATGTTAAATATCTGTTAGATATGAACGAAATAAGGTTAGAAATATTCCCAAGCGCGAAATCATCGAATCCCTCTAAAAATCTAAAAAGTGCTACACCAAGAGCTCATCAAAATTGACAACCAAAGCAGCAGATTAGAAACGCAATTCAAACCTTCGCTCCAGCATTCCCAACAGCTCCTGGAGATCCAGTCAGACCAACGCTTCCCTGATTGTGACAAAATACAAACAAAAATAACGTAACTCGCAAATCAAAGTTAATTTTAACCATTTTTGCTTTTTATTGAGGTCAATAAAATCATTCTATCTAAAACTAACTTATCAGAAATCGCCATAGATGTATTGTCTCACCCGCATCCCAGCAGCTCCTGCTGGTCCGGCTGGTCCGGTGAGTCCAGATATACCCTGAACAAAGAAAAGAACGATGTAATATCCTTCGTTTTGGTTTTCTTTTCAACTTGTAAATTCTTTATAGATTTTGAAGGGTTGTACTCACTGCAATTCCACCAGATCCCAGTTCCCCTGGAGATCCAGGTTGTCCCGGCCGACCCTAACGTCAAAAAAGAAAGGAAAAACAACAAAAAAAAAACAACTTTTAACAACTCTAAATGAATACATGAAGTCATACATGCACACGTAAAAAAGATAAGTAATCCATGCAGTGGTCCACGGGAAGGACCAGGTTTGAGCTTTCTCGGGTGTACTGGGGAAGAGGCTGCTGTCACAATACCTCTCACGATGTCGCGCGCGAAATATAACATACAACTAATGATAACGCAAAATGCAACATGAAAGCGAAGTGTAGTGTATTTTAAAGCAAAAGCTAAGAATGTCTTAAACGATTATGTTACAATTTGGGTTAGTTGTCAAATTTCCATCTGAAAACACCTGGTAGTCTTTAACGTCATATACTTTGCAGAAAATGTAGCGAGCTCTTAGACATTTCATGTTCCAATGTAACACTCTGAAACTTATTACTGAACGATGAAGAACAAAAAAAGGAACAACTTGAGGAAGAAAAATATAAATACCACAGCTCCGGCGGCTCCTCTATTTCCAGGATTTCCAAAGTCACCAACCTCACCCTAGCGAGTAAGCAAACGCAAATGAAATTACACTGTGGTTGAACTGCCATGCCACACCTTTCAATAGGCCACGTTGGATATTTAACAATTAGACCCGTAGCCCGAAAGGGCTACGGGTCAATAGCCCATGAGGCGAAGCCGTATGGGCTATTGACCCGTGGCCCTTGAGGGTGAAGGGTCTTATTGTTTTAGTATCACCCAACTAGTCGGACAGAAATGTCAACAAGAAAGTTAGCAAATGTAAGATGAAGAAATATTTATTTGGGACTAAAACGCGTCACGCGTCACGCTCGATGGCGCTCGAGGACTATTGCTAATAGTCCTCGAGTAGCGTAGCCAATTAAAATTCAGAATTTGCATTAGTCCACTAGTTGGGTGACACTAAATATATATATATATATTAGTAGGCTCTGAGGCTTACAGGACAAAATTGCAATGTTTTCTTTTAAGTTTCTTTTTCTCCCAAAATTCCCAAATATACTTGGATACAACAACAATTAAAAAATAAAAATAACCAAATATAGAAGCCATGTTGGAATATCAATACGTGTATATCGAACAAAGCCTGTTAGGCGACTAAATTTAGGGGGCAATATTTAACAATTATTGGACGAGGCTGAGGCTTTTTCAGTGGCGAGCAGATCAATTATTTGCCGAAGCCGAAGTATGAGGCAATTATTTGATCTGCGAGACACTGACAAAGCACGATATTTTGCGATAACCGAGTTCGCTATCATTCGATCATGTTTAAATCACTCTGCAGGGAAGCGATCTGCCACACTCTCAGGGAAGCGATCCGCCATTTTTTAGAAGAGAGCGTGGTTACAATTACGCACGAGCAGAATATTATTTGGAGCAAAATGGTATTTTTAACGATTGAGCCTGCGAATTAGGTAGAGATAAATATTTTGTCGGCATGTGATAAGACAAGGCCTGAGCCTTAGGCCCGAGCATCATGGGTAATGATGCAGTGGTATATAAGAGGGAGTATAGCACGTGATGTCCATATAGGCCTTCGGAACCAACCGTCGACCCTTGGCTCATGCCAAGTTTCTTTTTAGTTTTAAAATTTATTTTGTTTGAACTGTAAAGCCTCGTAGGATCGGCTGCTAACTGCATAGAGTTTGGGTCATGGTTCCTACCCAGATTTCCTGTCGTATTTTTCCCCAAAGGGTTTTTGTTTTGGCAGTTTTTTTTTTCTGGCCTCCGTATAACCGTAGTAGTATATTTGTAAGCGGTTGCCCAGCTCTTTTAATCTCGACTTGTTAGAGTTGAGATGTCAGTGCCCTATACCCTATATTGAGTGTGTAAGGTTTTGCTTTATACGAGGACTGTAAATGGTGCATGAGATACGAATGTATGAATGTACGCCTCGGGTTGGTTCTCGGCAGGCATCCCAAAATAAACTTATTTGGTTTACACTACTGTGTTGTGAAGTGGAGACAAAATACACATTTGCACGGTACTACGCATGAGCAGACCATTATTTGTAGACAGCTATTTGCAGGTCACGTGGTGGGCTCTCGGTCAATGTACGGAAGAAAAAAACGCATCGAATAAAAATTGAAGTTATATTTCTTCCCTGTTTTGAAGAGACTTACATTAAAAGAAGTTTAGAATTGGCACAAACTTTACTTAAGACTGCAATTCTACTTTGAATTAAACGATTCCTTTTTGGTATAACTAAACATAGTAGGACAAAGCAACTTTTTTAACGTATCTAGAGAATGTGCGCATACAAAATTCTGTTAAGTTAGTATTATTTTAGCGGGATGGGAAATATTTACTGTAGTTCGCGTGGATTCTAATTTTCACGCGTTTGTTAAAAGACCACCAAGTTTTCTGGGTTCTACAAGTGTCAATTCAGGGACGTATACAAAACATGGACCGGGGTCCATGGACCACCCCATGGACCAGGTCCATGGACCACCCCGTGGACCCAGTCCATGGACTCCGTCCATGGGCCACCCCATGGACCACCCCTTATTTTCAACAAGAAATCGCCCCTGCTAATATAAAATTTACCGGAGGTCAGGGTATGAACAAAAAACACAGACTCGTATTTATTGCTTACATCCTTGAGGGTTTGTCTCGTAACAGCGGGTTAGCGGCTTTACGCGGGATAGTACATCAAAGTCTTGCGACAGTACATAGCTTGCAATACAGGCTTACTTTGTGGATACGAGCAATAAATACTCAACTAATCTTTGGATCGTTTCAAGGCAACTGCCGTCACTAACTGCCATCTTGGATGAGGGAGTGCGAAGGGGCTGGAGTGAGCTATGTTATCCGGCAACCTACCCCCTCCAAGGTCATGCTTCGTTCAATACGAAAACTGAATACATTCTTGCCCTCCGATTAAATTTACAAGCTGGAATGAAAATATTGGGGGTAGAAATGCATATATCTCAAAACGAGTTTGTGGTCTTCCCATTTATGGGGTGCGATCCCAAAGTAACACGCTATTACGAGACAAACTCTCAAGGACGTAAGCAATAAATACGAGTCTGTGTTTTTGATCATACCCTGACCTCTGGTAAATTTTCATATTAACAGGGGCGATTTCCTGTTGAAAATTAGGGGTGGTCCATGGGGTGGTCCATGGACCGGGTCCACGGGGTGGTCCATGGACCAGGTCCATGGGGTGGTCCATGGACCCCGGTCCATGTTTTGTATACGTCCGTCAATTCAGTTCTTTGTTTAAAACCAAGCACAGGTCTATTACCTTCCTGCCTGCAAGACCATTTCTACCAGCCACTCCTTCACTTCCCAATGGTCCCTATAAAACGAAAGTAAGGCCGATTATTAAAAATATACAAAACGTTTCGTTATTAATTTCTTCAACTGAATGTTCATGTCTTTTTATAATTTGGTTGGAATAGCGAAACGGGTGCGAAGGTTTTTTTTTCCATGAAAAATAAGCTGCAGAATAATAATATGAGCTGATTTCAAATAATAGCGAAAATTTCGTTGGGTATATGGATATCTATATATTTTAATTTTTGTTTGTAATATGATGGGTGTTAAATTACCCCGCGAAATGCGTCAATTTATAATTTCACATGTGAATTACAAAAATTGCCATAGCAACGTTTGGCGCGAAATTTCTCGATACAATGAACAAGTCAAAAACCCAGGATTGTAAGTGTAATTTGTCTTCCATGATATTAAAAGGTAATTTTATAGGATACTCGTTAAATTAAGAAATAATTTCACGCGCGTTTTGTCAAAAGTGTGGCTGACGAAAATCAGTGAATCGGAACGAAATTTCCCTCTTTTAAGTTTTATAATTGCGCTTTGAGTACAGAAATTTTTATTTTGTTATCTAAAAATCATGATTCCAGAGCAGAAAAACAAGATTTTTGATTCTAAAATAAAGGCTCGTGAAATTACAAGAATTTTGACAAAACGCGAACTAAATTATTTCCTAATTTCACTCGTCACCATTCGATAATCCAAAGTTATTTCTTACCGATGGCCCAGGAGGTCCCAAGTTACCCATCGATCCTCGTTGACCAGACTCACCCTGTACGAATAAACAAACAATACCTTTTGTCACGAACTAAATTACCACCAGTCTGTAATCAATGGTAAAATTGTATTAAATAGTCATTACTTCTTCTCCTGGATCGCCTCGATATCCCTTGAGTCCTGCACTGCCTATAGATCCCTGAAAGGGGAGAATATATTTCACATTTATAGTTTAATTGACAATTTATAATGTCAGGTATTTCTTCGTATCCGGTTGGACCCCGCTAATAGGCTTTAGTAAATTCTCAGCTCCGACTATTGCATTTCTAGCTTTTTGATTGGCTAAAAAACTCCCACTATGAGCCAATAGTCGGGTGTTTACGTCATATGGAAAATAGAACGCCAAGTTTAAAAATTTTCCGCACGAAGTTTTCAAATTCAGCCCTCTATAATGGCCGAAATAAAAATCGGCGGCAAAACCCGGTTTGAGAATTTAGTGAAACAATTATTCCATTCGCCCTTGTTGGATATGAAGTGATTATAACCAACTCGCGCTACGCGCTCGTTGGTTATTTTATCACTTCATATCCAACTCGGGCTCATGGAATAATTGTTATATATTCATATTCCCGGCATTGGACTGGAACTAGCTTGCAACCGAGGCTAATGCGGGGCACGGGAGTCTTATCATATGCAAATGACATTAAATAAATATCTTTTTAATGATATTACCCTGCACGAGCCTCCATTTCATGCTAGTTCCAGTCCAATACCGAGAATACGAATATTTAACAATTATCCTGCGAAATCGTGCGAAATATCGTCTGATACTTAACCGACGAGGCCGTAGGTCGAGTCGGCTAAAATCAGACGATATTCCGCGAGATTGAGCAGGATAATTGTTTTATTAGTCAACAAATTGATAACAAAACAGCCTAAATCCTTGTAAATCTCTCAGTCGACATTTTCTCACTTCACTTTTTCTTCCCACGTACGAAGCTACGTATACCGCCGGATATCTGTTACCTACGGATGACAGATATCGAGAGCATCATGACCATGTTTGGATAGTGTTACAATTTGTTGAATAATAAGGTCTATTATTAAATTCTCAACCTCGGATAATGCAATTCTAGCTTTCTGATTGGTTCACTAGATCTCGGTTACCAGCCATAAAACCTGCGTTTGACCTTATATGGAAATAAATGCGACAAATGTCGCTCAGCATAAAATTTTCAGCATTTCGTTTTGGCGCCCGGAAGTCACATCACTTTCCGGTCGTTTCTCAGACTTTAATAATATTTAGCAAAGCCGAAGGTTGAGAATTTAATAAAACAATTATTCCATTCGCGCTTGTTGGATATGGCATTGGTTATAGCCAACTCGGCCCTACGGGCCTCGTTGGCTATTTACCATCTCATATCCAACGCGCGCTCATGGAATAATTGTTAAATATTCGTACGCGTTTGTTTCGAATTCCTCATTATTTCGAACCCAGAACCATTTCCCTTGGATTAGCCGTTCACTCATTTACAATCGGCTATATATTTCGAACTATTTTCCATTTGCACGAGAGTTCGAAATAGCGGGTTTCAACTGTTTTAAACAAGGCCAGCAGGCAGTTCCTGTCTCTCGCGTGTGCGTTGTACAAACGCTAGGTCGCATCAAAGCTCTTGAAGTTACTTCGTTGCGGTGTTCTCGTCTCTTTAAAACTGGTGCAGTGCAAAAACACAAGACTCTGCAGACCCATTCTTTTTTACACGTTTTGCTTGCCATGAGTTTAGCACTCCATTTTTGCCAGTGATAAAAAAAAGTCCGCTAAAAACCAGCAGTAAACGGGAAGGGTGTTTTAAATGTTATTTTATTTCTGTGTAAGTTTTTTATTACTTGTTCTCGTCCTGTTTTATACAAAAGCCGAGACAATGATCCCACCCTAATTGACCGTTAAAATCCGTGTAATGTTGGCCCGGTTAAAATAACGGAAACTACACGAAACCATTGGCAAATCATACGTTTCTACGTTGTTGCCGCCAACAACGCGCGATCAATGCAGCTAATCACTGAGGCAAGATATGTCCTCTGTTGCTAGGATACATGTAAATTTTGGCGAGGGTACTATAACTTTACCTCAGCTCCAGCAGAGCCTGATCCGCCGCCCGGTCCTGACTCTCCAGATGCACCCTGATAAAATGAAAAGCGTTATTAAACATTTCAAGATCTTCGTTTTTGAAAAAAGTTGTAGGGAAAGTGACGTATGGCATTGTGAGCTAGGCTAAATTCAAGAGGAAAAGTAGAAGAGCTTACAAGGCAAGAACGAACGTCTCAGTTTGCCCATCTGGAAAAGTTTAGCCTTCTTTTATGGTTAATTACAAGAGATTATCAAGGTAAGAGAATGAATCCCCCATATAGGCCTTATACTCAAGGTAATCCTTTTATGACATGGTACCCAGTTCTTCCGCAAATGTTACTCGCGCGTTGCGTGGATCGTGGAGGTTTCGTTTACGTTTCATTTCGTTTCAAAGTGAAGGAAAACCTCCCACGCCGTGGAGATCTCTTCTTAGGCATTTTAACATCAAAGTAGAAAAGGAGCTTCGGCCTTCACTATGTTTTTAAGATATTTCAAAACTTTGATAGGAGTTTAAATAAGAGACAGACGTCCCCCTGCGCAAATTTGAAAGACACTTGGCCGTCGTAGTTCTACGTTGACTTCTATCGAATACGCAGAATTTGACCATTTCAAGTCGTTGTTTTTATGAAGAACGGCAAAGAAATGAAGAAAAAAGTAAAACAAACGCGCATACAGCCATTATACTCGTTGCCGTTGTAGTTTGCTTATTAACTCGTTTAAATCGAATGAACGGCACAAAGCAAACAAAAGCCCAGCCGAACATAAAGAGTGCAGAAAACATCTCTGCTATGAAACGTCTTTTGAAAATCAAAACATATAAAATGACTTTTCACAGTTCCCGCCATTTCGTTTCAGGTAATTGCGAGAAGGTCGCTTGGGTTGTCCACGCATCGCGCGAGTAACATCCTCGGAAGAACTGGGTACTATGTCTAAAAATAACTTAAGAGGGATTACCTTAGGTATAAGGCCTATATGGGGATTCACTCTATTACCTTGATATTCTCTTGTTTGTTATTATCTGTTTGGTGTTTTTCTATCTTAGTTAACTATTATTTTCAGTTTTCCTTTAATTTAAACGCGATTTAGTACGTGGCCAAAGTAACTTAAGCTTCTGTGACTGAGGACCTTTTTAAAAGTGACCAACGATCACAAGAGCCATCTGCAATGATGGATTGTAATATTACTTACCTTTACTCCACTCGGTCCATCAGCACCTGGCTGCCCTGTTGGACCAGGCGGACCCTAGAACGTCAATAGCATCAACAGTTGTTTTACTCACGATGTTTATATTCTGCTGAGTACGGTTTTGTTGATTAGTAGGTCAGTCATTTAGCCCGTCTCTAGATATGCCCCGCAAATGTTTTCGAAATAAGCACAATAATATAGGTTATTGACCGACCAAGTGTGAGGTCAAGATAGCTGGATAAAGACCCTTTGCATAAATGGCGCCAAAATTTGAATAACAATACTTATACATCCTAAGCCTCACAATCATGTGAAAAATCCTTTGTCTGAAAACATGAGCACGAAGCCAAGGATGTGTAAAGTATTGTTATTCAAATTTAGGCGCCATTTATGCAAAGGGTCTATTGGCCAAGTTCTTTTTTGCGTGTTTATGGACCGAGACGGAGTCGAGGTCCATAAACACACACAAAAAAAGAACGAGGCCAATATCAAGCAATCTTGACCGAACAAGCTTGGTCAATAAAGGATTTATTATATGGCTTTCGGGGAAATCTTTCTTGCAGGACAAGGCGGGTAGTCCCGAGCAGGCAAGATAGCTCCATCTTGCCCGCTCGGGTAGCCAAACACAGCGCAGGAGTTGATTCATCGTGCCCGCTCACAGAGCTAGCCACATAATAAGCTTTCTTCTTCGCTTTGTGGAATATAATTTATGTTCATTTTGACAGCACTTGAATGATGACAATTCTGAATTCTAAATAACACAGAATGGGCCCATTTTCACTCATTGATTAATTGACGCACTTGTCTTTAACGGCACAAAGTCAATGGGTGTTTCCTCGTGAACGGACATGCCTAGCTAAATTAGGAGAACTCACGGGTTTTCGCTCGCTTGATGAGCCTGGATGTTATCAAACGAGACCTGGGTCACAATCTGCGAGATTCATAATGCTAAATGCATGAAAAATTACGATCTGTTACATCTATGAATTTGACAGCGAGCTAAGAAATTTATTTCGTGAGTGGGGTGGGGTAATATAACTTGTAGGCCCGGTTCTAAGGGCCAACAGGAACCAAAACGCTAGTTGTAGCTACGCCCCTGATAGAGTGAGAGCTAAACTTACAGTGCCACCCAAGTAGCCTGCTTGTCCGCTTGGTCCTGGATCACCTCGAGCACCCTGGCGTAGGAAAGCAAAAAAAAAAAACGTTAATACACTAGCAGTATATTTCTCGGCCCTATCAGCACCACCATTAAGAGAAGACGCTTGAAACACTTTGGCCATATACTCGGGCGAGGAGAGAGGAACATAGCACGCCACGCGATGGATTGGTTACCGCAACGCACTCGAAAACGTGACAGAACGACAATTACGTGACGCCGAAGCATTCAGAAAGACAACATGGAGATCAACATGAGTTGGTCCGAGGCCAACCGACAGAGGTGGAAGACAACTGTGGACGCTCTATGCCCCCCATGGGACTAAGAGGACTAGATGATATTTCTTGGCACCCATAACTTTGACATTCACTTATCCAAGTTGCCTATAAAGCCCGCTACTCTTGTCGGCAGCTGCAATGTACAACTCACTCTAGGTCCTCCAACCAGCTGCAGTGAGGTGTACATGGAACCGATGCGAGAGTAAGAAACACTACGCTACGGGGTCATCTTATCTTTTAAATGCATATCATTAAGGAATCAATAGTTACTCTAGAGGATGGAAATACTGATTAATAGCCCCCTATTCACTAGTGGTTACAGTGCACCCTTTCGAAAGCAGACGTGCTTCTCGCATAGATATGTTCATTATGTCGGGATTGTATGTCTATACTAAACTTCTTTATCATTAACTTTCTGAATTAACATTCTTACCGGGTCGCCATTGGCACCAGATTGTCCACTTATTCCTCTGTCTCCAGAACTGCCCTTTAATAAAATTACCAAAGGACATAAAACGTTTTATAGGAGATAGCAAGGCATTCAAAGTATCCAAGGCATGTGTACAGCAATCTCCTGTTTATTTTCCTTTCACTTTGAGGCTGCCAAAATTTAATTTAAGGAATGGTTGGGATGCAGCCCAAACTGAAAGAGCATTCATTATAATCTGGTAGCCATGTTCGATTGTGTTTTGTGCGGGTGATATATTAGGTAAGATTAGAATTCAATCCAGGGATCGGGAACCGTCGATTGCACTCCGATTTTAATTGATCCGTAAAGCCTACATCAAGACAACATATGAATGGTAAACAACATAGTGGTAAGCATCCGTTTAGTTTATATCATTGAATACCTTCTCAGGTCATTTTTGGGTTCAATTCATTTGCACTGTGAAAACACTTGCCTTTATTCCCATTTCTCCTGATATTCCCTGTTGTCCTGGATCACCATTGGCTCCCTAAAAAACGTAATTAAAAATTTAGCACTGAAGAAGAGCCAGGCCCGAAACGTCTGCTAATGATATGATTTTTTGGAACCATTTTAGTTTTAAAGGTATAACCGTCAAACTATATATCCACACTGTGCCAGGCAGACCGCCAATTGGAAATACTTCTAGTCGCTTCATTCTACTGAAGCCGGAGAAAAGCGCCGTGTGATGGGCCACTTGGCTCGTTTACAGTCTCCAAATCAAGGAATAAAGGCTTCCGTTCATTCATTTTAATATGGGGCAAAGGATTACCATTTACCTTTTATTTATTTATTTACAGATCTATTTACAGAAAGGGCATGCCCGCAACTAGCAAGGGCTAATCTGGGCGGGCCATGCCTTAATAAGCAAATTACAAAAGAAAAAAATATACAAACAAAAATTAATTAATAAAAAGAAGAAATACAGTATTACGAAATAACAAGAAAAACAAGAAAAACAAGAAAAACAAGAAAAACAAGAAAAACCGTTTCACTAACCTAACTTAAAATATTAAATGTACAGATACCATTTATGTTAGTTGGAAGAAGACAGTAAGGTAAAATATTACCAGGACTTTAAGGATTGCCGTTGACCGTTGAATTCAAAACCATAAAATTGACTAAAATTACCGTCTGACTAGTGAATGGCCTTTCAAGCTTACAATGATGCTCAGCGGATCCTCAAGCTTGTACTTACCACACTGCCATCACCGCCATTACGGCCGCGGCGACCAGCTGGCCCTTGATCTCCCTGAAAGGTGATAACAGGAAAAAAAAGGAATATTGTAGAGTAACGTTTTTCTCTCCAACAAAATTGTTATTTTGCGACAAACAAGAACATACATTATAGATTCACAGAAAATCACGTGGAATAAGAACGATACAAAAACACAGGACGGTGTCAGGAGCCCATCACTAGGAGCCAGCAACTACCCCATATTCCTGTCACGGCGTTTTCACAGACCTGTCTATTTTTAGCTTGAATTTATCGCGAATTCAGACTCCCGCAGGGACAACAGTGACAAATCATAAGCGCGGACTTGATTCTTTAATTGACGTCGGCATTTTCACTGGAAGATTAAAAGGAAAAGCCGCCATTGTTTCCCTTACCGATGCGCGCTCGTGTAGAACGGAACTGACCTATTTTGCGGGAAAAGAAGTCTAAAAATAGACCGGTCTGTAGGAATGCCGTGACATAGGCTTAGTATGGGAGTTGCAAGCTCCTAGTAATGGGCTCCTGACGGTGTATAATTAGTAGTAAATCATTTTCACATAAATTTAAAGTTGTATTCTTACATCTTCTCCTCTTGTTCCGGGTGGTCCTGTCGCTCCAATTGGTCCAGCAGGTCCCTATCACAAATATAAAAAAAGAAAGAAAGAAAGGAAAAAAAAAACAGAGACAAAGAAGAGAAAGGAAGGAAATAAAAAGGAAGTGGGAAAGAAGAAAAAAAAACAAAGAGAGAATGAAAGAAGAAATAATGAAGGTAGGAAGGAAGGGAGGAAGGAAGGAAAGAGAAAACGAATTAGGGAAAAAGGAGAGAGACAAAAAATATGTTAGTAGTTGGCTAAAAAAGTTGATGTAAAATCATTTCTGAGTTTTCGCGTTCTTACTGTCTGTCCCTGATTTCCGACACTTCCTGCCTCGCCAACAGGTCCTTGAGATCCCTGAAAGGCGAATGAAATGAACATAAAACATTCATTTCCCGATGTTTTGTAACAACTTCAGCTCTATTTTTTACGTCCCTATAGTTTTATGATCTCACGCGCGATGAGGACGAAAGCGTAATCTGCGCGCGCTCAAAGGAAAACGTCGGAGTTTTTCAATATTCTGTGACGTCGAAGTGAACCTAAAAAGCAAAACTGACAGCGAATTTCCTCGCGTTAGGTTTGGTGAACTGGTAATAAATATTTTACATTTTTCAGGGAAGTCTATCTCACCTGTTTTCCCGCAGCGATAAAGTACGTAAATTTGAAACAAAACAAAAACAAAAAACAAAACTAAACAAACAAACAAAAACGCCAGTACAAACCTCTTTTTTCGTAATTGCTTATTACACTTATTATATTAAGTCTGAGAGTAGTGGTCGTAAAAAGGAATGCAAAAACACCAATCAAAACATAACATTGGCGCGCGCAACGCTGTAATGATTAACCTTTTAACGTGAGTTTGCAATAATTGGTACTCACTGGCGCGCCAGGTTTTCCTTCGTCTCCTCGTTCACCAATTTGTCCATCTACACCCTAGACAGGAAAAAATGGCAGGGTCGACAATAACTTAATTTTCATTGCTTTTTTTGTGAAATTAAAATGTGTAAAGGACTCACTTGATCTCCAGCGACTCCTTGTAACCCAGGAGTTCCAGGATTTCCCTACAAAGAAAAAATATTATTCAAATAAAATCCACTTGATCACACTTCAACTCGCTCCCGAAGTCCTCTTCTTCCTTCCCTGCAAGCTGCTTTTAATACAAGGGAATACCTAAAAGGAAAACCTAAAAGGAAAAATTCTTCCCGGATAGGTAAGTAAAGCAAAGCCACGTCAGTAACAGCGACCTCACGATGTTTAACTTCGGTTCGCTCTTCCTCGCGTAGGATAAACTGGTTTATTTGTCCATTTATCACCTCTTTCAGGTGTTCAGTTAGTTGCCGAACAGCGCAAAAAAATGCAGAGCGAAGAAAGGGTGCGCTTCTCTCTTTTTTTTTCATACGCATGTTTTTTTTTTTGCGCTGCGCCCCAACTAACTGAATGCCTGGAAAAGGCTAGATTGTTTAAAACTTTGTTATCAAAGTAATGCGGTAAACAGAAATAGATATAGTTATTATCGTACCCTTTGACCAGGTGAGCCATTTGTGCCAGCAGTTCCCTTTGGACCCTACAAAATTTAGAGGAAAAACATTCGTCATGTTCGCATCTAAATCTGGAACTACATACTCTTGCTACGATTAATACTTTTTGCGCAATAATTTTTGAAAATTAACACTCATGGGCACTCACGCCATGCATCAGTCTGCTCACCGGCTCACTTACAGAAATCGATATTACAATTATATATTTACGGGGTGGCTTTATTAACGGGGTAATATTGAGAGTCCAATTTCAAGACCTCGCTGTGAACGATGATACTGTGAGCGTTGGTTTATTGTAAGGGAATAAATGAGAGTTCTGCCGGGACAAGAAAAGTGGCCGTTATTTATTTATTTATTTATTTAACCTTATTTATACACGGATAAAACATCAAGACTAAAATGCCTTAATTACATTGCTAATATACTAATCTACTACTAATTAAATCTAATAACAACAAAACAATAACAAAGTGCATGCTTTCCATGAATGCCGTGTGGTTAAATTAATCATTATCAAAAAGGAATCCCCTACAGCAAGTGTTTGTGCTTGCCGCAGATTGGTAGGTAAGTTGTTCCACAGCACTGCACCACTATAGCTGAAAATACTTTTTACAAAATTGGTGCGGGGGAGTGGAAGAACTAGTTTGCCCTCACAATTCCTAAGAGAATAGGTAGATGTTGCACTCCGATCAGTAAACATTGATTTCAGATAATCGGGGGCGAGACCATTAAGAGATTTATAGACCATAGTGGCTGTTTTCAATTCACGTTGAAGATTAAGTTTTTGCCAGCCAAGTCTAACAAAGAGATCATCCACATTGAAGAAGAGGTCAAAATACGGGCAGCGCGATTCTGTAGGTTTTGTAGTTTAATGGAAAGAGATTTGTTGCAATTACCCCATACGACACTACAGTAATCAAAATGAGGTTGAACTAAAGCATTATAGATGCATAGGAGCGTTTCAAACGAGGCCGTTATAACGAGGTGACCGTATTAACGAAATGATCGTAAGGTGGGGCTCCACTCTGAAAGGACAAAACACAACATTTCTATAAAATCAATGTGTGTAGCTACACAATAGATGCTCTGAAACGAGAAATTCAAGATGTCAATTTATCAAATATTTTCGCTTCCGCGTGATTGGCCTAAACGCGTCACGTGACTGAGTATTTCCCGGCTAAAACTGGGCAATATCCGAGTGAAAATCCCCAATTTTCAAAATTGCGCTAATAAACACAGTAGACTCTATTTGGCGCGAAAAAAAACTCGTATATTTGTCCTTGGGCATGAACTGTTCCTCAAGGTTCACAGTTTTTCTCCAGCCACGCTCTCGGAAAACTGTTCACATCTCGGAACAGATAATGTCACAAGACAAATATCCGAACATATTTTCGCGCAAAACGGAGGCTATTGTTTATATAAACTGTAATTTAATGTTAGTTTACACACTTGAATATTATGAAGCATCTACGAACGACAAATATGAAGTCGTTGGTCACTTCTTCGTGGTTTTCTAATTAGTTTCAGGACAGGCAATGAAATAGAATTAACCTGTCTTCCAGAAAAGCCGGTAAATCCATCAGTTCCTGGGGATCCTTCTTCTCCCTAAAAAGGTCAAAGGAGAGGAGGGGGGGGGGGGGGAGCAGACTAAACATCAGTAAATCCGTATGTAAACATTAAACGAGTAAACAGAAAAGAATACTTAACTAAAGAGAAACTGGCAATAAAATTGCTAGGTGCTACAGATCATTGTGTCCTCGACAAAATTATATAAAAAAGATATAGCACGAAGAACTAAAGATAAACATTGAAAAATATCATATTTATGTACATGGAAATCGTCACTGTGGTGTACCCATATATTACATGTGGTCTTTCAGCCAAAGCGGAACCTTGCCGTCAGAAAATATTAGTTTCGGAAAAGGGGAAGTAAAACAGTGAAGGTAATAAACAATTCTTCATCTCGCCTGTTCTACAGTTAGACATAACTAGGCTGGAAGTCGAAAACCTAACGGTCCATAAATCCTCCAGTCTCATTAAAAATATTACAACACTATATAAATACTATATAAATGTAATAATATATGTATTGGGAAAAATAATGGCGCTGTTGCTATTCGTTTTTTAAAAAATGAAACGGATGAAATATATATTTTGTTACGAATGGAACAGGATACTAACCTGATCACCCTCCCCTCCCTCTGATCCACTTGGACCTCCGGGGCCAGAAACACCCTAAAGATAAATACATATTAGGAGTGAAACACACAATTGGTTGTTGTATAAAGAATATTAACAACGCTTTAATTAATAATACACATTATAATCCATCAAATATTTTTGCTCGTACATGGTTGGTCTAAACGCATCACGTGGCTGAATAAGGATAATAAACACAATAGCCTCCATTTGACCTTGAAGCTTGCAGTTTTCTTCCAACTTCGCTCTCGGAAAACTGTTCGCTTCTCAGAACAGATAATGTCCGCGGACAAATATCCGAACATATTTTCGCGCCAAATGGAAACTAATATAATATTGTTAATGTTACTGATTGATTAATATCATTAAGAATGGGTTATTGACCAAGCTTGTTCGGTCAAGATGGCTGGATATTGGCCGAGTTCTTTTTTTGCGTGTTTATGACCGAGACGGAGTCGAGGTCCATAAACACGCAAAAAAAACGAGGGCGATATCCAGCCATCTTGACCGAACAAGCTTGGTCAGTAAAGGATTTATCATCTAGCTTTCGGGGACATTTTTCTTGCGGGACAAGGCGGTAGTCCCGAGCGGGCAGGATAGCTCCATCTTGCGCAGGATTTGATTCGTCTTGCCAGCTCACGGAGCTAGCCATGTAATAATATCGTTTAGTGTATCTGTAGTCTCTTAACTGTTGTCAATTATTATTTTTAATACCGTTAGTTTATTAGTGGTCTCTAGCCATTTTTGTCAATTTTAGTATCTTTAGCTCTTGTTGCCTTTAGTTGTATTTAGCTGTACTTAGATGTATTTATTTCCTGTAAACATGACCCGCCTAGAATAGCTTAGCTACCCGCGGGCATGTTATAAATGTACTTTTACCAAAAACACAATAAAACAGAATGTATGTATGTATGCTAATGTTTTTATGACCAACAAACCTGGGTTCCCATCGACCCTCGCAAGCCTACGCTACCAGGTAATCCTTGCTCGCCCTGTAAAAAACAACACTTAGCCACACATACCCTAAACTGCCGTTTATTAACCCTGGGCTTACACACTGAACTTCGTAAGGGCTTTTATCCGGGCTTATAAAGGTAGGGGCTTATATATCTGAGGGGGCTTATAACCGGAATGAAAAAAACGTTTCGAAATGAGGTGTATATCTAAATATGTTTTTCTTTTGCTGAGAATTAATCTTTAAAACATCAAAGTAAAACCAATTCAAAACAAGGAAAGCTAGAGAGGGTCATATCCGGGGGGAGGGGGAAAGTTATAACCGGATGTTTTTCTTGGTTTACAGGTAGATGTGCCTATAATCGGAGGGGTTTAAAGGCAGGGGGGGGCTTATAAGCGACACTTTACGGTACCTAAATAACTGATCCTGATCTATTAGTTGGGCACAATAAGCTCTTTAAAATCTCCTGTTTTATGCTTACGTCAGTCAAAAATATCTGACCTTTTCTCCCGGCAGTCCTACTTCTCCAAGAGATCCCTGAACGCCTTCTTGGCCCTGAAAAAGGTTAAAAATAATCTACAACTACACCGTAGGTTCACGTAATAATAGGAACAGTGTAGGTGACCTCGTGGAACAGTACAAATCTGAAAAGCTTGACATTCAAATGAGGCCCAAAAATACCTGTTCTCCTTTTAGTCCTTGCGGACCGATCGTTCCAGCAACTCCTGTCTCACCCTAAATACAAACAAATAACAAAGAACATTTAAACTTGCCAAGGCCAAGTTACTGATGGAGAGTCATTTCGCATGTATGGAACAAGTACTAGGAAGTAGTCTTTGAGATAAAAATTAAGGGATCTGTATATTTAAATGTATGTGATTGAACATTATAACGTACGGCAAACACGCAAAAACGCGCAAAAACGCATCATTGCCGGTCATTTTGAATTTGCGTGCGAGGAAAACTCAGGCAGGGAAATCACATGATCATCGGGCGATGTCATCATTTTCGAATAGCTTCATTTTCGCGACGGATTAGTGTGGACGTTAATCCTAACTTTAAAAATAAAATTGTGTTTTCAAATTTCTCCGGTTTAGTGTGGGCGGGGCCTAAGCTTAATTACGTGTATATTGGATATGATGTAATGAATAAACAATGATGTATGAATAAAAGTTACCGTCTGTCCGGGAGACCCAGCTTCGCCAACCTCTCCTGTCATTCCCTACGGAAAAATAATATAACGAAAGTTGTTTATTTTGAGCGCGAAAAAAAACACTTGTAGACGTCCTTTATTTTCCCGCATGAAACAAAAGAAGATCGTAGACGTCTGCACGCAGGTCATAAAATCGCCATCGAACACAAAAGATATAACCATATAAATTTAACGAAACAACTCATACAGTCAATGTCATAATCACGAGAACATCTCTCTGCACTAGACAAAAACTACGAAAAAAAAAACCAAGTGTTCAAATGTTGTTGTTTATAGAGGACAATACGCTTAGCTAGTTCACAGGCATACCACTTAAACTGAAAGAAAGAAATTTTTCAAATAAACGCAATAGGCTTAAAAATCCCAACTGGCGGGAGGCAGACCAGTTATTAACAAGCATGACCGAGCAGTTGGACTAGGGTCTACCGAGAAACTACTCCAGCTCAGTAGTCAGAACGGGACTGGAACCCGTGACCTCTGGATTTCACGTCCGGCACCCTAACCACTCAGCCATGCTGCCTCAAAGAGGCATAGTTACAAAGGAAGCATCTCAAAACACCTTTATACCAAATAAATACTTCATCGAGGTTCTCAATGAGATTTACCGTGAACCGTCAAACAGCCAAAAAGAACAGAAATACCGAAATTATAGCTGACAACCGGCAGAAGTTATATTTTTTAACCGTCAACCTTCGAGGATAACCCGCTATTGAAGTTCTCTTTATCGCTCTGGCCCGGGTTGTTCGAAAGGTGGATAACGCTATCCACCGGATAAATCCCTATCCAGTGGATAGCGTGGTTTGTTTTGTTAACACTTATCCGCTGGATAGCGATTTATCCGGTGGATAGCGTTATCCAGCCTTTGAACAACTGGGGCCAGTATCCAAGAATTTGAAGTCTTTGGGGCAGACCAAGATTTATATGGTGTTCTTAGTAGTTTAATGCCCCATTTAGTACGGTTGTGAGAACCTTTAGTACTGTAAGTAAAGCTTCATCTTTTTTTATTTTTATTTCAATTCTTACAGCTGCTCCAGGTGTTCCTGCTAATCCTTGTTCGCCTCTAGAACCTCTCCTTCCCTAGAGATAAAACATAACTGACTAAGACGTGGTACCCAAGCTTGCAGTGACATTACGAAGTTCAAGATGATGCTGAGAACATTAACGGAATCGAAAATATCGGATAACTTGTTGGAAAAAAGAATTCTACAAAACAAAACAAAACCTAGTTTGACAGTGAACAGTTACTTTGACGAAATTCATTGTCAACAACAGGACAGACCCATGAAAAATTGCCGTCATTTTGTTTTTTACAATAACAAAAAAATACAGAAATTATAAATTCAGGTGTCTGTCCGCTTATTGACAATGAAAGTTAGCCAGTGAGCGTGCGAGAATTTGTGTAGTTATTGTAAAATATGCATTTCAGGTGGGCGTTTCTTTGCTCACCTTGTCCTATTTATTCCCTTGTCAGTGTTTTGTTTGGAAAATTTACGTTGAGTTTCTGCATCCTTATTTGTTGCGTAATTGTGAACTAAAAATTAGAATGTCTTCCTATTATTCAGAAGTGGATAATTATGGTTTAAACAGACCAAAAAGAATATTACTCTACCCGTTCTCCTTGCAATCCGGGAACACCAAGCAAGCCTCGCACGCCCTAAAAAAGAATTATTTAGATGCGCGTTGGTATTAAGTCACTTAACATGTCTTTATTTTCTTTTACAAGGTTAGTATTCTTTATTTAAGACAAAACCCCGAGAATACTCACCGAACGATAACTCTCAACAGCAACAAACTTAGAGCCCGTTCACACCAACATGTTAAGCATGTTTTAAAGAGGTTTAAATTAAATGCTTATGCCGTACACAAAAACCTGTTTGATTTAAAACATGTTAGCAAGCTGGTTTGAAATTTGTCTTCTCAAAATGGCTGCCAAGTGCAATCGACAAATTGGGAAAACCCTAACCTGATTTAGTTAAACTAGTTTAGCTTGTGTGAATGGGACATTAGACCAAGTAAAATAACAAGTAAAGACGTTCTCCTATCGTTGCGTGAAGGTTTTTTACTAAGCGAGCCAAAGTTAGTGGTAAAGCGAATTAGCTTGTATGGAATTATAATGCAATTCAGAGGAAATAATGACTGAGCAATCGTCCTAAAGAGCTGACTAGAGATCATTTATCTCAGTACAAAAAAGACGTAAATGGAAGACAAGGAAGACAAGGCATTAGAAAGCGAAAAAAACGAATTCATTGTTTGTAGTAAGACTGAAATTTTGCTTCCGGCAGAAATGTTTATTCTAACGGTCTTTTTATCCTACCCTGCACATGTTTTTATTACCTGCATACCGACTTGACCTCGGGAGCCTCTTGAACCTCGATTTCCAACAATTCCCTGAAAAACAAAAAACACAAAAAAAAGGGGAAAAAAACGAAAGTAAAAAGGAATCTCAAACTTAATTCACACAAAACAAAGAAACAAAAAGGGAGAAATATTGACTAAAACCCTTCAAACGCCAAGCTGACTTTGCAACCCAGCAAATGCACGTTGCGGGAGCTTTATAATCACCAATTATCAGGCAAAGATGCTAACGTAAAGACTATAAACAGGTTGTGGGAATTACATTATCACCTGTAATGAGTTCAAGCCCGTTAACCAGGCGAGGAGATCGAGCAAGCGAAAGCTTTCTACGCCGGCTAGTGTTAAGACTTGTGGGAATAAATACTTTATTTTATAGAAAAATAGAAGATCTAGTTCCGACTTTTAAACAGCACGTACAATTATCATCGTTACAAACCATTGGCGAACTTATGACTTCTTCAAATCACTATATTAATATTCAATTAGCAAAATTAATTTCATCTTGCTTTGATCTACGCAATATTCTACTTGATCGCTATACTACTATGTTCGCGATAATCATTACTGTTTTAGATTTTGTTTACAAAAGCTTTTGAAACACTGTATGCATTTATGATCGTGCAAATAAAGCTAGAATTACATAATCAGCTATAATAGGCCAAAGATTCTAATGCAAAGGCTATGTTTATCTTTACCTCCATTCCTTGTACACCATTTGGTCCAATCAAACCCTGGGAACCAGTTTCACCCTAAGTATCGAATATACAAAAGAGCTAAAGTGAGGCCTTTTTCTACTTTTTGACATCGCAAAGTTAGGGTTGAAAAAGAAAGAATATTCTCTTCTTTTCTGTACTAAAATACTTACCCTTGATCCTGTATATCCTGGAAAACCGCGAGAACCTCGATCTCCGGATCCACCCTATAAGTATAGACAATCATACGGTTTCGAGTTCAATTTGGAATTAACTTGCACGAGTGAGTTTTTCAAAAAGCTGAAATTGCACGAGCCGCTTCGGCGAATGCAATTTCAGCTTTTTGAAAACTCACAAGTGCAAATTAATTTCAAATTGAAATACAAACATGAAAAAAATCGCGCAGAAAATTTGCCGGAAGATGTTTCTTGAAGCCATTTTTTTCGTACAAAATTTTTGTCACTGCTTTACATGATATCATTGGCCTACAAAATTTCTCATTGTCTTTCTGCCAATCATTATCCAGAATTACGACGTGTAATTTGCACTGGTGTTACACTTTTTGCACCGGTGTTACACTTTTTGCACTGGTGTTACACTTGAACTGCACTGCTCTCAGCCAATCAGAATCGAGTAATTTTTTCATGTGTATTATTAATAAACAAACAAACAAACAAACAGAAAACAAGAAGAAGTTGAATTTTTGTATCGGAGAACACAAAACAAGCAGTCTTTTAAAATGCATATATAAACATTCTCGAAAAAAAATAGAGATATTACCGACGTCAATTGCATTTTTATTTATATTGTATAAAAATCTACAATAACATGTAACGATTGATTAGAACCCACTCACACTCCGTCCAGCGGGACCCGGAGGGCCTGGGCTTCCTGGACGACCCATTGCGCCCTATTAAAAATATATTTAAAACATCAGTTAATGTGTAAACTGTTTTCTTGTTATCCATCATAAACATGTTTTTTAAAAACACATCATTATCCCTAGCTGTGTTTGCAATAGTTTCCCTGGTATATAAATGAATGGCTAAGGATTAAACGGAATAAAACTCAGTAGGCGAAACAGAAATTGATTTTGCTCACTAAGTTTATCAGGGTGATTTTCAATTCAGCTAGTGTGTCGTTGCAATCTCGATTGCCGATCACTACAAACTCGAAGCAAACAAGCCTGACGCTAACTGGCAAGTACGAGAAGTCTCGGGTTAACAATTGATGATTTGTTTGCACAATTTTTTGCATCTCATTGTCCTAATCGATGACGTGAGTTTTTTAAACAAATATAGCGCGGACCAAAGCAAAGCCAAAGCGATCCTAGATTGCTTTTGAGGCGCAATAAGAAGGCATTGTTATCTTGATTGTTCAGTTACTGGCTAAGCATCTATGGGAAAGAGACAAGGTGATATGTGAAATATTCTTTAACTTTTCTCGTGTGCTCTGGGAATTATATTCTAGATGTAGAAATATCGTAATAAGCAAACCTTTCGCGAACGCCGAACATTATTATTTTTTTATCAGTTTAGCGTTGTAACTACAGTGAAACCTGTATTAAGCGGACACCGTTGGGACCCTCACTAGTGTCCGCTTAATACAGGGTGTCCGCTCTAAACAGGTTCAGCAATAATAGTTAATTATTAACCCTTTTGTAACACCGTGTAAGATCAAAGACTGCTGTTAGCATAATGTCCAGACACTCAATGCATGAATCTGGAATTATCTACTAAGCTTTAAAACGACATCGCTGAACAATGTTAACGGTGTCAGAGCTGGGCTTTTAGAAGTAAAAAGCCCTCGAAGTGTCCGCTTAATGCAGGTTTTGTGCAACAAACTGCCTTAATATTGGTGTCCGCGTCCGCTCTACAGAGGTGTCCGCCGAACGCAGGTTTATTTTACTTTTTACTTGCCAAAAAAACCTCGGACAAAAACTTCGGATATTGCTGAAACATAGCTAAAGTAAATTGACGCCTTCAAAATACGAATTAGACTGAAAGAAAATCTGTAAAATTGATTGAGTTTTACTCAAGGTTTTATGGATACAACGACGAGAAAATTAAACAAATTATCTAATTAATTATTAATTAATTAATTAATTAATTATTAGGTGTATCAAACTGTTTCTCAACTGGTAGCAACAGTAAAACGAAACGTAACTAATATGGCCTGGTCGTACATACCTCACTTCCTTTGTCTCCCGTAAATCCCGCTCGACCAGCTTCTCCAGCGGAACCCTATACGAAACATATATTCACTCAAAAATGCTTTGGAACTGATAGTTACCGCAAATCATCCAATATTATATACATAAATGTTGATCATTCACTATAATTAGCTTACAAGACTTCCTAGTCGTCCTGTCTCTCCGATATCGCCGGGTTCACCCTGAAAGATACATCAGAGTAAAAATATGGGAGTTTTTAAATTAGAGATATGAGATAAAACTATATAAGATCTTAAAGTCGCTATCCTGAGTTTTCTATCTTCAGAAAAATAATATGGCTTCTCTCTTATCGCTTTCTCGCTGTTTTATAAATTTATTTAGCTAGGTCGAGAAAGTCTATCGCTGAATGAGTCTCAGTTTAAATAAGGATTTATTAGTTGCGGTTGAAGAAGCAAGGGTAAACGTTAAGTTATATATCTGTTGCAAACAGACGCGTAAGCTTGTAACTGTTAGTGGTTGTTCACGGATGATACACACACAGTTAACCCATTGACGCCGGCCCTAACCGGCCGTGACAAGCGTTGGCCTTTGTTCCACTTCTGACGCAATCGCCTCTGACGAAAATTGGCATCACTTATACTCAAGTTCTGCAGGAGGAAAAGATCTTTCCAACAATGCCCAGATCAGGGAAATTGGGTCGATTGAGGGTGAATCATGCAGGGAAATCTCAAGTTTGGATTTGTGCGCATACCCGAGCAAAAATGTCCTAAAACCAAAGAAAGGCATGCTTTCACGATGCAAATGATTTGTTGAGTAGATCGGAGCTAATATAGCTCATATCCAGGCTGAAAATGACAGAAATGTTTAAAAGATGCGTTTTTGCCAAAAAACTTCAGGTGTCAATGGGTTAACCCAAAATTGTTTCCTGTTTAACCTGTACTCCAGCGACTCCTTGTTCTCCTTGTTCTCCCGGCGGCCCTGGATCGCCCTGAAGGATGGAATAGAGTCAGTGTGACGTCATTCAAACCAAGTGAAGCGTACATCACAACACTACATTAATAAATATGGGTTATTGACCAAAAGTGAGGTCAACATGGCTGGATATTGGTCAAGTCCTTTATTTGCGTGTTTATGGACCGAGACGGAGTCGAGGTCCATAAACTCGCAAAAAAAAAGAGAAACGAGGCCAATATCAAACCATCTTGACCGAACAAGCTTGGTCAATAAAGCATTTATACGGCTTTCAGGAAAATTTTTCTTGCGGGACACGGCGGGTAGTCCCGAGCGGGAAAGATCTTTCCCGCTCGGGTAGCCAATCACAACGCAGGATTTGATTTATGTTGCCCGCTCAAGGAGCTAGCCATGCAATAAATTGAGTTGAACCTGTAAAAATTGAACCCGTAAGTCGTATTCTTGGAACGACTGATTCAACAATATATATGCATATAGGCAATTCGTTTATGTAATCTTGAGGGGTACGCTTCACTTCATTTGACTGTAAAAGTTAAATGTTTATATCATAGAAAATTACTTTTTTAACTAACTTTAGTAATCGATCACAGATTATAAGGTCACCAAATGGTATAATAGGCCGTTCGCAAAACCGTTCAAAATTTTACCAGTCAACTTCGAAAAGTCAACAAGTTTAATGTTTTTCATGTTGTAAGAGCATTTACGCAAAAGACCAAAAAAAAAGAAAGAAACTAATGAAAGACGGGAATAGCCAATTGAATTGTTTAGTCACGTGAAAATATTTCCCCAAGATAGTTTACGCAATACTAAAATAGAATAACAGAAGAACGAAACACAGTGAGCTAATACTGAAGAGCTTTGTGACGAAACTTTCTCTTGGACCTGTTATTCTCAAGGTTGATAACCCTATCGATCCTTCATTCCGATAAATAAAGTGTTGACAAAACAAACCAGGATATCCACCGGATAGTGACTAGATTTATCCTGTGGATCGCATTACCCATCGTTTGAAAAACCATGGCTGAATGTACAAAATGACTTTCAGTTTAAGGCAAACCTTAAAACGGTTTGTTAAAGACGAAATGCCAAAGAAATGATAATATTATGTTGACCATCGACTAACTTGAAAAAAAAAAAGGTCAATTCTTTCAAGATGTCTATGGGGTGGTATAAAACATAAAAATGAATGAAATGGAAAATAATTCTTTATTTCAGTCCCAGACTCTCACCGCGGCTCCTTTCGATCCTTTTCCACCGGGAATTCCTTGCTCCCCTTCTTGGCCATTTCTCCCGGAGTTTCCTTGGGCCCCCTGTTCCCCCGTCATACCTGTAAAGCCGCTTTCACCTGGGGAGCCTGGCCTGCCACTGGAACCTTTAAGACCCACAGTGCCTGGAGCTCCTGGAGATCCGGATTGACCGGGCATACCCTGAGTATCAAGTAACATGTTTTCATTCACTTAAACATGCTGTCCAAACCTCTCCTCTGGAACCTTTATTGTTGGAAAGAGTTCAGGCTGGGCCTGTACAGACCAACCGCATACACTGTAGATCCTTATAGAATATCTATTTACTTAATGAAGGATTGAATCGGGGTGTTCGAATTCAGCGTTACATTCAGTTACATTTTTCGGGATTTTTCATTCATGATTTACAATTTCAGTCAATTTAACAGCTGTCAGTGGATTTTCAGATCTCGGATCTCAGGGTTATCTGAGAAAAACCGCGTAATTCCGCGGATGATAGTTATAATTTTGACCATGCTTTTCAGCTTCCAGTTTTAAGGACGGTGCCTACTAATTACTAAGGTTTTTGTGCCAAATTAGGACCATGCAGAAAACGTAAATTTTGCAAGGGCCATTTGAATCCACAAAGAAAAATGGGAGTAGCAACGTATTTTGTTCGAGATAATAAGCTTTGAATCTCAACAAAAATGCTGACAGCATTTTCTGAAAAAAAGAAAGGATATTTCTTCACATATTTCCTTAGAATTAGCCTTTACATACAGAATATCAAACACATTTAATAAATAAATAAATATCGTAAAACTACATGGAAAAATGTAACATAAAAGACAATTTTTTGCGCTTTTAGCGTCTTTGACAGCCTTCCTCTGGTTCAGCCAAAAATACAGTCTGAATAGCTTTTCCTCAAAACCAGAAACTAGTTACGTGTTGAATAGGCTTGCACTTACATTTCATAACATAAAATGTCGGGGAAACCACACGTTTTTTTAAAGTTATTCATCTTTTTTGAAAACTTTTACAGTGCCCAGTACATTTTTTGCTGTCACTTCCCCAGTAAGTAAAACATTTGCGTCTCTCGCACTTGTTTTGCGCGCACTACGCCATCTGCAGGTACATGTTTACATTTGGATTTCAGTATAACTTTCGACAGATAACAGCTAGTTTTTCAACTGGAAGCCGTTAACAGTTAGTGGTTAGCGATACACTGCTATTCTGGTATTCCTGGTTTTAGCGCAGGTTTATTAAACTTGATTTGTCACTGTAGGGAAATTTTGCTTTCTTTATATTTTAGTCGTGTACTTGCTAGCGTAGTTGATTACGTCAATGCCAACCATAGCGCGCGCGTGGCTGTAAACCATGCCTTGCGTGATGCGCAGAACGTGTGCGCACTAACAAAAGTAGGCGCCGCCCTTAAAACTCTTAATACGCACAATCTTCGTCAACAATAACGAACTGAATATTTTACACGTTGAAACGTCTCAACAAGGAAAGTAACGATAAAAGTGAAGTTACAAGACGTTTCGACGACTTTTTGTCATCATTGTCAAATGTGAAATGTGAAGAAATTAACATAAAAATTTATACAGAAATAGAAGTGTGAAAAAGAAATACATAACGTAATGTCGTCGAAACGGCGTGTAACTTCTCTTTTATCGTTACTTTTCTTGTTGAAATGTATATCAAAATCTACTACTATTCGAAGTTGAAACGTCTATCGTTCATTTTTAGACAGATATATAGTCAGCTTTCATGACGAGACACCAACGTTAGCAATCAGCCTGATTTTGCTTTTTCTAGAGACTGAAAGATTAAAACGTACAGTTTTTTAAAATAAGTATATAATTTATATACAGTATATAATCGCTAGCTTCATCTTACCGTTAAGCCGACCGGTCCTGGAAAGCCTTGTTGACCGTCTAAACCCTTATTTAACAGCAGATATAAGTTAGGCTTAACAGTTAGGATCAACAATCCACTTATCACCATGGAATTATCTGTCAGCAAACCACCTTCTTTTTCTATTTGTTTTTCTTTTTGAGGGAGTGGCTCGGAATATTGTGCCAACACTCCTCATGTTGTCTGACTCCAAATTAAATAAAATTATTATTATTATTGTTATTACTATTATTAGTACTTTTGACAATTGAACTTGAAGAAATGGCGCTATATATAAATGATTATGATGATGATGATAATTAGTATTGTTGTTATTATTACAATATACCTACTCGCGATTGCGGTTATCTACCCAACAATCTACTTATTAAACTATCTCAGGCGTTTGCGGCAACGAAAATATCTTCTGCAATCAGAGTAGGTCTGCTAAGTGACTTGGTAAAGATCATATTTAATCCTGTACATAATTATCATAATCAGTATCATGTCGTGTCACCTGGGGTCCTGGATAGCCGGCGGCACCAGTTACGCCAGTTTTTCCCTGCTGGCCCTACGTCATCATAAAAAAGGAAAAAATCAATGATTAAACACTTGGCGCTCTCCATTCAAGGAAATGATGTAGTTTGCTTTAGTCTAAACAAAAACAGTTTGTTCTTGTCAATCTTCATCTTTAGCATGTTAGTACTTAAGTTCATTCTTGTTTAATGTCCCAAAAGGATCCGCAAAGGCTAAATACCTCGACACTTAAATAAAGGTTCTTATCTTATCTTAAAAAAATAACTCTTAGTCTTTGCAAATAAAAAAGGAAACAAAACACATACCACGGCTCCTTCCGTCCCTGGCTGCCCAACTGAACCGCTCTCCCCCTAAGTGTAAACAATTTAACATTGTGGAAATGCCAATATTTTCGTCAATGTTTTTAAACCAAACATACAGTTATAGACCCCACAATACCGCCAGTTACACATCGACTAATATAACTGGCCAGTTAAGAGTGAATGCCAGTAAAAATCAAAGAAAATTCTAAAAATGTGGCCACGACCGAAAAATCGATTTTGCTCATACTTTACCAGTTTGATGGTCTAGGCAAGTAACTGAAGGAGCCGGATCAAGTTAGTTTTCTGAAATATCCAAAAAGTAATATACATAACGGCAGAAATTTCGCAAAAAAAGGTCATTGTACCGAAAGCTTCTTGCTACACAGACGTTAACATAGCTGTGAAACGTTCTCAACTTTAAATGTATTTACATGGATTCTTCCTTAATCAAGAGATAGTGATTATTTTCATTTCTTGTGTTTTCCGACCAAACTGAGCCCCGATTAAGTAGACACACTTTTCTAATTAAAACAAAACTCAAAAAGTATGCGCAACAATTACTTCACTATTACACAAAACATTTGCTTAATTATATTTGGCCTCCTTTTTGCAACATCCAAAATCTTACAGTATATGTTTTCGAATTATTTCTTGTTAACTTGATTGAACTGAAAAGCTTGTTAAACCAGAGTCGAAGACAGGGCTCGTAAACTGATTGAGGCAGTAGTAGGTGGTATAAAACGATCCACAAGACTATGTGGTAAAGTGAATGTTGCACTGACTTTTTTTCTCTACATGTCATTGGCTTCAGTGCTAAATAGCAACTTCAAATAGTAAATTTAAATCAGGAGTTTTTTCTCACCCCCACCCCAGGGTTGCCAATGCAATTCAACTCTTTATGAAACGTCTCTTTTCCCTCCTCGATCACATGATGCTGAATGCAAAGTTAAGCTTTTATGTACTGGACGAACCTTTAAAGGAAAGCAAATTGATACCTGAATATCACATAATTTAAAAAGCGATGGAAAGTTGAGTTCTGGAGAAAGCTCCATCATCTTCTACAGATTTCACGCATCTGCTCAGTCCGTCACGTAATCACTGCGTTCTAGCACCGTGGACTGCAGTAGTTTTGCTTTAGTCTACTTCATAAGGGCTCAGTTCGCTCGGAAAACACAAGAAATGAAAATAATCACTATCTCTTGAATAAGGGAGAATCAGTGTAAATGCATTTAAAGTTGAGAACGTTCCACAGCTATGTAAACGTCTGTGTAGCAAGAAGCTGAAAAGTGTTAAAAGGTACTAAAAGGTTTCGGTATGATGACCGTTTTGCGTGAATTTCTGCCGTTATATTGGATATTTCAATGGGCCCATATCTTTGGTCCAGACTATCCCCAAGTGATCGGCAGCAACCATCGCTGGACAATTTCAGACGGAACATTAGGAAGAAAGACCTGGCTTCTCTTGTTGAGGGTAAATGCAGCAACTGTGCTTTATGCACATATTAAATATGATTTTCTTTGAAATAAGAGATATTTAAATATGTAAATAGTTTTTTTTATGAAACTTCTTAACAAAAGATTGTAAACTTTAAATTAACTTTTTAACACTCGAGATTTTCCTATTTTAATTTTACTTTGTAGTCCGAATGTTATTTTAGTGTCCACAATTAGTTCACATTGAGCTAAATACTCAGACACTTAAATAAAGTTCATTCATTTTAACTTGATTTCATTCAGTTACTTACCTGGGCCTTCAAACTACAAGTATGAGCGAAATCGATTTTTCGACCGTGGCCATCACCTACAGTTGTTAACCCCACAATACAGCCAGTCAATACCGATGAGATTTACTAGTCAGATAAACAGTTATCAAGAGCATGGAAAGATACCTACAGTTGTTAACCCCACAATACAGCCAGTCAATACCGATAAGCTTTACTGGTAAGATAAACAGTTATCAAGAGCATGCCAAGACACCTACAGTTGTTAACCCCACAATACAGCCAGTCAATACCGATGAGCTTTACTAGTCAGATAAACAGTTATCAAGAGCATGCCAAGACACCTACAATTGTTAACCCCACAATACAGCCAGTCAATACCGATGAGCTTTACTGGTAAGATAAACAGTTATCAAGAGCATGCCAAGACACCTACAGTTGTTAACCCCACAATACAGCCAGTCAATACCGATGAGCTTTACTAGTCAGATAAACAGTTATCAAGAGCATGCCAAGACACCTACAATTGTTAACCCCACAATACAGCCAGTCAATACCGATGAGCTTTACTGGTAAGATAAACAGTTATCAAGAGCATGCCAAGACACCTACAGTTGTTAACCCCGCAATACAGCCAGTCAATACCGATGAGCTTTACTGGTCAGATAAACAGTTATCAAGAGCATGCAAAGACACCTACAGTTGTTAACCCCACAATACAGCCAGTCAATACCGATGAGCTTTACTGGTCAGATAAACAGTTATCAAGAGCATGCCAAGACACCTACAGTTGTTAACCCCACAATACAGCCAGGCAATACCGATGAGCTTTACTGGTCAGATATATATGTTATTTGCCGTCCGGGAGGTTCGTATTGGGAAAGACTGTGCCCGAGGTCTTGAGTACTCAAGACCAAGGGCACAGTT
The DNA here is from genome assembly GCA_964020085.1 of Micromussa lordhowensis. Lineage (NCBI taxonomy): Eukaryota > Metazoa > Cnidaria > Anthozoa > Scleractinia > Lobophylliidae > Micromussa > Micromussa lordhowensis. The sequence goes on along the minus strand of OZ026601.1, from coordinate 35,395,994 downwards.
TTTCCCAATACGGACCGACCAAGGACGGCAAATAACGTGTTTATTTTTTTCTTCGGGACTGCTTTAAAAGCAACTTTTGTGTTGAATTTTTTAGTAAAGAAATTCAGCTCAAATCTGGCGTACGCGCGCGCATTCACGAAAAATCAAAAATGTCTTTTTTTGCTGACTCTCGTTATCGGAATTCATAATTGTTTGACTCTGTCCAAAACGTTTACGTTTTACATTGTTTACCACACTTTTACGCTGTTACAAAAAGCTTGAAACGTTTCTTCAGTTGGAAATTTCGGAGCGATCCGGATGGGAAAATACGGGCCGCTGCAGCGCGCGCAATTAGCCAATAAGATTGAAGGATTCAGAATTCCGGACCGCTGAGAAGATGGAGAAAAAAATAAAAACAGTTATCAAGAGCATACCAAGTCACCGTCCTCCCCTGGATCCCCTTGTGATCCAGTCCTTCCATCACGGCCAGTTGGACCCCTTGATCCTTGAAGCCCCGGCCCGCCGACATCGCCTACAGGTCCCTGCATAGATGTTGACACTCTAAAATTAATGCAAGCTCATTTGACGAGTGCCGATTATTCCATGTCTGTTACTATCAATAGAAAGTCCATATTTCGCTCCTAAGGCCTGGTGGACTAATGGTTAGCGCACTGGACTCCCAAGATCGAACGGTCGAGCTACCTCCGTGGTATTGTCTTCTCGGGTAAAAAAAACACTTTGCAGCTTTCACAGTGCCTCTCTCCACCCAGGTGTATTTAACAATTATCCTGCGAAATCGCGCGCAATATCGTCTGATACTTAGCCGACGAGGCCCTAGGCCGAGTCGGCTAAAATCAGAGGATATTCCGCGAGATTGAGCAGGATAATTGTTTTATTATTCAACAAATTGATAACAAAACAGCCCAACATTTTTAAATCTCTCTGTCGACATTTTCTCACTTCACTTTTTCTTCCCACGTACGAGCTACGTATACCGCCGGATATCTGTTACCTACGGATGACAGATATCGAGAGCATCATGACCATATTTGGATAGTGTTACAATTTGTTGAATAATAAATATCAATATTGGAAATTCTTGAGACTTCCTGATAGAGTAACCTGAGGAGTACCGGACCAAAACTATCTTGGTTTGAATAAGGCTAATCCTTGTCAATCTTAGGGTTCTTTTTTCCCGTTCGTATATCACAAGATTCACCAAAACATCATTCAGTACTATCGCGACAGAACTGCTTTAAATTCAGATAATTCAATAGGGTGACTGTGGCTCACCGTATTTCCAGGGTATCCCGGAGGTCCAAGATTTCCCCTTGGACCAGGGTCTCCCTAAAATAATCAAAATAACAATGGTGAAAACAACAACAACAAAAACAATAGCAGCAAACAAGTTAGAAAGTTTCCTCACTATCAGGAAGCATTGGCGTTCAAGCATTCAAGTCATCGGGATACTACTCATCCCCTACGAATCCTTCCCCACCCCTCCCTTCCGAGTCCAAAACCCACCTCTGTAATCTTCAAATTAACATCATCTTAGCATAAGTAAAAAAAAAATTGCGGCATTGATTAGGACAATAGGACACTATTTAGCAAGGTTCCTGATTGATGTTGATACGTTAGTGACAACTTCCTGTTGGGTTTCTATGACAGTGATGCGAACAGTCAAAGACTAATCAAAGTGGTACTATGTAGAATGCTGCTTATGTTGTATTGAATTTTTCATTGAAGTTTGGAAAAGCATTACCAAAAAATACATCTTAGAGCTCGAGGTAGATAACTCACATCAGTGCCAGGTAATCCAACATCTCCTCTTGGCCCAAGCGCGCCGGGATTTCCCTGACAAGAGATTAACGTTGGACATTTTAGGATATACACATGACACAAAAACTGACTCGCAAAAGAGTGGATTGTCAGGTCGCAATTAGTTTGCGAGTTTAACCACCGACCGGTTAGCTCAGTAGGTAGAGTTCCGGACTAGTGTGCGGGAGGTCGCGGGTTCAAACCCCGGCCGGACCAACACTCAGGTTCTTTAAATATCTGAGGAGAAAGTGCTGCCTTTGTAATTACATCTGCAAATGGTTAGACTTTCTAGTCTTCTCGGATAAGGACGATAAACCGTAGGCCCCGTCTCACAACTCTTCATAATTAATTCTGTGGTACGTAAAAGAACCCACACACTGTTCGAAAAGAGTAGGGGACGTAGTTCCCGGTGTGGTGGTCTATCTCTCGTCTGATGGTTAAATGCTCGGAGATATTAGCTGCATAAGCTACTCTAAAAAATCCGAGGTTAAATAAAAGTGATGTATGATGTATGTATTTGGATCTGATCGTTTGAGAAGGAAGCGCAAGCTATGTTTACAAGTCATAGAGCGTTGTTAAGTTTGAAAAGTGTCATTGCGGATTATTTCTGGAGAGGGGTGATTAGGTTTGCGGATCGGCGGATTTGCGTTCCCCCATTCAACCCCTATCTTACTACTCTGGGCCTTATTTCTTATTCCCTTATGGGGAGCTGGGGTGGCGCAGTGGTGAGAGCGCTCGCCTCCCACCAATGTGTCCCGGGTTCGATTCCCGGACCCGGCGTCATATGTGGGTTGAGTTGGTTGTTGGTTCTCGCCCTAGCTCCGAGGGTTTTTCTCCGGGTTCTCCGGTTTTCCTCCCTCCTCAAAAATCAACATTTCTAAATTCCAATTCGATCGGGAATTCGAGGGCCACGGGTTTGTCAGTCGAAGACTGTTATGTGCTCCCCTCGTTAAACATAGTCAATTTATTTATTTATTTATTTCTGGTTTAAATGTCATCAAATTTAATTCTTCTTATGTTTGGAATGATTTGAAATGAAGTTTATTATGTTCAACTCACGGGCGTTCCAGCATTTCCGGCTTCTCCAAAATTCCCGG
>OZ026601.1:35368100-35388100 GCA_964020085.1 Micromussa lordhowensis | reverse complement strand
AATATATTTTTCAGTTTCGTATTTATTTTTCAAGAATTTTCTCAAAGTGACTAATTGACGGTTTGATATCTTTATGCCTACAATTCCATAAATAACTTTTTCCTAGAATTATTACATAATTGACCTTATTTTAATTAACCTCTTACAAAAAACATACGGCATTCTCCGAGTGCTTTAAGTATCAGCAACTATCCTCAAATACAATACAGAACAAGTAACGAGCTCATATATATTTACAATAATTCGTCACAGATTGCCATCATATCATGATAGCATATTTAGTGCCAAAATAAGGTAGATAGAACCCATTGACATCAAAGACAACTTACTGGATTTCCAACTTGACCTACTCGCCCGCGGGATCCACGAGGTCCGGGTAAACCCTAGGGCGGGAGAAAATAAAAAAGGAATAAAGACATACCAGTGGAGCAAAAGGAGTAACAGCAGACAAATAAGCAGCTAAACAAACAACACCAATAAAGGAGGAAAAAGAAAGAAATCGTATTAAGGGCACTCAGTAGGTTTTGCCATAGAAAGATTTGGTTTTGCATTACTACGATTCCCAGGCGATTGGCTTAAAAAAAATCGCGCCACTTTTTCAACTAGAGTGGTCACGGTTTTCAGTTGAGTGACGAAAGTAATCAGGCAATTACTTTGGTTTTATTTTTAACTACAGTTTGAGGTTGGCTAAATAGTCTATTTGGTAAGTAATTGTTTTAAGACACTCAATTGAAACCGCTAGAATCAAATGTAAAACCAAAAGCAATCGTGATTGACTCACACCCGTTTTCCTGCGCTAAGCGTCGCCTACATGTAAATACTTTGAGCTTAATTTGTTTAGTTCATTGAATTGCCTGTGCTCTCTGTGATAGGCCAGAGTGATTATTTCGTTTTTGGCGGTTGTTCGACACTGAACTGCGAGCGTTGCGCGTTGCGCGTTGCGCGTTGCGCGTTGCGTGGAGTTGTTTATGTTTCGTTTCGTTTCGTTTCAAAGCAAAGGAAAGCCTCCAACGCTGTAGGGATGTTTTCTTTGATATTTTAATTACAAGCACAAGAGCTTGTCTCTCGCGAAGTTTTGATACTTTAGTAGAAGTTAAAATAGGACACAGATGTCCACTGCTCAAGCAGAGAAATGAGTAGACCAACGAGTGCAAAGCAAACAAACGCCCAAACACAACACAACCGAACAAAAAGACTGATGGTCGAAAGTGCAGACGGACTCTCGCCGCCGAAGCAGCAAAAGGCAGTTTAAGCAACAACGATAACAACGCTTTTGACAACGTCGATTAGAAAGCGACTTAATAGGGAGCTTTAGCCAACCACGACAGCGACGCCAACGAGAACGTCACCAAAAAAAAAGGTTTAATGAGCAGGACAATGGTTCTGCACGTCCGTTTTGAATCTTGGTACATTTCATACCCGTCATCTGCAAAACAACAACGTGAAATGACCACTTCTTGAGAAGTATTTTAGAGAACGTGAGCCGCATAGCTATTTTTTCATATCTTCCTTTGGAAATGAACACTTTCATTCCATATTTAGCCCAGGCAAGTTTTTAGACCGATTGGCGTATTGTACAGATCTACACAGTTGCGACATTCGAAGGTAAAATATAAATCCATTTTTCACAAGGCGTCTTCCTCGGCGGTCCCGTCGTCATTGCTAAATCTCCCTAATATTAGTATATTCAACCAACGTACGAATCTCGCGAGAATTTAGAATCACTGTCAGAGTATCCCGAACAGAATATGTAAGACAGCGTCAAAATTCGAAAAAGAAATTTCAAAAATTGGCCGTCATAGTTCACGTTCTTTCGAATATGCAGAATGTGGCTATTTCAAGTTGTTGTTTTGTAAAGAACGGCAAAGAAATGAACAAAGAATTATGATGCATGCTTACCGCACTGCCATTGTACTCGTTGCCGCTGCGGTTTGCTTATTTAAAAACTGCCTAAAACCGAATAAACGGCAAAATAACGAACAGCCAAACTAGTCCAGCTGTTATCGACCAAAATTGTTCAGATTAGTGATACAAGCATGAAACTTTCACAGATTACTAAGGGCCCTAAGGGTAATATTTTCTGATGTAGGGCCAAGCCAAATTAAGCTCTGGAGTCAAGATCTGCGCATGCCCCGATTTTGCTAGCATGGAAACGAGGCTAAAAATGAGAAACGCCTTAAATGAAAGAGTTTTTGGAAAATGACCATCAGTTATGACAAAACTAACAATTTGTTGTAAATTTTGAGAAACTTAAAGCTTTTAAGGCGGTCACGTGACCAGTTATAACGTTTTTTAAATCAGGCTTGGGTATCCTGCGGTTAAAATTTTGTTTACCCGATGTTATATGGAGCATAAGTGCAGGGGATTCGGTTTTTTGCTTACACATTTTGTCAAAAATGTAAAACGCAACTCCTAACAGACACTATGCATAACTGTAAAAGCCATCTTGCAATAAACTGAGACTTGAAGACTTATCAATTTGGCATTTTTCCTCATTCTTCAGACCGATATAGAGAAATATTAATACAAGTATGGACTTTCCTTATTAGAACTTTTTTAATGTCAGTTCTAACACAAAAACGACTAACAATACTTTTGCTTCTTGAACTCAAAAACTGTCCTTCAAGTGCAATTCTGAAGCTTATATATTGATTGAATTGATATGATTGAAACAATCATATGCGTCCAATTTGTTCTGCTACATAGATGATAAAAACTTTTTTGCTTCAGTTGATTCCTAACACAAAACATATCAATCATGTTTTTTTCATGTTTTGCTTTCTAGGACTCAAAACCTATCATCTTTGTTCAAATTCGAGGCTTACATATCTTGCAATAGGCTTTATATATACACTACATATATATACTTTATCACTCGAGTGTTCTTTAACTATTGCTGTTGGCAATTTCCGCCACATTTGCAGAGGCCAGTGCACACCAGATTAGCCTTCATACACTTGCATCTCCCCCTGCATGCAGTTTTACATCCACAGTGGATAAGTTCATAGCAGGTGTCTTTTGCTTGTTTAAGAGTCGTCCAATACGGTGACCAGCGATGTGCTTGACGCTGCCATCCCCAGTCTGCAGGGCTGGGAAGTGCGGGCTGGCACAAGAGGGTTTGGTCCCAAATATGAGCCCCCTGAAGTACTGCTCGTCTGATGTGCTGTTCAAGCGCTGCTTTGGTTGGCGGTATGCTGTCAAATTCTCTTGATTTCTTGCAGAATAGCTCCTGGCGTGCTTCGTTGACTTTCAGTAGACTGCTTGTTCGGTCATAGAGAAGTACCACAAACCTTTCCAAGACAGCAAGTGATTCTTCCGTGATGATCTCTAGTGAAGCCTTCAAAGTTCATAGAACTGGGGTCAACTCGGGAAAGACGCTCCAGACATTCCATGCAGACTTCTTTCCACGGTTGCGGAAGAATGAAACGGTGTCGGATCCTGTAAAGGCGTGGAACATTGGCAACGCAGACGCTTTAGAGGGACCTAAGTTGAAGCGACGATGTGCGCAGGCATGTGTTGCACATTCTTCCCTGAACCATATGTTATCCAGAATTCATCAACGGGGAGTGTGCTGACAACTGAAAGGGCGAGAACAATCACACTTGTGTCGTTGGTTCTGATCTTGATGCGCAGATGACCTCTTAATGACGCATCAAGAGCGTGGATCATCAGGCGAGTGTCGGCTTCTTCGTGGGTGCACGGCACAAGGTTGCTCATTTCAGATCTGTCGCTGGAAGTTAGCACGCCGCTACCATGAGTCGAGTATACCTCTTTGCCTTCAGGAGGTGCCAAGGAAACGACCTGAAATAGGTTATGTCATAGATAATTTCATTAATGGATTCAATGATGTATTCTGGTGAACATATCCTGTTGATCCATTGCTACGATAAGGATTTGCAAAGTAGGCAAACATCCGAAATCTATAATACCTTGTCTGCAAGCAGCTTGAATAGCTCTTCCTTGTTGCCATCGACTCTCAGGAAACCTTTCCAGTCGCTTGGAATTCTTGTAGATCCCATTACTTTGCGACGTTGTCCGGCACCTCGCTTCTCTCGCAGTGATTTCTTCAATGAATCATCTAGATAGACATCCCAGACAAGGTCAACACGCCTTGGTATTCTCCAGTTGCTTGAGGACATATGGAGCAAATACTATACTGAAGTATTCGTCAAAGGTGCGCAATGTTTTTGGCTCCAGCATTTGAACAATAACCGCTCCATCAAGAATTACGGCATCTACTGGAGGTGTTGATACTGGTGAGGCTGCTTGTGGCAGGCACTTCAGCAAGTCGGCTTTTTGTCCTCCTCGCAGCTGTCCTTGGTCTGAAAGGGATGGTGGCCAAGGTTGATTTTCGTACGAAAAAAAAAATCATCCAGGTCTCCGTCACGGGTTTGACAAGCAATGTACAGCCGTCCAAATAAGGAACAGTCCTTTTTCAGCAGTTTAATTTTTTCTGGTTTTTCGATACAGCCTTCTTAGCTGGAGTACTAAATGCAGGGAGGTTGTTCTTCTTAAGTGGATCTGTAACTGGTTTACTACGGTCAATGAATCTTTTTCTTTGACAAATAAACAGAATTGTTCCTCACCAATCTTGTGTGCATTCTTTACTGTTGCCACAACGTTATCGTCCATGATGTCTTTAGTGTGCCTCGCCATTAGGTTCTCTCTCTCTTCAGTAAAGGGATTACCAAGTTCCTCAAAGCTAGATACAGTGTTGACCACATCTTTTAAAAATGTAGATTGCACACCTGGTTTCTGTTCATGGTGATCTCGTTCCTCGGATACAGTAAACCTTCCCTCAAATTCTTCTACCATTCGCGACAGCTCGGGGCCTGCTACTATCCATCTTCTTAGGGCTGCAGGATTTTCAGTGAGACCAACTGCTCCACCTGCTCGCGGGCATGATCTAACGCTATGGAGGAGAAGGCTCTGTTGGTCTTGTGTACGACAAATGCACCATCGCTGAAATGCTTGTACACATCTGGATGCTTAGAGGAGAGAACCTGCATATCCCGATAATGCACAGCCAGCCACCTAGCATAGTTTGTGTGGTCCATCGCAAACAACCAAGGTAGTATCTGTCGGATCGCATCAACATAGAGTGCAAAGTTGGGTTCTCTGAAGGCCCTCACGAGGCGTAGACAGGTGAGCTCTTAATGTAAGACCAGTCCCCAGAACAGAAAATGTGGTGACTTCTTTTCCATCGTGTTTTCCCAGTCTTCAAATGTTAGGCTCTGCTCCGTCTCCTCATGTTTATCGTTGTATGCACTGTACGCTTTCTTCTTCAGAATATGAAGACTTGCCGCTGTCACTTGGTGTGCGCGTCGTGTGCGTGTCACATGACTTGCAGTTAGAAACGATTCTGCAATCCCTTGAGTTGCGACCCCTGCACTATACATGATCTCTGACCATCCGCAACCAGTAAGCCACTTTCCTAGCATTTTAAATGAAGCCATCTCGATATGGAGTCCTCCCATCATGGCCAAGAACTTGTCTTCATCAAATTCAGGAAGCGTCCACTGGATCTGCTTTGCCAGGGCATATACATAGCAGAGACTAAACGACGTTTAAAAGACCGTTTTAATGAACACCGCCGTATCATAGATAACCCTAACACCAAATCTAAACCTACTACAGCCGCAGAACATTTCCTGTCCTCTACTAACCAAACTGCTAACGACATGCAACTAATACCCATCGAAAAAATCTCTTCTAACCGAGACTCCATTCGTAAGGCCAGGGAGGCTTTTTTAATCCAAAAAGGCAGAACAATTGTTCCTGATGGTCTGAACATCCGTGAAGAAACATTTTAATCGTTTCCTTTTACTTTACTTTATTTACTATTTTATTTCTTCATTTGTTTATCTGTAATTTACACTGTCAATTATTTTACGTATTTCTGGTAATATGCTACATAAAAACACGCCCCGATGCAAAATTTTCCATTGTACCTGAAGAAGGCTGGTTTGGCCAGCCGAAATATAGTACACGTTCAAAAAAACATTCTACGTTGTGTCAGTTTCTGCCTAATTAGAAAACACCACAGTTGACATGACTAATTGGCTGAAGTTAATAACAAAAGCTCCATTTTACATTCAAAGTGTTTTGTTCTTATAAAATTGCCATGAAATTTCCCGAAAAAAGCTAGTTATTATACCAAATGCTGCCTTACCTGAGAGAGCTGGAAGTACACTTCATGGACGCCGCCGAAAACCGTGAGAGACCTGGGTACGAGTGGTACTTTGTGTACTAAATAGATTCCCTTGCTATCGCCAAAGACAAACGGGATGATTTTAATCACTTGGGCACAAAGCCAAACAGATAAGAAATCCCTTTTCCTCATGCAGTATTAATTCATTATTCTAAATTATAAACAGAACAAATAGCCAAGTGAATCCTAAAGAAAAAACCGAGATGAACAGCTAGAAAATAGACTTTCTAAGTGGCCGCACTAAAAAGAAATAACACAATTTTCAATTTTTTGGTATATTTGTGGGCTAAAAAACCAGTTCTTCAGCAATTGTAATTCACAAAACATTGAATAATTGTGTAAACAAAATTTCACCACAGGGTACCGAAGCCTGATAACTTAAAACGTTATAACGTTATAACTGGTCACGTGACCGCCTTAAAAGCTGAAAGTTTATCATAATTTACAACAAATTATCAGTTTTGTCATAACTGATGGTTATTTTCACAAAACTCTTTCATTTAAGGCGCTTCTCATTTTTAGCCTCATTTCCATGCTAGCAAAATCGGGGCATGCGCAGATCTTGACTCCAGGGCTTAATTCGGCTTGGCCCTATATCAGAAAATATTTCCCTTAGGGCCCTTAACAATCTGTGAAAGTTTCATGCTTGTATCACCAATTTGAACAATTCAAGCTTTTTTTGGTCGATAACAGCTGGACTAAACGAGCACAATTCAAACGAAGGCCCAGCCGAGCAAAACGACGGCTGATAGATTAGGAAACATCACTGCTATGAAGCGTGACATATAAAATGACTTTTCGCCTATTTTCCCGCCATTTCGTCTCTGGTGGTTTCGGAGAAAGTCGCGTGGGCTGTCCACGCATCGCGGGAGTAACTCCCTCGGAAGAACTGGGCACCATGGCTAAAAATAACTTAAGAGGGAATACCTTGGATATAAGGCCTATAGCAATGATTCACTCTCTTACCTTGATAATCTCTTGTTAAGTATTATTATTATTATTATTATTATTATTAGTTATTATTTTATTTATCGTCTATTATTCATTAAAAATAGGTTTCTACTGACCACTGGGCCTGTTCCTCCATCTTCTCCAGGTGGACCGATTACCTGCCGGAATCGAGTTAAAAAAATGAAAACAGCGTGCGCGTTTACAGTAGATTGATGGAAACACGAAGGAAGGTTTGGGGGGATAAGAAAGTTTAGGTAGCCACGCCCTCCAGGCGAAGATTTCCATAAGTGCTTTCGAACTTTTCCAATTTTTTTTTTCTTTTGAAGCGGCCGGTGAAAGAAATGTTGTGTCAAACAGTCAACTGTGTTTGCCAAACCTCATGGAAAACGACCGATAGGCTTGCTTCTACTATGAGTATAGCTATATAAAGTAAATAAAACATGAAAAATACAACAACAACAGAAATAATAAAAGTACAATTAAATAAAATACACGTCACGTTTTAACCATACTCGAAGTTGGCTACCACTCAGCACAGCTTTGAGAAGATTCATAATAAAATACATACTGCATGAATTTGTGCTCATACAGAGCCAACTTATCAAAGTATATACATGATGGAGCAGAGCAGGCGTTTCCAAAAGAACGCGAATGGAACTAAACTGCGAGCGAGTGCGAAAAATTAGGAGTAGGGGGATCCTTCCCCCTTCCTGCTCAGCCCCTCCCCACTTCTCCCCAACTTTTTGCTCACCCCAGCCGCGCTCCTTCGTTCGCCCGTTTGCTCGCTCGCTTGTTGGATAAAAGGAAAGGAAACGGCTGCTACGCAGGCTACTAACATACAGAAACAAGGAAACATGGAGCAGGCGGATAAAAAGAGTAGCGCGACGGGGGATTGAACAAGCCTACGTTGGACCCACTACCGACGAAATATAATTATCAATATTATACCCTACGATATCTACCTTCATAAACACCTTTGTAACGTAATAACACTATTCTTACCGTAACTTCGATTTTACATATCTGCTCAGTTACTCTGTTAACTGCGCGATCGAGGTTTTCTAACTCTGCGAGGATAACATTATTAGGTTCGGTAGCCATGGCCAATAGTTCCACTGGGTCGGGGTTACCTGCACCAATAGTAAAAATTGTGGCGTTCTTCTCTTTAAGCTTCTCAGCGTTATCTCCTGGATAGATACGTTCGTCTTCTCGAGGGTTTCGATACTTCTGAGTTTGAGCACCGTCGGTAAAAATGATTACCGCCTTGCAGAGACAAAACAGACAAAACAGGTTTTGAATTTCAAGAGCCAATACGCGCCCTCGTTACATTATTCGCAAAGATTGTCGACTGCTTTACCTATTTAATTGGCTTATACTAATTGAACGCCGAATGAGACTTGTAAAGTTTGCAACACATTTTAACTGTTTAAAGTGTGATAAGAAACCTTTTGTCCTTTAGCTACACTCTTTCTTTACATTCATAAGAATATCGAGGCTGAAATTTGCGAAATTTTAATAATACTATAGGAATAAACCCGAGGCCGAGATTTTGAAAAGAATACAATTTTTCATGTTGTAAATTTGTAAAAACAATACAGTTATATGTTTTTAACTAAACCGTATAAAATTCTTCTTTTCTCTAAACAACAAAACTAGCCAAAAACCAACAAAAACAGTATACTAGCCGAAAGCTAGATGCTAATAACATTTCTGCAAGAAGTTGTGTCTGCCATATAACGCTTTATTGCCTACAGTTTGGCTCTAAAATTACTTCAAGGCCATAATATCCGCCGTAATATCGGACAAGATGAAGATTTGTTAAATTGTTATTTACTGAAATTCAATTCTATTTGAATCAGAACGTAGCCAATCGAACTCAGCCATCTAGCAAGATATGATTGAAGCCAATGGCATCGGTTGTATCATGGTCAGTGCGCTGGACTCCGGATCGAGCAGTCCTGGTTCGAGCCCTGGCCGGGGACATTATGTTGTGTTCTTGGACAAGACACTTTACCCTTACAGTACCTCTCTCCACCCGAGGTGTACAAACGGGTGCCAGCGAATTTAATGCTGGTGGGGGGGGGGGGGGGGGGAATCCTGCAATGGACTAGCATGCGATATTCAGTCGCTTCATGCTACATAGAAACCTGAGCCTGATGGGCCGCTTGGCTCGTATGCAGACTTTACTTACTTGATGTCTAATCATATGGTCAATCGAGGAAACGAGTTTCGTGTTTACCTTAGCCTGTTTAAACTGAGTTGCCAACTTGTTTAGCCACTCCGTACGGTAACGATATAGCAACAAATCTATCAGAGGCTTGCATACATGCAGTGCAAACTAGTCACGCGCAGATAAAGATCTCATGTACAGCAGGGGAGGAATCCTATGTCAAAAGATGGTGGTGTCAATAATTTTGAAAAGAACCCCTAAGGAGGTACCAAGATCCTGTTTAGTGGGCGTGGCTTGGAATTTTTTCACTCCTAAGAGGTACCAATTCTAAAAAGGTAGCCTAGAATCTCCGATCCCGCAGCGGACCTTTTCAGGCTGAACACCTATAGAGGTACTAAAACCGCTTTTTTTAACTCCTAAAAGGTACGAAGAGCACCCTCGTCCTATTTATATGGGAATCACACCTCCCCCCCCCCCCCCCCCCCGCGGGATTTTAACCTGCAAGTGCATATCTGGACATAAGAAGACATTATTCTCACCTTGCCGTAAGGGTGACCTCTTATCTTGGGTTCCACAAACTCTATATTCAGTAAATCAATACCCTTGTTAAGATATGTCTGTCCGTCTCGAACTCTGTAAGAGTCTATTTTACTGTCAACATTTGCCTTTGTTTGAATGTCATTGAATCCATGAAGCAATGTTGCTTCGTTGTCAAACTGGACTATTGCAACATGAGTTCCGTTAATACTGGGATTTACGTCAAATTTGTCAATCAGGGCCTTAGCAAATTGTTGTATATTTTCTTCATTGCCTTCCACATCAAGGCTCCTAGAACTGTCCAAAATTATTCCAAGATCAATGGGTGGACATGCTGGAAGCTCTATCAAACAAAAGAAAAGAGATACGAGATGTTACCTCTTGCTATTTTACTCCCATTTGTAACCAGAATCTAAAAGTAAGAAGTATGATCAAGGAGAGCTGAGAACTGTGGAGGGAGGAGAAAGTGGAGGTATTGATTGGCCCATAACCTGTCGACACAAACAGTGGCTATCCAAGAAAATTGTTTTTCACTACCGTCCGTATGTAACACTGTACTAATACACATTTCTACAGACATGCAAGAAGGCAAACTTCTGAGGGCGAGAAGCAGTTGAAAAGGGTAAAACTGAAAGGCTAAAATACGAAAAGCAAAACCAAACTACTTGAAAAGTTATATATCTGTTCACCAGGAAACAATTACGTACATATTGCTATGGCAAAATGGTCTATGGCGACTTTATTGTAAGATTAAAGTTCATAATTAATTCTTGATATATAGTATATAATTTTGCCCAGTAAAAGTGCGGGCCAAGAAAACACCAAAAGCAAATGTGCACAATTATTTAATCAACCTTCAAACGTCATAAAGACCTCTAATTAACACTGAAATTGATGTCAGCTTTCCATGCGTCTGTCCTGTTATTGATCATGAATTTCGGCATAACATTGTCAAAGTAGCTGTGGATCCACGAGGCGATTGCTCGAACACAATGGTTGGTTTACTTCTTCGACAGGCCAGCCCCGATGAAAATCTGCTTCATAATCGTGGAAAGTTGGTTGACTCCAAGTGGCTTATTTTCGAACCACAGTTGATCGGACTGTTGGGACGTTTCCCTGGGCTTTTGAAAGAAAGCCTACTGCCTTGGGTTGGGCTTGTCGAGTTACTTGCGAAAGCAAGAAAACGCATCGCCGTCCTGACCTGTGCTGAACAAGCGTGTCTGTCTTTCCTCGCTCGATTTGTCAGTAAAGCCTCCCTGTTGATTCTTTGACAGCTCTTCATGTTACATGGCGACATAATCGATACCATCTGCGTCTTTACTGGAAGCTATCTCGGCGGAGTAAACGCTGGCCTTCACTACCTCTTCTACACCAGTACAGCGTGCAAAAATCCCGGACTTTTCAGATGAGACCTGCAGGAGTATTTGGACTCATGAAAGGACTGTTACTCAGCTTGATTAAATCTTGGGATTCAATAACTGCCTTGTGCTAAACGTTTTCTTTGCCCTCTCGTCGTAGCGGCTTAAGCTTTGACTCTAAGATCTTGTTACTTCAAGCGAATACTGGATTGCCCGCCAGCTTCAATGACCGGCCGTTGTTGGCAATGAAGTTCCTTTCAATTGAGTTTCGAAAACCGAGGAGCGATGAGTAACTGCACTCTTGGGCCGGGTTGTTCGAAAGCCGGTTAACGCTAACTCAGGATTAAAAGTTAATCGTAGTATGTATATTTCTTGTATAGAAACATTTTTCACTGCTTATGTTTTGTGTAGTTTGAGATTGTTCAAATTCAAAACTGAAGGACAAAAAATATAAGCAAAAAATCTCACCGCAAAGCTACAAAACTGAAATCAAATTTCTCGCTAATCCTGGGTTAGCTTAATCGGGCTTGTAAAATATTCAAAATTTGACAATCTGTTGTTGCTCTCTCGTAGTTCGCGGTTCGCTCAATCATTCGAGACAGAATAAAGGCTCATTTTCCAAAAACAACATTTTATAACAACAACATTACTACGCCATCTTGAAGACGTGCTCATTCCTTCCTTTTTTTTTGTCCATGATACATTGCGAACATAGTCGTGACGCGATGTCACGACATATGTAACGACATCCGCGTCAGGGCTTGAACAACCCGGCCTTGGTCAGTTTTGGTTTTTCCTTCGGCATTAAATCTTCTCAAACTCTCGTCTAGCTCTTCGTTGCTCATTCGTAAAACATTATTTGTTCGGATGCCCCTCTGACAGCACCATTGTATCAAACACAATAAAAGGATTGTACAATTTAAAACTTGAAATGGGTTTGTTTGAACTGTAAGTTCACTGTTGAAAATAAATGTTGAATTCATATAAACTGGTTTTTATTGTACTTATTTAATCACCTTCAAAGATCTTCACAAACCATTTTGTGTTTCGTTTTGTTCCTTTGGCTTTTGAATTTGCAACTATTGCCGTCAACTTGTCGCTGTTTAGTGTTGCAAAACGACCAGCTTTTTCCTCTTCTTCTATTTTTCCCACAACTTCCAAACGAGCTATCAGCTCGGTATCGGAACCCTCTGGTTCTTCGAATTGATTTAGACATTCATTGACGGGTCCATCACTGGAAACCTGGGATTTTTTTTCCTTCTCGTCCATGTTGTTTTCAAATTTTCCGCTCTCGCTTGTTGCGTCAATATCGCATGAATTATATAACTCCATGGTCTGTCCGCTTATTGACAATAAAAATTAGTCTATGAGCGCGCGAGAATTTTGCAGTTATTGTAAAAAATGTCTTTGTAAAGCTTGAGATCCTGAAGAATTAGATAACGCCTTGAGTTTGTTTTGCCCTTTCGAGTACTCAAAACAAATAAATACTTTGCTTGTTTCACAATGTATGCGAAAACTGATACGTTCCATTGAAAAGCGACAACAACGATGTTAAATTAAGAGACTCTTCTGATCAGTCCGATAGCGACGAATCTTCGGACTCATTGACACCCACTGGAATATTATCCATGCACAGTTGCTCCGCCACGATTTCTTTTCATTGTTTTATTCGCCCAGCCACTCTAGCGTTCGTATCCTTTTTTGTCTACCCCATTTTGCCAGACTAGCTTCAAGAAAAGGTAAGGGTACATATGAATGTTGTGCCGCGTAGCACTAAGAACACAAATGGTGACACAGATAATTAACTCTGAAGTGTAAATTTAAGTGCCAAATAAACCCGTGAATAACCCACTGGGCGTTAGCCCTAGTAAAGGGAATCAGGGAACCACACGAGGTAAAGAGAAAATCTTTTGACCTCGGTGGGAATCGAACCCACGACCCACGAACCCACGACCATTTCTCTGTCCGACCTCGTAGCTCAGTCGGCAGAGTAACGGTAGATCTAATCCGGAGGTCGTGGGTTCGATTCCCACCGAGGTCAAAAGATTTTTTCTTTACCTCGTGTGGTTCCCTGATTCCCTTTACTAGGGCTAACGCCCAGTGGGTTATTCACGGGTTTATTTGGCACTTAAATTTACTCTTCAGAGTTAATTCTCTGTGTCATCATTTAGCTTCAAGAAAAACCGAGTTACGGTAAATTTCACCAGGTGGTTAACGGAAGCAAACTTTCTCAGCACTGATTGGCTCAGTTACTTGAGAACCCAGTTGAAGGCGTTGTTGGCGAAGCAAGAGATTTTCCTTATCGCTGTTTTGTCGAATAATTTTTTTCTCTTGAAGCAGACACTTCACCCTGAAATTTGGACAGTAGCTAGTTTAACATATAAACAACAAACAAGTGCGAATTGTTTATTTCGAAATATTTTTTTCTCCGAGACCGATTTTTGTACGATCACTTCACATTTTTTAAATCCTATTTCGAAAATGTTCTGCAAGTTTGTCTTGCAATTGAATATGGCGAAACGCAGACACTGTTATGGAGTATTTTGGGTCCTGAAACCGAAGAAAAAACTAGATCGGAGAAAAACAAAATTCGCTTTGACTTGTAGCTTTCAAAAGGTGATTCGGAGGCTCGCATTTAGTGGTTGTGAAAAATTCGACAATTCCTTTTATTTCGAACTTCGTGGTATAGTTTGATAACCAGCTTTATACGTTTTAATTGGATATAGGGGTTTAAGTATAT
This sequence comes from Micromussa lordhowensis, assembly GCA_964020085.1. Classification (NCBI taxonomy): domain Eukaryota; kingdom Metazoa; phylum Cnidaria; class Anthozoa; order Scleractinia; family Lobophylliidae; genus Micromussa; species Micromussa lordhowensis. The sequence continues at coordinate 35,374,133 of OZ026601.1, read as the reverse complement.
ACAGCTTAAACTGGACGCGTTACATCGCTTGGACGCGATACACCCTGAAGGTATACGGTAACGTTAAAAACTTTTCAGGTGCCTGAATGAATGATTTATCCAGTACCGCATAACTGACAATAAACTATTTCATGTACACATAACAGATAAAAAGAGAATTTAAGCTAATATTTCTAACGCGCTTGCTATTTCGGGAGATTAGTCTGCTACAACGTAAACAATAAGCGATAAGAGGTCAAGGAGCATGCACTCAACAAATAGGGAGTTTAAGAAAACCACGACGGCAACGGCAACGGCAACGTCGCTAAACAAAAGGACTAATGAGCAGAACAATGGCTGTGCACGTGCGTTATAATTCTTGGTACATTTCTTTGCCGTCCTCTGCAAAACGACAACGTGAAATGACCAAATTCTGCGTTGTCTGGAGAACGTGAACGACGACGGCTAATTTTTTAAATTTATTTTCCGAGTTTAACGCTCTGTTCCATATTCAATTTCGAGATAGTTTTGACAGTGATAAACAAACTAAACGACTTTATAGTACCGCGAGATTCGTAGGTAAAATATAAATTCATTTTTTAACCGACGTTGTCCTCGACGTCGCCGTCGTGGTTTCTTAAACTCCCTAATACTACGGCGAGGACGGCGCCTATTTGAAAATGTATTTACATATTTGACTTCAGAACTTCGCCGTTATTTAGATCTATTCAGTGTCAGTCACGGTCTCTCTGTATAGCGGCTTGCCCCTGCTGATTAATATTTCTTTCAGTTTCAAATTAAAAAAATTATAAGAATTGATTCACGTGTTCCAAGAAGCTTGGAAATTGTAACATGTAGTTAGCCTACGTGTAGACGCACCCTCCCCCCACACGTAGGTTACATTAGGGACCTTAAGCAATAACTATTTAGGGAGTTTTAGCAAATCACGACGGCGACGGCAACGAGAACGTCAGGAAGCAAAAGGTTTAATGAGCAGAGCAGAACAATGGTTCTGCACATGCGTTTTGATTCTTTGTGCATTTCTTTGCCGTCCTCTGCAAAACAACAACGTGGCATGACCAAGTTCTACGTATTTTGGAGTACGAGAACCGCAGTGGCTAATTTTTCGTGTCTTCGGTTCCTTTGGAATTGAACGCTGTCATTACATATTTAGCCTGAGCAGGATTTTAGACACATCAGTTGAGACATTCGTGGGTAAAATATAGATACCTTTTTCCTCAAGGCGTCGTTCCCGGCGTCGCCGTCGTCAATGCTAATTATTAGGGACCTTAAGCAATGACGACGGCGACGCCAACGACGACGCCTCGTAAAAAATGAATTTATATTTTACCGTCGAATTTCGCAGATGCCTAGATCTGTTCAGTACGTCTTTCGATCTCAGAACTTGTTCAAGCTTAATATATAATGCCAGCGTTCAATTCCAAAAGAAAACACGAAAAATAAGCCGCCGTCGCTCACGTTCTCCAAAATACCCAGAACTTGGTCATTTCACGTTGTCGTTTTGGAGAGGACGCCTAAGAAATGTACAAAGAATTATAACGCACGTGCACAGCTATTGTTCTGCTCATTAAGCCTTTTGTTAAAAGGTTTAATGAGCAGAACAATAGCTGCGCACGTGCGTTATAATTCTTGGTACATTTCTTAGCCGTCCTCTGTAAAACGAAAACGTGAAATGACCAAGTTCTTGGTATTTTGGAGAATGTGAGCGACGGCGGCTTATTTTTCGTATTTTCATTTGGAGTTGTACTCTGGCATTGCATATTAAGCTTGAGCAAGTTCTGAGACCGATAGACGTACTGAACAGATCTAGGCATGTGCGAAATTCGACGGTAAAATTTTTAGCATTGACGACGGCGACGCCGAGAACGACGCCTTGTGAAAAAAGTATTTACATTTTACCCTCGAATGTCGAAACTGTGTAGATCTGTTCAGTTCGCCTATCGGTCTAAAATCCTGCTCAGGCTAAATATGTAATGACAGCGTTCAATTCCAAAGGCACGAAAAATTAGCCATTGCGGTTCTCGTACTCCAAAATACGTAGAACTTGGTCATTTCACGTTGTTGTTTTGCAGCGGGATGGCAAAGAAATGTACAAAGAATCAAAACTCACGTGCAGAACCATTGTTCTGCTCATTAAACCTTTTGTTTGCTGACGTTCTCGTTGCCGTCGCCGTCGTGATTTGCTAAAACTCCCTAATAAGGTCCCAGTAGCACTCCCTATTGACGACGGCGACGTCAAGGACGACGAGCAGTAAAAAATAGTTTTATATTTTACCTTCGAATTTCGCAGCTCTACAGATTTGTTCAGAGCGCCTATCTTTCCCAGAACTTACTCAAGCTTAAGGACGTTCGCGCCCAAAAACTTCCCACACACAGATTTTTTTAAAACTTTGACTGACGGTAGAAAATGATAAGATTAGATAAAAAACGTAAAAAAAATCGGGGGTCACCGAACTCGTTTTCAAGATAAAGCGTAGCTCAGACCATAGCATTTCTACGATTCTCAGTCATTCGAGGCGATTCTGGCCGGATTCATTACTATCGGCATATATTTAAGTTGAAGAATCATCTCTAAGCTATGAGTGTTTAACACGGCTTATATAGGCCTAATTGATAGATCTTTGCTACATATGTCATTAAATCTGCTAGAATTAGCCTTAAAAAAGACAACTTCTAAGTCACGCACACCTGTCTCCATGTACCAATTCGACCCTTTTTTAATAGTATATGACAAATAATTACAACTTCCCACACACAGATTTTTTTGGTTTTTTAGTATAATGTAGAGAGTTAAAAAAGGAAGTGATCTGCCGAAAAAAAAGTGGGGGTCACCGAGCTTCCAACAAAAATATTCGCACACCAAGTTAACGCAAAGGTCATCAGCTCTATATTTTGTTAAGTTTTCGACTCGGTGCGCGCGCTTGAAAATGACGTGGCACGCGCGTGACCAATGAATAGCGTGCGCACTAGAGATGCGCAGTAGCAATGGGCGCGAACGTCCTTAATAGGCTGATTTAGCAAGAGAACGGGAACGTCACTTGACGACGGCGCGCGCGGAACAAATACCCAAATTTGGTCAAATTAGAACAGAATCCAGGCTGTTCCGCGTGCCCTCCAGTCGTCATCTGACGTTCCCGTCCTGTTGCTAAATCAGCCTATTGTCTAATGCCAGCGTTGAATTCCAAATTAAAATACTCAAAAGTAGCCGCCGCCGTTCGCGTTCTCGAAAATACGCAGAACTTAGTCATTCCACGTTGTTGTTTTGCAGAGGACGGCAAAGAAATGTACAACGATTTATAATGCATGTGACAGCCATTGTTCTACTCACTAGGCGTTTTGTTTGGTGGCGTTCTCGTTGCCGTTGCCGTCGTGGTTTGCTTTAGGTCCCTATTTAAACACGGAGCGAGCATATAAAAGGTCAGCAGTTTTCACTTTGTTGGCTAAACCACGGCATTGCGATACCTGTCTAAATTCTTCTTTTGTAGATACCATTCTTGTTGTTTTCGCTGACCTTTTGTACAAAGAAAGCAAACAAACGAAAAACCTATTACTATTACGTCTTACCGTAATACGTATACAAGTCAGTGACAAAAAACAATACTTTTATCAACTATGTCATCTCCTGACTACAATTACTCCATTTTTAAACGAAAAACCTTCCCTTGTGCGTCTGAAATATTACTTCGTGCGAATTTCGCGGGAGTACGACACGCCTGGGTGAATAAGCCAATCAAAGCAGAGTATTCCAATTTGTGATGGACGGGCTGAGCCGCTCAGCCTCCATTTATTATAGGCTCGCTCCGTGTTTAATGATTTGCAAAGGACGGTTATTGAAATGTGGATCCTAATTCAACTTGTCAATGTGCCAGGTTATATTAAATACCGTGAAAAAGCAATTCTTCTTCCAAAAATTTCACAGCAACGGATCTGTACTTAGTAGACGTCGTGTTAGGTAAGTTTCATTCGTACTAATAGAACTTTCTTCTCGTCTCGTCTCCGCCATTTTGATTAACTTTTTAACATCCTGAAGACGACCAACAAAACTGGTCGAAACGTCGGTTTTAATGACATTTTAACCTCGGAAAATCCCGAAAACAATTTGCAGATTTTAATTTTTACAATCTTTCTTTTTCTATTAGAATATGTTTTTTTTTAAGAATATCAAGGCTGAAATTCGCGAAATTTAGAATAAACCCGGGGCTGAGAGTTTAAAAGTAATATAACTTTGCGCGTTGAAAATTTGTAAATACAACACAATTCAATTACATGTTTCTATCTAAACCGTTTAAAATTCTTCCTTCTCTAAACGGCAAAACTCGCCAAAAAGCAACAGAAACAGCACTATAGCTAGCACCAACCTTACATAATTTATTTGTTCGACGCTAATAATATATCGTATTTTAGAATTTGCACAAGAATATTTTCAGTCTAGAATCGGCAGAAAAATAAGAGTATTCAACCTCAGCCGGAAAAACAATATTCTTATAACAAGAGTGTAGATCATCATGTTATAAAATGAAAGGCAAATATTGACAGGTGAACCAAATTTTACTGATGTTTTGTTTTGTAACATTATTGTCTCATCGCTGTGCTATTACCGGAAAAAAAGCGAAACACTGCCAAGGAGTCAGGAACTTGATTTTCAGCGCAAAATTCTATTCAAGGCGGTAAACGTTTATTGATGCAATTAAAGAGCTCTTTCTGAATTCGTGAGTGAATGCAAACTTAACGTGACCGTTACCTGATATGCAGAAGAAGCTCGGTGCATGACATTTGCAGACTGCAGCGGAGACTACAATTTGGGCCAAAATACCGTTCTGGTTAGCCCTAATAGCGCTCAGGTTAGCCTGAATAGCGGTCAGGTTAGCCTGAATAGCGCTCAGGTTAGCCTTAATAGCGCTCAGGTAAGCCTAAATAGCGCTCAGGTTAGCCTGTTTACGGTTAGCTCTCGGTAATGGAAATGGGAATACGATATAAAAGAAAACGTCTACGGTCTGCAGTCTGCAAAATGTCATACACCGGAAGAAGCTAACGGCTCGGTTACATGTCACGCTAAAAAGTGATTGCAGTACTATTTAAAATCCGCTCTTTAGATAACTGGAGCATTCTATTTAACAATGGCTTACTCTCATCCAATTATTTGTGTTACAATATGAAAAAAGAAGCTAAAAGCAAGAGCATCAACAACAATATCAAAAGAACAAAGATCCAATTATTTAGTCATAAACTTGGCATAATGGCGTCAAAAGGGTTTATCTGTCGTCGGTCTTTCTACCGAATCCATTTCTTCAATTCCGGTCCCGTTCCAAATAATATCGTTTTGTTTTTCCAATTGCTCTAACGGAGGTCGGTCTCGATAATAAGATACCATGTAAATAGGTTACCATGTAAACAAGCTGACGTGGATCGTAGACAACGAAGAAACTCGGCAAGGAACGCAAGTCAGCGTGTAGAGCACTGTGGTGGGTAAGAACAAAGCACTCCTGTTCTGGATTAGATAATGCTCTATAGAACACGTTACAGAATGGGGAATATCTTAGATATTCAGCTAATAATAAAGTCTACGTAGTCTAATTTGGCCCCTGGTGCATATCTATCCTCCAACAGGCTGACAAGATATTTTAAGTTCCAACATTAGTAAGTTTTAGTCTCTTTAGTGCTTTGGAATTCAGTAAATGCACGAGTCGATCCTTTTGTTTCAATAAAGTTCTTTCCTCGAACGTGGCAAAACATGGCCAACGGAGTCTTTAATTTACGATAAAATCATATTATCTTTAATCACATCAGTGCTGTGAGTCTGAGTTTCTCAAAGCATGCAAGGTCTACAAATCTTATATTTCATCGCCGGACATTTATGCATGAAGGATCCGAAGATAACTTACGTGCTTCTCCAGTCCCAGCAGTCCAAGCGATGATGACCAGTAGAATTAAAATCTTTCTGCCACCCATGATCAACAGAAGGAGCGCTTGAGCTGGAATAACTACCCCACTCTCATCCGATCCCCAACTCGAAGCTTCCTCGATCGAATGTGA
>OZ026601.1:35335600-35365600 GCA_964020085.1 Micromussa lordhowensis | reverse complement strand
CAGGTTTATATTAAAGTTGGAGAAAGATTATTGCGAGGACATATCTCTCTCTCAGTATCGCCTCGCGAAAGAACATTTAGTAAGGGGATTATAGACGTGAGTAACAGCAATAATAGCGGTCGACCTAGCGCATAGACAAATGCATAAGCTGAGATATACAGACACAGGTGCTAATTATCAGCATTTTGCTGCGTCTGCCTATCTCGGCTAATGCTTATGCTTATGTGCTAGTAACCTCTAATAACTGTAAAAGATATTTTTTTTTACAGTAGTATTTCTAACTTTTTATTGCGAATGAAAGAGGTCCACTGGGTCTAGAACCGTGGTCAAACGGTGCATCGATCATAGACCACGATAGTCGAGTCTCCGTTAACTATCAACAACTAGTCAAACGGTAAAACTACACAGAGAATTTGAACAAGCTCAACGTGAATGATGGTTGATGATAGTCGATGATCTTATCCATATCAGACCCATCATCAACTAGAACCTTAACAATATCTAAAAAGTCACAACAGTCGAGATAGATATGTTCTGAACTGAAAATTACCTTTTTGTTTGTATTTTGCAATTAAGATTTGTTGAACGTGTGAAAACTGGATCCTAGTCTTGCAGGGACTTGGGATCCCCGGATATTTTGATTTCTATGTGCTTTTTTTGAGATACTAGTAGCTCTGTCGTAGAAATGTTATGTTTCATTATGTTTGTGGAATAAATCGCTAGAAAACGAAATAAATTAACCAAATACACAGTTTTCAACCACAAACTTTATTGCATTAAAACCTGTAAAAGGCATTGGAAGGCATTGTGGAAGCTATGAGCTCTTGATACGCCCATGACTAGGAAAATGAACTCTAATCTACATGTGGAAGACAGATCACCAAGAATATATATATATGGAAAATAATTTTGTTTAAGAACTGTGGAGTGGTGAGACCTTCCAAACTACATCTATATGGCTTGTGAAATGTTCGCAGATCTCGCTCGAACTTAATAACTTACAACTAGTTTTAAGTTTTAATTTTCTGTACCTCTTTCATAGAAAGGTACTTGTAAAGAACGCGTGCAAGTGTCAATCAAGAGAAACATACGCGTCCAAATTCAAGGCCGAACTCTTCACCAGTGTCTCCAATATCATACGCGGCCACATCAAGGACAGGGAGGCGGTGAGGTTTTAGCGTGTCCACTTCCAAAGTTGTGCGATGCCAAGATCCGTCCTTTACCTAGTGAATGGAAAAGGAAAACACATGTAAAATTGTTTAGGGAATCGAGGATTTATTTCAACCATGGAACTCACGAGATTTATTGGAGTTAACTTATTGGACTGAAAGCTATTTGTCATTTTATACTACGCCGCTGATCATAGCACAGGCGGCCCAGGCGTGCGTCGGCTTAAACGGCTAAAATCACACTGCATATCTTCACGTAGAACGTGTACAACATCTGGACCGCATGTGGTTATATATATAAAAACATGTTTGCTCGCTACCACAGCAGGTGTAGTCGCGATTTTGCCACTTTCTCTTATTCGGTCTACGTTCCTCCCGGATAATAATAGAATCCTTACGCTTCCAAAAGTATGTTCAGGGTAGGAGCGCGAGCTCATTTCCCGAACAGCGGCAAGTAATTGAGCCTGATCGAGTCTAATCAAGCTGATGGCTTGGGATTCCATCGCTACCATCACATTAACAAGATTTCTATCTTCCATTCTGTCCTGGTAAACCATTTAAGCTAGTTTCTATATCTTATATTAATTGCCATTTAGACATAATAGACCTTTTTACCGATACGGCGCCCATCTTGAATTCCGAGGAAATTATGGGATGCCCAGGGGGCAGATGAGAAATAATTAAAAAGAATACTATGGCGTGATAACTTTTAACAATAATTTTTCGATAACCATAGGAACAACTGCCAAATATCGTGACGGAAAGATGTAACGCTTGTAATATTTGTTATGGAATATGAGAGACAAGCAGTAAAAATTTATCCTGAAAGCTGTGTATACGATAAATTTTCCAGCGATTGCCCCCTCGGCAGCCCATAATTTCTCAGTCAAAACAATAGAATTCAAGATGGCCGCCGTATCGGTAAAAAGGTCTATTGACTGAACATAGCCTCTTACCTTGCAATCATCTCCGAGAAGCTTAGGTTTGAATTTGTTGGACGACTTTGCGTGTAGTTCAAGCCCGTTGACAGTTAACATTTTGATGGATTTTGCGGCGTCATCGGAGCTACCATCAGGCCATGCTACCGAGTTTTTACAGTGATACGTAATCTGCTGACGGGCACGGTCACTTAAGAGTTGGAGGAATTCCAGTTGGCTGAAATCTGATACATATTCGAGCTGGATGTGGACAGATAAATTAAAACAATTTATTTTATGTGAGATATTTTTAATACTTTTTTATGGGTTGCAACTGATAACGATTCATGTAATATTTTAAACCTGAGATCAGGGGAATTTCCTTCAGTTTGCGGAATTGCCTATTTCACCTTTTGTCCCTTTTAGTCTTATGGAAACATCCCCGGCTTGTTCCGGAAAAAGCCGATTTACATACTGAACAGTAAATCCAAGAAGAATACCCAAGGTTGTTTATCTGCTTGATGAAAAGGGTTCCCGCTCTCCATTTCTTGTTATTGTTTGAGATTAGTCAAAGACAGGAATGTAGTAATAAATGAAACAGAAACAAACGTCACTTCTAAAAGTTCCAAGTTCATGATGATTGTCGTTAAAATGCTGCATTCTATAGGATGATGCACTTATTACTGCGCACTTTAGTGGATGAACGCTAAAAGTTGTTTCTAATGGACGGACCTTTTTTCCTTGAGGGGGCCCTTATTTGGCAAATTGCCGCCCTCCCTATCGTCTACCCCCTAAAAAAATATGGTCCGTCCCTAATCCTAGTCTTTTGCGGAGCCGTTATGTCTGTCGTCACGCAACGTTGCTTGAATTGTTGCTGCTAAATTGCTATACAGATATAGTACGAGGACAGGAACATACACTTCAAACGCTTTCCTCACTCGCGTCAAGTTTCCAAAATAGAAAATATATGTATGTTTATATGTAACGACAGCTAGATGGATTTGCAAAGATGTGATCCACTTTTTTAGGTTGAAGCTAGGACAATTATTAGATACAGCACTTTTATTTCAGTGACTCTACTTGGGTTTAGTTACCGTAACTTTTTTTATAAACAGACTGGAAATAAAATGATTATAATTAATCCGACGCTATTGGAATTAAATACTGAATACGGACCTTGTTAAGTCCAGATAGCTCTTTTCCCAACCATTTGTAGCCATCACGTCCGCTAAACCACTTCTTTTTGTCCGTCACATAAGGCTGTGAAGAGAATTATAAGTAATATGTCAAAAACGAGTGCGAGTGTTTCATCAGGGGTTCCAAACACCGAGAAACAGATGAAAGCACGAGGCCGCAGGCCGAGTGCTTTTATTGTTTCTAGGTGTTTGGAACCCCTGATGAAACACGAAGCACGAGTTTTTGACATGACTTCTCAAAGCAATACAATGTAATTAATAAAGCGTGCAAAAATTAATGTATTCCTTGCGGGAATGGTAAATAGCTCATGCAAGTCTCTGCCTGTGTTTTGAAAGCCGTTTGAAGCATGTTAGCAGTGCTTTATTGTATTTGCTGGTTATGGCTGAGAAGAAGAAAGGAAGAGCGAGTCGTTTTCGTTTGCCGAAAAGTGGATCTGAGGAACAAGTGCTGGCCGATGAAGCTGTTTCCATCCTCTACAAAGTACAAAAACAAATGGGCTTCAAAAATATTTCGGGAATGGCAGCAGCAAAGGGAGATGAAAGTACCGATTTAGAAACCGGTGGTCTTTTCAAAGATTATGAATTGCACAAGGTTAATCCTGTCAGTAGTGAAATGGAGGATATGGATGCCATAACTCTCAACTACTGGCTCACGAAGTTTGTAATAGAAGTCGCCAAAGATTCGGGAGAAAGGTATCCACCCAGAACTGTGTACGGGATAGTGTGTGGTCTGAAGCGTCATTTGGAAGACAAAAATGGCGTCGAGGCTTTAAATCCACTTGATGCTCATGATAAAAGGTACGGGAAATTAAGCACTTTGTTTTCGCTTGTTTGGTATTATTTATTTCGAATTCGGGAATAGAAAAGCTGAAAACTTCTTTATTTAATGCTGCGTTCCACGAGGGAACTTTCCAGAATTGTAATTTCCACGTTGTGAATAACTTTTCGAAGTTTGGTAGTGAACAACTAATTGCATGTAATTGAGGTTGCTAATTAAAATTCAATTGTCTTGATCAGTGTTTTCATCAGTTTTTGAACTAACTGGAGTAATCTTGATCTAGATTTTCATTGGGTATCAAAATACATGCACCTGACCCAAATCATGCAAGCTGATTGGGTCATCAGCACATGAACAATTAATGAGTTTGAGAAATGAACTTCCCAATAGCAAAATTACCTTATACGCTACATTTTGGATGGGGAGACTTTTCTTTGAATAAAAGGAAACGGAAGGGATGGAAGGAATGCCATCCACACTTTCACTGTTCGCGTTCAAGAGAACTTAGGGAGAAACCAGGACACGACGCCAAGGACAACGTCGATTATTTTACCTACGAATCTCGCGATACTCTAATGTCATTTTCCTTTGTTTCTTAGTATAACGAAAATTAATCTGGGACAGGGCGAAACATTTGAAATGAAATAGAAAAAAAGAAAATATAGCCGTCGTGGTTCACGTTCTCTGGACAACACAGAATTTGGTCATTTCACGTTGTTGTTTTGCAGAGGACGACAAAGAAATGTACCAAGAATTATAACGCACGTGCACAGCCATTGTTCTGCTCATTAAAACTTCGACGTTCCCGTTGCCGTTACCGTCGTGGTTTTCTTAAACTCCCTTTTTACAAATGGTACAGCACGAAGAAACGAATAAACTAACAAAGAAATAAGCAAATGAACAAGTCAGAAACGCAAAGTAATAAATGTACGATATCATTAGCGTCATTAGCGTCATCACCATCATCATCATTGTCATCGTCATCATCATCATCATCATCATCATCATCATCATCATCAACAACAACAATTACAACGACAACAACGGTGACATTAGCTCAGTAAATACCCGCTCTCCCTGCCAACTAACCTGGCTTTCTTCTCCAGGGTACAGGCAAGAAGCGTTAGTGTGAAATTCACAATAAACCTTGATGGCATCATTGGTAATGCCTCCGTTCGGATCAATCCAATAGAGCCCTAAGATGTGAAACAAAAAATCAACCAATGAATCAATATAGCAAGCTTTCATGCAAGCAAACGATCGATCGATCAATCGATCTATAGATGGAATATGTCAGTCGGTCGGTCGTCGGTCAGTCAGCCAGCTAGCCAGCCAGAGCTCGAGATGTACTACGGAGAGGGTTTGGATAGCTTATTGATAGATCGATCAATCAGATCAATAGATATATCGAGTAAGCAACTAAATAAGCAACTAGCTAGTCAGCGAGTAAGGCAATTAGGTAGTCAGCGAGTCAGTTAGTCGGTCAGTCAGCCAGCCAGCCTGCCTGCCAGACAGAGTTGTACTAACCACTTAGAAGGTCTGGATAGCTCATATGAAGATCTCTGCACGTTCTGGCAGGGAATGCTTGAGAACCGTTAGGATTTTTGTACATGTCAAGACGATAACTGATAACGTCGTAGAGGTCGATGGTCTAAGAATTAAACATACAATAACACAGTCAATAACTCTAAATTTTAAGTACAATCAATTACAGTAAGTAGTAAGTTACGTTACAATGCCAAAAAGGTCAATTTTCTTGATACTGTATATGAAGGTCTTGAAGTTATAATTTTTCTGTGTGAATCCGGTAGCAGCTTCCACAGCTTTGGCGCTATATAACGTCACGATTTCAGCCCGTAGGTTAAACCCGATAGGGCCATACAGTAAATCATGACACAATAAACAGATTATCGTGAATAAAGACTATCAAGATACGCTAAGAGACGGACTGAGAGATATCGATTGATATCTCACTCGTTTAGAAACAAAATGTGACACTTGTAACTTACTTCAAAATTGCCATTCTGTGACTTATCTAGAGGATTACGCATTGTTTTTAATGGATTGTATGGAACTGTATAAAAGTATCATCCACTAATATAACTTTCGTTGTACGAAGTTCATAATCTGCTTAATTAGCACCCCTTACCTTGGGTTTGGCTTCTTTGTCCTGTTGAGATTTAGAAAAAGAAAGGTTGCTCTTATCTGTACGTTGATGATTACTGAATAACTTTGATGCTTTGAAGGAGTTGTACAAAAGGCGTCTAGAGAAGTATCGGGAATAACCATATTACGAGACAGTTTACACCCTTTTTTCTGAGATCCTGGAATTAAGGGTGCCATTTCAAATTGTGTTTACCCACAATCTCGAAAGCCATAACCTGAATACGACACTCTGGCGACACTAGAGTGCTCATTGAACTGCTTTTATGTCTTACGTTCAAATGGACCCTTCCATAGCATCAAGATCAAGAATCAAGGCCTTGCGCGTCGCATGGCGCAAATGGGGAAAGACAATGTTGCTGATTAACTAACGAGTGGCCATGACTGTACCTGTTTTTTACTTCTGTACAATCTCCGCGCTCCAGATTTTTCTGTTTGGAGAGACGCAGGGTCGTCGTAACTGTAGTCGGACTGTATGCCTGGAAACTAGAATGTTACGTCAGAGAGATGAGGCTGAAATCATAAAAGGGTTCGGGGTGTCCTCTGCCGGCAGACTTCCTTAAGTGATAGAAAACAAAGTGACTCACTGATAGTTGCCCAAATTCAGCTGGGAGTACTGCCTGTGAATTAAACCAAACAAACATACGTTTTTGATTTTGTTATTAAAACTTGCTTCTCGTAAGTTTACAAGTATTTTATTAAATCCACTTTCGTTTAGCATAAACCAACATGATTCATAGGGCGTTGACCTATGAATATGAACCTCACACAGAGCAACAATTACAACAATTACAACAACATTATATGGATTTAAAAAATGACCCGTGTGTAACTGACAGAACTCACCGGTAATCCGGGGGGCCCTCTGGAACCTGCAGGACCCTAAAACGGTTTTTTGTTGGAAAAATTCAAACGTAAGAAGTACAGAATATATAAACAATATAACATATACAATAACCCCCATTTGGCGCGAAAATATGCTCAAATATTTCTCCATGGACAATAGCTATTCCGAGAAGAGAACAGTTTTCCTACAGCGAAGCTGTGAGCTTCGAGAAACAGATAATGTCCAAGGACGAATATCTTTCAAGTCAAGTGGAAGCTATTGTGTTTATGATATTATCCTTGAAAGATTTTTCGCATCACGCGGGATCTTTTGTAAAAGTTAGGAAATATCACTCGAAGATTCCCCAGTTTTAGCTGGGACATATTCAGTCACGTGAAGCGTTTAGATCAATCGCGTGCGAACGAAAATATTTGATGATTATATTTGTAATTAAGGGTGATATTTCAAGTTTGTTCTAAGAGCAGGCTAGAAAAGTGAAGAAAAAGTACGACACTATTGACAAGACATGTTTCGATTAGCGTCGCAGACGCTAACCCCGGCAACCGTCGGTTACTAGCCCATTATTTACGGGGAAATTTTCGTCTACGACGCAGGCTAGTTTCGATCGATAGGAAAGTCTGATATCGCCAGTAAATGTGATAATGACCACGCGAAACTGTTGCTTGCCCCGATTGAAGGTTAATATGGAAGGATAATATTGACAGGTGCATACTGTTTTCGTACTTTTATGCTATAAACTCTTTTATGTGACGGGCTTTAATGAGCATTTCTGTAATTCAATGGAGATGTATTTCTTTTCAAAGATGTGCTAAGTCTATTTACAATCAATCAATCAATCAAAAAATCTAATAACCGGTATCAACTCAAAACAGCAAAAAAAGTCTTACCTCTTGGCCCTCTTCACCCTGGTGATATCAATCAAAAAGAAAAGCGAAAAAAGAATTTTTAGTTTAACCTAGGCCTGTACCTCAATGTGATCGTCAATTTCGTTTTAACAACTGTTATTAGGACCAACCGTTAACTTTTCTTTGCCACCAATACATTTGCCTACATTTTTCTGAAAATACCGATGTACGAACGGACTTACGATTGAAAGAAGTTATAAATGAATAAACGAGAGATAAAAATAAGCAAAACAAACAAACAAATAACACAAACATAAAATTGATACTTTACCTGACGTCCTCGATCTCCCTAAAGAGAAAAAATAAGGAATTTTACCGTCAACTTTCGAGAAAGTTCATTTCTTCGTATTTATAGTAGTTTTGCTTTTTTTTTTGTATCAAGCCCGTTGAAATACGGACTCCTATAGAACGTAACTGCTAGAAAAAGAAAGCGAGAAAGGAAAAACATCAGGTTTTCAGTCAAGCATTTTAGAGAAGAAGAGCTGGTATCTGAAATTCGAAAGGAATAGTGAGGCTACTTCTGTGTTGAACATTAATGTGAAAGCTTTCCATTGAAATTCTGTATCTCTTATGTCTCAAGTAACCGCCTTATATCGACAGGGGAATGTTTGATTCTAAAGCGGCGTCGGCTAATTGAACAGGATCATCTAAAGTAGTCGTTATGCCGTTGAAATAAGTGTCAAAGAAATCCAAACAAACGGAAGAAATGAGCACCTTTAATCCAAAGGAACCGTCCAGTCCCGAAGGGCCCTGTGGGGAAAGAAAAAAAAAGGAAAATCATGGCATGGGTGTTATATAAGCAGTAGGAGTACAAGTGAATTCCAATTTCATTATTTTACTTACTTCAGTTCCTTCATCGCCCCTCTCTCCCATTCTACCGATCACGCCATCAGCGCCCTACAGAGGAAACAACATAGCCCATAATTCAATTTCTGCACTTACCTTCTATTGAAGTACTCAGATTCAAGTTCATTTATTCAAGGCCAAGGCATAACGACCCAATCACATTCAAAGTTGTAGTTCAAATGCACCAGTCACATTCAAAGTTGTAGTCAAATCAACCAATGTCAATTTCAGAGCGACATGAAACAATTTGCTTCTCCTTTGTCAGTATTTAATGCAGCTTTTAACTTTCCTTCATAACTTGGCTATTCTTATTTTCTCGGAAATTGTAATTTTTATGATTAATTGGTAATAAGACTTCGTGTCGTCCAATTCGATCTGTAATCATACTCGTGATAAACAAATCGATTTTGTTATCAAAATTGGACTCCACTCAGTCCTATTACCATTACTTATATGGCTTGTTGCATACCGGCCGCAAAAACAAAGCAGAAAGCCATACAATAAACAACTGATTACAGTCGAACATGCGTTCTGTACGGGAAATTCTCATATTTTACCCTCGAATGTTGCAACTGTATAGATCTGTTCAGTTCGCCTATCGGTTTAAAATCCTGCTCAGGCTAAATATGTAATGACAGCGTTTAGTTCCAAAGGAAGACACGAAAAATTACCTATTGCGGTTCTCGTACTCCAAAATACGTAGAACTTGGTCATTTGACGTTGTTGTTTTGCAGAGGACGGCAAAGAAATGTACAAAGAATCAAAACTCACGTGCAGGACCATTGTTCTGCTCATTAAACCTTTTGTTTGCTGGCGTTCTCGTTGCCGTCGTGATTTGCTAAAACTCCCATTGCACGGTCAATACGGCAAGGACACGGTTTGAACTTTTCCCGTTAAGACCCCATTCTCGGTTAATAAGTAGTTAATATTTTCTGTTATTTTAAAGAAGCTGTGTCGCGGATTGCAACTGCAAGTCAATTCCTGCAGTTGTGACGAGCAGTGCGAATTAATATCCTACCCGTATTCCTTCTGCCCCGGATTCTCCTCGGGGGCCATTGTCCCCTCTTTGACCCTAGAGGTAAAACGTACATCAACAATTAAAGCAAGTGACTCAGTTTGTTTCTAATTTACTTCATTTCTAGGTATTTAGTGACTTACTCCTCTCGTTTAAGCTTTACTGCCAACAAACTTCTTTATATAAATACTTTTTAATTTTACTCAGCTCGATTAGCTCTAAAGTTGTTCTGGGTGAATTTATCTAATTTTCTGTTTCAATTATCTTTGTTTTTGTAACTAAGAGTAGTTTTTCAATTTTGGTTATAAAGTGTGTGTGCTGTTGTTGTTAAAAAGAAACAAATATCTGGAACTGAATATAAAATATAGCTTAACTCAGAAAAAGAAAAAAGACAAGGTTTAAATCGCATGACCTGGGTTTTTTAAAGAAATGCTCCATCGCGCTGTATATAATAAGTCAGACAAATTATTCTCGCATTTTGATTGGTAATTACTTATGATCTATTTGAAGAGTACATTCCATGTTGTCGTGCGTCTAGTCAGAAATTGATCACAGATGACGTCACAAGGTGTTAAGAACATCAGTGACGCACTCGTCTAACGGCTCATGTGCCACTTTTCTGTTCATAATGATAATGATAATGATAATGCTGATGCTGATGATAATGATAATGACTATCGTGTCAATAACATCTCTAGTCAAACCACAGTTTGACGTATTAAGCCTACAATCATGGACAAAAGTCCTTGGACAAATGCCAGACGCGAATACAACTTCAACTGCCTAACCTCTGCCCTCACCCCACATACAATGTTGAAAACTAGGTAAAGGTAAAGTCTACATACGAGCCATGGGGCCATTCAGCATGAAGCGGCTAGGAGTATTTCTCAGACTCCCCCCTGGATGAGATGCTAACCCATCGTAGGGTTACCCCCAGCATAAATTCGCCAGTACCCATATACACACCTGGGTGGAGAGAGGCAAAGCGAGAGTAAAGTTTCTTGCCCAAGAACACGACACAATGTCCCCGGCCAGGGCTCGAATCGGATCGCTCGCTCCGGAGTCGAGCGCACTAACCATGCATGAGGTCACCACACCTCCCACAGTTAATTCGTAACATTACATAAGTATCTCAACGACTTCTGTCCACAATTGTAGTTCATGCTACCGACATAAAACGACATACACATAACGACATAAGAAGGACGTTATGTTTGTAGTGTGAACATCCTGACATAACAGCAACATAACGACTTAAGGAAAAAAAACCCTGATCTTTTCCTTCTGCTTTATGTCGATGTTCACATTGCGACGTAAGCTCATTATGTCTTCGTGTCGTTCATGTCATTATGTCGCTAGTGTGAACTTGGCCTTACTGGAGAGACGCACGGCAATATGGCATCTATTTGTTAAATCGAGAATGTTTCCTCATACATAGCGAGGAGCATGCGCGTATACCTTAGGTCCCGGATATCCTGGCGGTCCAGATTCTCCCGAATCTCCACGTTCACCCTGACAAATAATTTAAAAAATAATAATCATTATTTACTGTAAACCTATTAAGTTAAAATAGATAAATATTACTCACTAGTTGGTCTATACATACATGGTTTATTTTAGCAGGTTATAAAATGGGCAACACGAAAGTCCTGATGTGGACCCGCACTAACTACATCTAAGCTAAAATATATTAATTACTTATTGAGATAGTATGAGAATACCAACGAGCGGTATCGCAACTCTTGAGAATTGGACTGAATTAGTTTAATCAGAGTTTGATCCACTACAACTCCTATTTCTACTTCTACTAAACATTACGGCAGCTTTACAAGGCGACTTACTTTTATGCTAACTCTTTCTACGCCTGGGACTCAAACCAAGGGTTAAATCAGGTGGTACAAAACAATGTACTCGGATATAAATTCTAAACGAACGCAGCCTACTAGATAAGGCACGCAAAGATTAACCAATTGAAACCTAGAACAATTTCGCAACAGCTAACCTTGGATCTATCTAGGGGAGATAGAAACCAAGGTCTCAAGAATGACAGAAACGTGTACACAGGTGAAAGTACAAAAACAAAGTTCTAGAATAAAACGTTTCCAAGGAAAACAAAAGAGGCCTTCAAGAATTGAGTGTTTCTACATATGCAAGTTAACCTTGGCTTGCCAAAACTAAGCTTTCTTAAAAACACAATTTCGAAATATTTCGCTTCAGAACATTTATTACCTTTTCTCCCTGGACGCCCAGACCTCCATCCTCTCCCGGTCCACCTGCGTCTCCCTAAATGTGGTAAAAGAGAACATATTGTTACCCAGATTGTCTACTCACAGGGCTCCTTTAACGATAATGCTTTATATAATAACTCAAACTATTAAAAACTGGATCATTGGATAATGCAATTCGAGAATTCACTGGTTTAGCCATCATGGGCTATGAGCCATTATACCATGCTCTACGAGTATGTTAAGCGTACGCGTGACTTTTTGGAGGCGTTTTTATTCGTTTTTATTATATTCTATACTTTTGGGGCGTTTTTAATAAAACAATTATTCCACTCGCCCTTGTTGGATATGAGATGATTATAGCCAACTCGGCGCTATGCGCCTCGTTGGCTATCTACCATCTCATATCCAACGCGTGCTTATGGAATAATTGTTAATAATTCTCGCATTTTGATGGATCCTTGCTTATGATCTATTAGAGGACAGACGCATAGATGACGTCACTAACATTCTTTTTTGTTGCTATGTTTCTATCCATGTTGCCGTTCGTCTGTAATAGATCACATTAGGCGTCAAAATGTTGTTAGAACATCAGTGACACACTGCCACTTTTTATGTTTTTATCATATTTTGACGTCATTTGTGATCTATTACTGAACAAACGCAAGACAATACTGAATCTATTTGTTAAATATCCAAACGATGTGTTTTATATCAAGCTGAGATGTACTTCACGCTTTCTTGCTGTGAATCACCATGCACCGTATGATTTTTCATTACAATTTCAGCGGTTATTGGTTGTTTACTTTGTCTAGAGTGGCGACCATCATTCAATCATTTCTGAATGGCACATTTACATTTCATTTTTCCTGTTTAGGGCCGGGTTGTTCGAAAGCCGGTTAAAGCTAACCCAGGATTAAAAGTTAACCAAAGTATCAATTTTTCTTGTAAAAAGATGTTTTTCACTTCTTATCTTTTGTGTAGTTGGACATTACCCAAGCCAAAACTGAAGGACAAACAATATAAACGGAAAACCTCACCGAAAAAAATACAAAACTGAAATCAAAATTCTCGTTAATCCTAGGTTAGCTTTATCGGGTTTTGAACAACCGGCCCCAGGACATCATGAAAGTAATCAGTTTTCAATCATTTCTGAATGGCACATTTACATTTCATTTTTCCTGTTTAGGGCCGGGTTGTTCGAAAGCCGGTTAAAGCTAACCCAGGATTAAAAGTTAACCAAAGTATCAATTTTTCTTGTAAAAAGATGTTTTTCACTTCTTATCTTTTGTGTAGTTGGACATTACCCAAGCCAAAACTGAAGGACAAACAATATAAACGGAAAACCTCACCGAAAAAAATACAAAACTGAAATCAAAATTCTCGTTAATCCTAGGTTAGCTTTATCGGGTTTTGAACAACCGGCCCCAGGACATCATGAAAGTAATCAGTTTTCTTATGGCACGTCCTTCCTTCCTTACTTCCTGATCACTGAATCAATTCCTTCTGACCACTGATTGCTTCACTGGATCCCTTTCAATTAATCACAACGAACATGGGTGATGGGTGAACATACACTCATCCAGCAATAGAATTATAGTAGCTAAAACCGCAAGGAATTCCCTTAAATTCCCATCATCCAAAAAGACAACACGATGGAAATTTTCACATACCGCAGAACCCGAGATTCCATCTATGCCTCGTGAGCCACGCTGACCTGTTACACCCTATAATAGACAAAGACATTAGGATCATAAATAGTGACAATATAGCATATCAATGGTGTAGCATGGTTTAGAGTTGCTGTTTACGCTGAAGGCTGGAGGATGTAATGTATATAAACAGAGACATTAAAATATAGTAAGGCGAGGAACTGTCTAACTGCAAACAACAAACAAAACGTAACAAGAAAAGAAAAACAATATTCACGATTCGTACATATTTTACACACCAAAGTGGAGTCTTTTTTGAATCAATACCGTTTTCTCAACTTTTCTTTTCTCCTTCACGCACAATGTTATGGGAAAACAAAACAATAATATAACCCAGTTGACGTTTTGCTTTAACAAATACAAACGTGTGGTATGGTAACTTGGACAAAATTACAGAACTTTTGCCAGGCATCATTGTCATGCAATATCTGGTAAACTGTTCCGAAAAGTGTCCCTCGGCCTGGCAGGCCTAGCATTAATTAACATTTTCACTCAGATCTCCACGGCTTCGACGAGCCATTTACATAGTAAGAAGAAAAAGACTGTACAAGAATCAGTTTATGTATATATTACATACAATAGACCCCTCGATGCCAGGAGCTCCTTCTTCGCCTTTCGGGCCAATTGGTCCAAATTGTCCAACGTCTCCCTGTTTCCCACGCGGACCCATGTCGCCGTCCAGACCCTAAAACCGAGGTCAATTGTAAGTATTTTCCGGCAGAATGTTCACGGGCTGAGAAGTCTCTTGTGGGTACGTATAACACTGACTATGTCAAAAGGCTAAGGAGCAGTGCCTGAAAGCTTTATTTTGATTGTGCCATGGACTCAGAGCAAGAAAGGCCCTAAATGGATACCTCTTTAAAAAAAAAATACACACTAAAGAAAACAAGACAAAACAAAAAAAAAAACAACAACGGCGAATCAAATTTGGAATTATACGATATCACACATGTACAACAGTCGGATTCGCCTAATCTGTTTACATCTTGTTGCCACCCAATTCAGATCATGCGATGATTCATTACAATTGTTCTGTTTATTCCTACTCCAATGCAATCAGTTCCGTGTGAAACATTGCACAATTGTAATCTCTCAAATAAATCATCTCGTGGTTTTAATTGGGTGGCAACAAGGATGTAAACATGTGAACCGAATCCGTCGTTTCAAAGAATACGCTTGGGCGATTCGAATGGTTTC
Organism: Micromussa lordhowensis; assembly: GCA_964020085.1. NCBI lineage: Eukaryota > Metazoa > Cnidaria > Anthozoa > Scleractinia > Lobophylliidae > Micromussa > Micromussa lordhowensis. The sequence goes on along the minus strand of OZ026601.1, from coordinate 35,350,630 downwards.
CATCAACAGTAATGCCTCAAAAAGCCCACAATAACATAATTACTCTTGATCCGTCTCTGCCAGGTTTTCCATCTTCACCAGGCGATCCTGCACTTCCCTGAAAAAGACAATAAATGAAGCTGAAACGACAGCAAACTAATTCCATTTTAGAAGTGTAGAAAACCCAAGCTACGACTTTTATTCGCTACAGTTTTGTTTGTTCACTAACAGTCGTAGTAACGTTAAGCAGTCTAAAGCGAATGTCACAATTTTCTGTCATCGAAGACGGCGATGTAACAACGCATGTCACGTGTGGTAGGGATCGAGGGAATGCAAATGCTTTATATCCCCTTTTGGCAAAGTTCTTGCCTAATAACCTCGCCTAAGTACGCGCCCATCTCTTCCCCATCTCCTGTCCACGTTGTTTCAATTTTATGATGATTGCAAACTGTTCGGCGTTTTTGTTGCGCTTACCTTTACTGGTGAAAAATATTTCTAACAGATTGTAATATTTTATATGAATTACAAACTGGTTCTTTTTAATACAGCGTCTTTGAGATTTCCATCAGCCATTTTACTCCAAACCTTAGTGTGTTTGCTCAGTAAATGAGCTAAGTCAATACAGCACTTGCCAATAACTATTATTCGAGAAACTGAAGCCCAGTGGGAAAAACATAAAATAAATTTAACTGTCGGGATGTTTCATTGATAGAACAGGTTAACAATGCCATGGATTTTCTCAACATTCACCAGTGAACAATGCTGTATACTCACAGTTTCGCCTCTTTCACCGGACTTGCCTATAGAGCCAGCTGCTCCAACCTCGCCCTGAGAGAAGCAAATGAAGTCTTGAGATGAACATCTCAATTACTTATATTGGAATAAAATACTTCACTATTTTCATTTCCTAAGGAATTTTGGTTCTAAAAAATGATAATGGCGAAAAAAGTTTGGGCACACTACAGTATGGTTTAATAGTTTATTTAGGACTTCGTTAATTACGACGTCGACATGGTGTTTACTGTTTCCATTCCTGCATTCTGAAGCAATACATGTAAACACAACTTACATTTTCCCCTGCTTTCCCATCTATTCCATCCTTTCCAGCTTCTCCTATTTCTCCCTAGACGAAAATGTAACTTTCTGTCAGTGTATCGATTTTCTTGCCTCTATAATATAAGTCATTGATCTTGTAGGTTAAGAGGATAATGCAGAGGATAATGCAAAATTCGATCTGTTCTAGACGACAAATCGAAAAGTCAGTCCATGATAAAAAAAACAAGAAAACAAACGAACGAACAAATGAAAAGAAGAAAACATCTTGTTTGAGTTTTAAGATCCCTATTACCAATATCTGGGTAGGTTCCTTAGTGTATTCAAAAGTAGTTTTAATTGTTCTGCATTTCTAAATGACGAGTTCGTAATTTCAAACTCATTCAACTTTGTAACTAATGAACAGAGGGTGATGGCATCACAATATAAACTTTTTACGTTCGGTCCTGCTGCTCCTATCGCTCCTCTCACACCGGGAGGTCCGGCTCCGCCCTGAGAGAAAAATACAAGGAAACGTTAGCTTTTTAGCATTCACAGAAATCTAAAACCAAACGGACATCATTTTAAAGACAGACAAAATAATACTAATTATCAGTAGTTACTCTCATTCCAGAAGCTCCAGAGTAGCCACTTTCCCCTTCTAATCCAAACGCACCCTGAAAGATATCAAATAGGGACAAGACTTCAGTATTAAAGTAACCCTGCATGGAAATAAAAATACTCGGTGACGCAAACCTTTCCATGTAAAAAGAGACTGATATAAACTTACACCGGAACCTGCTGTACCGGGAGGTCCGGGGGGCCCCGTTTGACCCTGAGATCCCTGCGTGACATAAGAGTAAAACACAATGTATGTTTATAAAAATAACTTCTTTAAGTATAGCAAAGTAGTAATTAACGGTAGGATAAAAGTTCTTTTCCATCAGAAGAGGGTCTGAAATAGGGTTTGCAAATTCCACTTCCCGCTAGCAACAATAGCTGACTACGGCTGATCAATTCAATAATTCAGTGTCAATAGGAGTATTGCCAACGGAAATAATGTCAATTTGCCCTATTAATTCATCGATTCCTCGAAAACACAACAAGCAAGACGACCTCGAACAAGCTCCAACCCAAACTTTTCGACGCGGAGAACTTATTTAACTTTATTTATTATTTCCATGAATGCCGTGTGATTAATTAACTTATTCAATATCAAAAAAGGAAACCCCTGCAGCCGAAAATTAAAACTAGCAAGAGTTTGTGCTTGCCGCAGATTGGTAGGTAATTAAGCTGTTCCACAGCACCGCACCCCTATAGCTGAAACTGTTTTTTTAGAAAATTGGTGCGGGAAATGGAATAGCTAGTTTGCCCTCACAGTTCCTAAGAGAATAGGTAGATATTGCTCTCCGATCAGTAAACATTGATTTCAGATAATCGGGGGCCATTAAGAGATTTATAGACCATGGTGGCTGTTTTTAATTCTCGTTGAAGATTAAGTTTTTGCCAACGAAGTCTAACAAAGAGATCATCCGCATTGGCATCATATGAAGAAGAGATCAAAATACGCGCAGCGCGATTCTGTAGTTTTTGTCAGTAGTTTAATGGAAAGAGATTTATTCCAATTCCCCCATACGACACTACAGTAGTCGAAATGAGGTTTAACCAAAGCATTATAGATGCATAGGAGCGTTTCAAAAGGAATAAAAACACTGCTTCTCTTCAAAATACCAATGTAGGAGGCATGTTTTTTGGAAATATGTTTGATATGTACGCTCCTATATATACTCCAAGAGATTTCGAAAATTCTACTTGTTTTATAGAATTACTGTCGATAGTAAAAGACGGGAGTCTATTAAAAGTATTTAACCTTTGCCTTGAACCAATCAACATAAACTCAGTAATTGACTTATTAAGAGTGAGTTTATTTGCCGTTAACCATTAGTAATTCTAGTTATATCATCGTTCATATTTTCCCTTAGATGCGCACTGACATCGTTACTGGCAAAGAGGTCAAATGAGAATCATTCGTATACATTCTAGGATGTGATTTAACAAGACAGTTCGGTAGATCATATATAGAGTATGAAGAGGAGAGCTCCAAGGATTGTACCTTGAGGAATTTAACAAATCGAAAGTGGTTTAGCGTGGTATGTACTCTTATCGACAACGATACGCGTCATCACAGTGGTCAAAATGTTGTGGACTCACGAGGCGCAGCCGAGTGAGTCCGCAACAAATTTTGACCACTGTGATGACGCGTATCGTTGTCGATAAGAGTACATACCACGCTAAACCACTTTCGATTTGTTTTTTACCACAATATAACGAAGGAAATCTTTGCTAAACACGGACTTGAAAGTGCACGCGCTGCATTATGCAAATGAGCTATTTGTACGCGTCATTCTTTCCTTTCAAAAACTTTTGCAAACTCACTCAACATATAGAAACAATACGAAAAAAATGTCTGGGAAACGAGCAATGACGCGTACTCGTTAACGATAAGAGCACGATTAAGCGCATTTCGATTTGTTTTTACCACAATATCAACGTCAAAGAAAATGATTTTTTTTCAGAGCGCGAGCAAATTAGCCAATCAGATTGCGAGATTAGCAGCAATTGTGGTAAAAACCGCAAGTTAAAGGTTGGTTATCGGAAAGAGAGCCATTTACAAAGCATTTCTGCGTACAATTATCCAAGTAGGATTTAAACCAGTTAGACAAGTTGCTTCCGACACCATAAGATGGCAATATAGAGTGATTATAACTAAATGTAGAGAATTTTTTTTTTGTCCATACATCGTCTGTAAAATTACAAGACGATGTATGGACAAAAAAAAAATATCTACATTTAGTTATAAAACTAGTACAAATTTCTCCTATCATGATTTTGGTAAATTCTGGTGCATTTTTAAGCATTAGTAGCTGGTTTTGCGAGCTCACCGAACTAATTTTTGTCATGATACCATACATTTCTTCTACTGGTTACCCCCCAACAACGCAAAGGATTATGGGTATGTGCAAGTAGCGAATTATCGGTGGCTTGGAGAAAGGCAGTAGTAGCGGAGTGAAGTGAACGAAACCCTGACTGGTTACAGGAACTGAGATTATTTTCGGTTAAATATTTGTAAAATTGATTGTATACAATTCTCTCAAAGACCCTGCCACAACAGGAATTATAGAAATGGCGCGGTAATTATTTAAATCGGAACGTTCTCCCTGTTTAAATTACTTTTGTGGATTTCAATTCAGTAGGAAAAACACCGGGTACAATAGATCTATTGAAAATGGCACAAAGAGAACTTGCGACCAGATCAGCACACTCTCGAAGAAGTCGTGCCGAGATTTGATCTAGTAATAAAGAAAAAACATGCTGAACAGTCAGTGGTTTTGAGTTCGAATCTATGTTCGGTCTCCTTAACATAATCTAGGTAAGACGGAGTGTCTCCTTTCTGTTGGATGGCATTGATAAGTTTCAGTCCAATACTTATTTACCGTTAGGCTATATAGTGCACCTTCCCGAACAAAGCTTAGAAAACTAGCCATGGTAGCTTCTAATTTCCCCATGAAGCAAGACGGCCATTTTATATCTGATACAGTATTTCAAGTATTTATTAATGAGAATGTTTAAAGAAACCCCTTAAAGGGGCTACGTCACGGTTTGTGCATCTTCAAAAATTAAGCCTGTATGTTTCAAGTTCGTCGTTTGTAATCCGGGTTAATCTTCTCCATCTTTAACTACTTTTGTTCCTTTAAGGCTTATTATTATATCTTAGGTGTTTTCCTATCTTAGTGAATTACTATTTTCATCCTTCAATGAAAAGGTAATTTTGTATATGGCCAAAATACCGTGACTAAGCTCCTTTAAAGAAACAAAATATCGCTCTGTAGGCTTCCCAAGAGGCATGGATTTGAGCTTATTAATCACAATGATATCCCCGCTTAACACGTTAAAAATGAGTTCCTTACCGGTCCACCTACTCCTCCATTATCTCCGGGGGCACCGGGGTCGCCGACAGCACCCTAGAAAAAAAGAAAAGAATGAATATAATTTATTCACGTTACAAAAATGAGTTCGAGACTCGTTTAAAAAGTCAACCTGCCAATAAAAAAACGATAAAATAATACTAATAATTAATTAATTGAACTATACACAAAACATATTCCAGTCTTTGTAAAAACTAAGTTTTAAATACTAGGTGGCATTTAATAAAAGAAAACACCTAAAATGGAAAAGTCTATTACAAGAGGACAATGTAGCCTTTCCCTAAAAAAACGCCATCGACGAGCCAAAGCAAACAGCATAGAGACACTACATAGACTTAATCCTGAACCTTTGTATTTACAGGCAGGTTCTGTTTCCAAACGGCCAATTAACCTAAGAGAACCTCACCTCTTTCATCGGGCAGTAACATTCAAAATCTGAGAACACATAAGATTACCTTATTTCCGTCGCGACCACTTTTTCCAACACTTCCTTCATCACCCAGTCCTCCCTACAGACATTATTGGTATGGTCAGTAACACCTCAATTATCAAGGTTATCGGTAAAAGGCACTTCCGAGTTGGCGTTTGCCTCTGTGTCAAATCGAGTCTTCGCGTGAAACCATTCGAATGAAAATGTGTTCCGCCTACATGTTCATTCAAAATCAAACTCATTTTCATATGAAAGGTTTTGCACGAAGACAAGGTGTCTCGGCACCAATTTTACGCACATACCAATTTTACGCACATACACAGTTACTGCGCACATTTAGATGTTAAGAAGGAACACTAAGAGACAGATCTCTTCAACTTTAGACTCACTTAATATTCGCGAGCTAACCAATCAAGCTTAGATACACAAAAATGGATTTTGACGTAGCTGTGGACTGTTATATAGCCTGGGCAAACTAACCGTGGGTCCATCTTGTCCTCGTGATCCCAAAGGTCCACGAAGGCCAGGCCCGCCCTGAAAGAAGATAAATTCCACGCCTTAATAAGAATAAAAACGGGGATGGGGTTGGAAACGGAAGACTTACTGAGATGCAGGCTGTATAGGTATAAGTTGGAGATGAAAAACAGTGAAAAACAGGCATTTTAGAGATATTGGAGGGGATGGGGGCGAGAATATTAAATTTTAATGAATTACGTGGCGGATTTATGTGGCGGACTGATTGAGATGCAGGCTGTATCGGTATACTTGGAGATTACTGAGATCTGAGATGCAGGACTTTTGGAGATATTGAAGGGAGTTGGGGTGAGAATAATAAACTTCAATGAATTACGCGATAAATGTTATAACGATACAGGAGAGAGAGAGAGAGAGAGAGAGAGGGGGGGGGGGGGTACCATCCGGGTGGTACTACGCTTATAAATCTATATTCTACAAGGCGTCGTCATCGCCGTCGCCGTCGTCATTGCTAAAGCTCTCCATTAATAATACTAATAATAATAATATGACACATTTGTAATTTGTAGAGCATGGTATAATCTCTCATATACCATGATGACTAAGCCAATGAAACCTATTGCATTTCCTTATCCAATGAACCAGTTTTAGATAATTTGCATTACTTATTTGGTGGATGCTACAATGTTACTCACAGATTCGCCCTGGCTTCCCCTGTATCCTTTGGAGCCTGTCGCTCCCACGTTTCCCTATTAAAATATTCATGAAAAATGTTAAGTGTAGCTTGGGATTTAACGCAATGGAAAAAATGGAAAAAAAACTTATACATTTTCCAATAAAATGTGAAGATGCATATTGCAGGGTGAACAGATGTAGGGTAGCAACATAAGGTAGAACAGCTCTAATTTTAGTTTATAATGGCAGATACGGAACATAAGTGTGATGAAATCCTCAGTTATGCTTATAGCAATAAATCCAGCTTTCAAAATGATCAAAATAGTTTCTGAAACGTTCACGAACCACTAGAAGGAGCTGCAAGGTTATGAAGTATACGCTGAATATATAGTCTGCAAGAGGTCCGTGTTTAGATGATTACTAATTTGTTTGGATGGTTACTACTTTGTTCACTTTTCACATTTCTCAGCCATCCAATCTTTCAGAAGTCTATTATACAAAAGAGGCGCCTGTTCAAACTGCAACCATACCTGAGCTCCCGTTCCACCAGACAAGCCGGGATAGCCATAAGCTCCCTCTTGACCCTGAGTACAAACAAGAACAAACATACAATGTGCCGTGTTTCTATCGACCTATAGAAACACGAGTGAAAGTTTGGGAGAACGAGAAATGCCGTGGGAACACGAGCCGCAGGTGAGTGCTTCCACAGTTTTTTCGAGTTCTTTTCTAAATAAATATATAAATTTATTTTGTAAATAAATATATAAAGTCTTTTCTGTTCGAGTTATTTTCTAAATAAATATATAAATCGACGAGCGTTCTATCGCAAATGCCGCTTTCTTATTGGTTACGAGACCATATCATATACCTGGTTCACACCAGCGACATAACGACATAACTATAGCTACGATCTGTAATGAAAACATCGACATAAAGACGTCAGGAAGATTCTAGTTTTTGCCTCGTGTTCACGTGACCAAAGCGTCCTAGTTCGCTGGTGTGAGCTATACGCTTTATCTGTCTGACAATGTGAAGCCCAGCAGTGTGCAGATGCGGTTAACAAAATGGCGGCTACTTCTTTGCGTTTTCAAACTTTCTGTGAAAAGAATTTAAATATTTTTTTTCTAGGTTTTGAACGACTTGTACATTTATTCTAATAATTAGATTATTCACTCTCGATTTCTATGCGTGATAGCTATGAGCTAATATTGTAATTGTGAAATAGTCTTTCCTGTGTTAAGTTTTGCCGCGATACACAAAAGCTTACAAACCTTCAGCGACACCTCTAAGAGTAGATTGTTCCCGGCTGTTACTTACCTGGGAGCCTTGTGTTCCTTTCGGACCCTGTCCGCCCATGGGACCGACACTTCCCTTTTAAGAAAAAATAATTATAATGATATTAATGATAATAATAATGATTTTTTTAATTGTTTACACAGCTCATCAATGTACTAATAATTTATTTAACTAAGGACGCATGTTACTGTCCAAGAGGTCTTGAATATTTAAAAAAAGGTATCGGGTAATATTATATATTGAGCAAAATATCGTGATTTTTCATTGACGAGCAAATCAACTATGTCCTGAAGCCGTACGGTGAAGCCGAACACTGTTTTAAACTACAACGTTGAATGTGATTGAACTGTCCGATAACAAACTGTCCATTAGGTCTGTTGTCATGCTCGTGATACTGGGAAACAAATTGGACTCCCGCTGCGCGGTCGTCCGATTTTGTTATCACTTGTATGATTACAGACCGAATTAGACTCCACTAAGTCCTATTACCATTACAAATTGGACGACACGAAGCCTTCTTATCAATTTATCATAAAAATTACAATTTCCGAGAAAAAGAAGAACAGCCAAGTTATGAAAGAAAGGGAAAATTTGGAATGAAAGACTGACATAGGAGGCGTTTTATATTTTATGTCGGTTTGAAATTGAGATGATTTAAACTAGAACTTTAAATGTGATTGGCTTTTCGAACTATCCGACAACAAAATGTCCGATAACAAACTGTCCGATAATAAACTGTCCGATAACAACTTGGCAGGTGAATTAGTCCAATCATAATCGAGGAAATTGTAATGATGATTATATTTTTATCCGCACATCTATCTGTAAATTGCTACTCTTATCACTGGATCGCCGTTTTCATCAGTACGTATGGCCATATACCACGAATATTAATTCGTCTGAAATACCCACAAGAAACCTTTTTTAACAGACCGTTTAAGAAATAAAAGTAAAAAGTTTCTTATTGGTAGGCTGATCCCTTCACTAAATCATTCGCTTAACTTAAATATAAATAATAGCTTCCCTGTCTTAATTAAAAAATGCGCATTTTTGTGGTACTGCCTGATTAACATTGTGGAGTAAGCGGTTTTACATATACAGTGAAACCCCATCAATACGACCAAGGGTAGGGCCGAATTTCATGACCGAATTTCATTTGAGTGACGCCTTCACAGACATATCACAATTACACTTCTAAAAAAGTTTCTTTAATAAGCATTGAAACGCAGATATAATTTAAAATAGAAATGGAACGTGAATCAGTACATACAGTATTAGCAATGGAGAGAAACATAACTGGTTCGAGTGGCCGCATAAACGGGGTAAAATTAATTGTAAAGCGGGATCACAGGTTGGGATTTCAGATTGTGGCCGTTGGCTGCATCGAGGGGGTGGCCACATTAACGGCATTTTGTTTTAAGAAAATGTATGGGCGTTTCGCCGAGACAAAGAAATGGTGGCCGTGATAAGGAGGTGACCATGAGGCGGGGATCCACTGAATCAGGGACTGAATTTGGTAACGTTAAAATTGTGCAGCGCAAGAGGGTAGAATGTTATACTTACCATTTCCCCTGCAAAACCGGGCAGTCCAGATTTTCCCTCGTTTCCTTTTGGACCCTTAAAACGGAGCAAATATCACAAGAAGATACATTTTAAATTGAGCAGCCTTTTGATGAGATGATCATAAGGAAAGTCAACGTTAATAGATCCAAAGCAGACGAGAATAAATTCACGAAAGTATCTTCAATTCAAAGAATTTCATCGAAGCAGACGACTGAACCAGTCAAATTAGCAAATACCTGTTAAACTGTGGGAGATTTTGAACGAGTGTGTTTTAGTTGTTTGTAAAACTAATGCAGGGCATTGGGACATCGAGATATCTTCCAGGGAACAAGCTTTTTCGGTTTATTCTGATACCCTCTTCAAAAGTTAGAGTAGGTTGCAAAATCGAGATGAGCACAATATCATTAAATTGAACATAAAGGACTTACATTTTCGCCGCTATCTCCAGGGATTCCAGGGCCACCAGTCGAGCCTGAGCCCCCCTAAAACGTAGTAATCAGAATATTTTTTTACTACCTGCTTGTGTAATTACGTTTTTATGGTTAGCACCTAGAACTGGCTAACACCTGTTTTCGAGCACATCTTTTTCTATTTTTGCTGGAAGTTGATCGGTTCATTTTTCCTCATTCTAATTAATGTTCAGTGTCAAATCACATGAAACCTTGCAACACAATCCCCGATGGGAATTCATGGGTGTGGTACTTATAACCTACAAATATCTAAATGACCGCTACAAATTTAAGAAAAGAAATCTGTTTGCAAATCATTACTTGATTTTGTACAGTTGTTGATTAGAATGAATTACACATTCCTGAGGTTTTGAGCCATTCTCATCAGGGTAGATTAAATAAAAATGAAAACAGCTTACTTTCCTCCTCAGAAAACTTTGTCTCTTAAGACATAACTTGATTATGAAATACTCCAATACTAACGGTTTTATAATTATCATTCCCTTTATACTATTTCAAACTTACAGGCGATTACTGATCACTTATCGACAAGTTAACAAACTTCTTTTCCTTTCTTTATGTCTTTCTGCGTATGCGCAGTAGATACAAAAATGATATTTAAGGAAGCCGTTCTTTCTTTATTTAAACTTAATTAATCATAATTTGATTAGATTAACTTGATAACTTATAATTTCGTGATTTCTTTTCTTCAATACTGTTTCAAACCTACAGGCGGTCCCCCCGGTCCTGCCTCTCCTTGTCCTCCGGGTTCACCGTTAGGTCCCTGAAGTTAATAACAAAATATTAATATCGCCTGGTTATTATTTAGCTCTTATTAACCGAGCAAGAGATCTGTATGGGAGAATCATCTTGACCGAGGTCGTGTGTACAGACTCAAGGCAGTGAGGTCTGTACACACAAGTGCAGAAAAAAGGATTTGCTTTAGGGGATTTAACGGGTCAATTTGACATTGACAAAATACTTTACCTGTTGTCCGCTAGGGCCAGGTCTCCCGACTCTGCCACTAGGTCCAGCGTCACCCTTTGAATATAAAATTATTATTTATAAAACATTGAGTATCTACGATGTAAATGGAGAGAAAGTATCTTAATAAATCGGCAAAATAACTGTGGAACGAAGCATACACTTTCTCCTTTCATCCCTGTCAGTCCAACAGCTCCAGCATCCCCAGCCACGCCCTAAAGAGAGAAGAAGTACATTCATATTTCGTGAGGCGACACTTCATACAGACACCTCAGACAAACAAAATATCTTATTATCAAACGATAGACAAGGTACTTACAGTTATTCCTCGAGATCCATCGACGCCAGCCACACCGACAGGTCCCATCGCGCCCTGTCAAAATCAACAATGAAGCGCAACACGAGTTACACTCTGAAGCCTTGTACTGATAAAACTGTTGTACTTTGGTTGTCGTTCGATTTTGTTACTTACGCTAGTGTACAAACAAGCTAATAAAAGCGTAAAATAAGCACATGTCAAGAATCGTTTTTCTTCTGATTGTAGTATGAGGTAGGCACGGCAAAGCAAGCGTGGCACGAACACAAATATACAAAAATCTGTCATACGGATTTTCCCAAGCCTCCTTGCTCTCCCTGATCTCCAGATCGACCTTGCGATCCCTGTTTTAACAACAAGAAATAACGGACGCAATTAGAAAGCTCAATGGAAAGGTGACGGTTAATCGGATCTCAAATGTTTACTCCTACGTTACACTTTTCTCAGTATGACGAACTGATAACTGATGCTGCAACCTCGTTCCCAGGGTATCTCTTCTTCCCGTCCCCTGGGGCGGGAGAAAGAAAGGCCCTGGGTCTCTCCTCTCTCGCTCCGGGAGGGCGGGAAGATTTAAGTCCATGGGAAAGAGGTTGTTGATGCTGTACCACTAATACTGCGTGCTTCAAGTAACTGATAATTTACCTCATCTCCAGGAACTCCATTCAGACCGGCGTTACCGGGTTTTCCCTATATGAAATTAACAAATTATTATTTTTCAAAACGTACGGAGCGGTGTCAACACTCAAATCATAGAGAAATGCTATCAATACTTATTGTAATGTTTAAGAAACTTTTTCATTTCTTGTTTTTTTTCTGCAGTTATTTCAAACAGTATTGGTTTTTAAAACCTACATTGAAGCCAATCAGCTGAAAGAGGTGGGCAGTAATTCCTAGCTAGTCATGTGGCATACTTTGCTGTTGAATTTTTTGTGTGGTGCCACTTCCAAACTTCCAGTGTAGAAGTCGCTATTTGACATTGGGAGAAAGTCAACGCCTAAAATAATAACAGCCGAGGGCAAGTTTCAAGATGAAGGCAGATTGAATATACCAAATTTGGAAAATAAAATATATAGAAGAGTTGACTAGCCAACTTGGGCAGTGTCAAGATTTTTGTAGATACTTGCATTGGATTGTCTGAAACAAATACCTGTGTCACGTTCAGAGCACTAATTCACGTGAGCACAATATATACTTGCCCTTTGTCCAGGTCTTCCGTTTGAGCCAGAACTACCTTTGGTTCCCTGCAAAGTGTTGTAAAAAAGGGCTTCCAATCAGAACCAAATGTTTGCATCATATACTGTATACTCTTCGGTCAAAATAATGTTAATTGTACACTTTGCAGCGGTACGGAGGCTTGAAAACCACAGCAACAAATAAAATGAAAAAGAAAAAAGAACAGTAAAGTAGCCAATTGGGTAATGTTAACTTTATATTAGTTATTTGAATATTGCCTCAAAAATATGTTTTGCAACAGTCAATGAGCTAAAAAAAACTATATTTTACTATCAGTATATTTGTTTAGCAAAGTAACGTGGGAAGAAAGGGATTTTACGTTTCAGTTTAATATGTTAAAGTCTATTTTTATCTAATTACGTTAGAGACTTGTTTTTGGTATTTGGCATTTTGCAAATGGGTGGGATCCCAGCCGCCTGACTCATAGAGGGTTTATAATTAACAACAGATTGCTCAATAAATTTACCTGCCGGCCACTCTGCCCTGGTGCTCCGACATCACCATCAACTCCGTCCGGTCCCTTATTTATACAAGATATTTAGAATCAACAAAGGTTTAGGAATAGCTTTTAAAGAAATTTCAAATCAGAACAGGCTAGAAAGCACCCACCATTTCGCCAGCTTCACCATCTACTCCCGGTAAGCCTGGTGCACCCTGGGGGCCCTGTGGCAGACAAACGAAGCTATTAGAAGGTCACATCAAAAGGTGTTTTCCAGCTACACTTTTTTCTTTTTTTATATACGAATGCAAGAATATTGAGGCTAAAATTTGCGAAATTTTATGAAAATTTTAAGAATAAACCCGAGGCTGAGATTTTAATATAATTTTGTGTGTTAAAAATTTGTAAATATTAAACAAGTCTGTAAGAAGTTATGTGCGTGATATCAGGCTTTAGTATCACCCAACTAGTGGACTAATGCAAATCCTGCATTTTGATTGGCTACGCTACTAGGGGACTATTAGCAATAGTCATCGAGTACGAAATTCGCCAGTCGCTTTTTTCGCCAAATAAATATTTTTTCAACCTGCATTTGCAAACTTTATAATTCCCTTTTCTGTCCGACTAGTTGGGTGATACTAAAACAATTAGACCCTTCGCCCTCAAAGGGCCTCATGGGCTATTGACTAAAATTGTTAAATAATGCCTGCAGGCTGGCTCCAAAATCATTCGTAGGAAAAAAGATGGCTACTGGTACATTTACCCACAGTTCTTAGTGCACGAAAACTTTAACAACGTTCATAAAAAGGCACAGAAGGGTTATAAAATCTTCAAACCTACGATACGCAATGTCCTTAGTATAGGGACAAGTATTGTAAAAATTTGGCTTTCCTTGTGTCTTACACGCTGTGGTAGGTTCGCAAGGTATTGTGGTAAAATGTACAGCCGCCATCTTTTTGCCTACGGTGGATTACTTCAACACCATCCAGACACCAAATACATTCCAAAAGAAAAATGTCATACGCTGTAATAATTAAAGAATATTTTCAGCCAAAGATCGGCAGAAAAATAAGAATATTCAGCCTCAGCCTGAAAAAAAAGTTATTCTTATAAAAAAAGAGTGTAGGTCACGCCAGAGGACGTTTTCCAGCTACTCTGAAAGCGTTCGCGTGTCGTAGTCAGGTTTTTACCTCTCCTCCTTGGATACCCTGTTGACCCTGACCTCCTGGGGGCCCTGAGTCACCCTAGATGAAGACAACAACAACAACAACATTTATTTATACCAAAAAAGGAAAGAAGAATCTTATAAATATGGTAAAAGGTACCTTTAAGAAACACACAGCTCAAAAAAAAAGTAATAATAATAAGCAGTTCTCTGTAGGATACAATTAATTTTGGACGAAGAAAGAATTTAATTTAAGACGAAGAAAGAATTAGAGAAACAAGAAACACACATCAGAATATCGATCATGTTACGCCACACTCTGTATGTTTGTGATGCCTATTTTCTTTATTTCATGGGTAATTCAAAGTCGATGCTGGCTTAGGCGTAATAGCATCAGATCTAGAGCTATGACAAATATAGGCGGATTCATGCTGAAATCATTGTTTACATTTTTGTTAATTTGCATACGGCTTTGCGTATAGAAGGAAACATGTTAACCCTAAGAATTGGCTTCAGCTAGCTAAAGAGCTTGTGAAACTTAGTACATGGTGAAATTCTTAGCTCTTTGGGTGTAATATTCAAGAAGAAATTGTCTTTCAAAAACTGCAAAATTTCTGGGTGGCAAAAGCGCTAATGAGCTCATACATTCTTTGTTAAATTGTGAGTTTTTAAACCCGTGTAGCACAAAAAGTATTCAATACATCAGGCTCATATTCACTGGCAGAGTTAATCGTACTATGACCTTTCAATATTCAGAACTGATTTATTTGTAGCTCCATCAGAAACTGAATTGCTTATGCTAATGAGGCAAACATTGTAAACAAGGATTCCCCTATAGAGTGAACCGTAAAGAGCGCACTGTGTGCATTTATAAACAGGTTCCCGTGTTTTGTTCCTTTTAGAGCACGACGCCGGTTTCAAGAGTTCATCTCTTCCATTCTCACTCAAGCATTAGAGGCGAAAACATCGTTTAATAATCTCGTTATTTACCTTTGATCCAGCTGGCCCT
>OZ026601.1:35310600-35330600 GCA_964020085.1 Micromussa lordhowensis | reverse complement strand
AATCAAAACTGCAAATTTTACTTACTACTTTGTTTCTGTTTTCACTTGTAAACCTCAAGCGGTAAGTAATTTACAGTATAAAGTGTAGCTGATCCTAATGCTAATAATGCTACTGCGTTGTTACGGAATCTTACTCTTTCTCCAGCGATTCCTGGTGGGCCTGATAAACCTCCTTCGCCCTAAAAACGACAGAAAGGTACAGGGAAAATAAACAAAGTGAAAGAAAGTGTAAATGCAAACAAACAAACAGATATGAAAACAAGCATAAACATAACACTTGTCTTAACACACTACCCGTCTTCCCACTCCACCTCTGGCTCCTCTTGTTCCACGGCCGCCAGTAGGTCCCTACGAAACAGCAAAGACAAACTATTTGGACGAAGGGCTTAATTCTTGCACTGTCAGTGTACCGTGTAACCTTCAGTTAGCAGAACGGTTTTCAACTGAATGAATGAATGAATAAATGAATGAAAACTTTATTTGAGTGTCTATAGTTTCTTTTTACAACTGAGTGTTGTAAAACCAATACCAAGCAGATTACTTACCAGTTGCACTACTCAGCCAATCTCACACCGTGGTTAAACCAAAACCAAAGCTAATTGCCTGATTACTTTCAACGCTCGATTGAAAACCGCTCTAAACCTAATAATAAACCTAATTAAAAATCAGGACGGTAGTCTATATGCATCGTCTTTGGATTTTACACCCGTCCGAAGTAGCTACATGTCCTTACCGCTATTCCTTGCCGACCTTGGTCACCAGGGAATCCCTCACCACCACGCATTCCCTGAGAATGAAAATGTTGATTATTTGTGAAATCGAACGCACTGATAATTGGGTGAGTCAAGACGTGACTGGCATAATAAATGCCAAAGAATCGTCAACAAAAAGTGTAAAATCATCGTATTCATTTCTTGACAACTAGACATTGTTATATGTTATGTGCTGCTTTTGTGTAGTTTTTTTTTCCTTCTATTTTGTTGATTAGGAGAAATACCAGCGCCCCTGGCTGGATGGAATTCTACATAGATATTCACAAGTTATGCTCAATTAACTGATGCAATAGCAAATGATGAGACAACTTACTCGCTGGCCGCGTCCACCGATTCTTCCACGACTTCCCGCGCTACCGCGTCCTCCCTAAAAAGAGTAACGTTAAATTAAGTTTCTCACGGTGTCATAGCAGTGATAATACCGTAGCTATCTCGATAAACTGCATGTTTTTAAGCCGGCGCTATATCTGACGTGCTCTATTTGCACAATTTCTCCGTAAATCCATTTAACATTTCCAACAATTAAATATTTCAGCTCGACCCATTGAGCGGTTATGGTAACTCCAAGAAGTGCAAGGCACTGTTGCAGCAAGAAGTAACTTTTGGATGTTTACCTAAGGTAGGCTCCGATATTGTCTTTTGAAGCTTTCCTTTACAAGTAAGCATTCATTCTTTGCAACTATAGATTGATTTCCAATTTGCAAATGGCCAAATTTTGATGGCGACGCCCCAAAACGGGCCGCATACTGTTCTGAAAAATCTTATGTGGAATCAGCAGGGTATTACTGCTTCAATGAGGTTCAATCTGAATGCCTCGCTACCTAAAGAAGTAATAAGACTCGATCTCGTCTTACCGTTTTACCAGTAGCGCCTTGTTGTCCTCGACCTCCATTTGGTCCAGCAAGACCCTAAAGGGAAAAGTGGTAACAGAACCAGGTAAACTGAACTCTTATTGATTCACACTCTCAGAACTTAAAAGTATCATTATAACAATCAGTAGAATGATGGTAAATAGTAGTAAAGTGAGAAAATTGATAACAGGAAATTCAACAACAACAACAAAAAACAACAATAACAAAATTACTTAGGGTGGCTGAAAATTGTGCAAATTACAACCAGTGATATACCTCTACCTGCTCCTCTCATTACTTGACTTTTTAATATGTAAGTTAAAAGAGTAAAAATAATGTCTATAAAAAAAGCAAAAGGCAGAAACAAATTAGGCTTTTACTTCCTGGCCTCAGCCGGTTCGAACACTAAAATGAGAATCGAATGTTTCAATTTTTTTTGAATAGGAGGTATTTTGTGTTGAATTGATTGAGGTATTCAAAAACAAACAAAATCAGAGGCAATTTTTCCGTTTACCTTGGACTCCGTTCTTTAAAAACTTTCTAATCTTACCGCAGTTCCTTTTTCACCACCATTTCCGGAACTTCCTGTCTTTCCAACTTCGCCCTAAAAACAAAGAAGATGTCGTCTGCGTGATCAATACAATAACCATGATTCCCTGAGCGCAAGTCTCATGGTGGGAATGGCCTATTATGGAAGTGTTCGTCACAAGAGGCTCGCGATCGACTTATTTGTCTGCTATATCACTTATCTCAGTGAGAATAAAACATTCTTATGCGCCAACTGAGGACAATCTTTCACTCTGCTTAGCTCTTGCTGGATGGTTTTGGGTCTCCATTAATTTAGTTTTTAATCTTTAATAGACGTGAATATGACAATACCTTTGTTCCTTTAGCACCGGCAGGTCCCGTATCACCTGGTTGACCCTGTGCGAGATACATTGCACGTTAATCGCACGTGACAAACACATTGAAACAGATTATTGTGTTTTTGTTATGTCCCAAATAAAATACAAAGCTCAGTTATTTTCATTTCTACTCACAATAACTCCTCCAGGTCCCTGTCCTCCGGTAGGTCCGGCTGGCCCAGAGTCTCCCTAAAAGGCAAAATAATGGCTTTAAGGCTTAACTATTAAGTACCAGGCTAGATATATGGATTTAGCCAAGCCTAAAAACGGAGCTCCGAAAAACAATACATCAACCTGGCTTGCGATCCAATCGAAAATGAGAACCTGGTCAGCGGTCAGCTTTAAAAAAAACCTAAAAAACCTAAAAGTCCACGATATGCTCACGTGGTACTGGCCAGCGGATAGCTTGTTATGACAAGTGTCAATTGACCGTAACAAAGATGTCCAATATCAAAGATCTACGCTGTAAACCTAGGTCGACCTGTTATCTGGAGTATGACCGCCATGTTGCGCGATTTCGTCGTCTTTCGTGGAAGGACGCGCGCGCCGCGGTCCATGGCGCTATCCATGTTGACCATTGAAAGAGAGTTACATGGTTTTCTATTTCTTTTCTGGTGCTCCGTTTGACGACCCTTCGGGCCGCCTGAGCTCTGTTATTAACAATGATGGAAAAATACTAGTGGCAAATAGTGTTTAGAGCAGCCATTTAGAGGTCTTCACCATTGTAAAAGACACAACTCCACCGTATAACTTGCTCACGCTTCGCTTAAAAATCGGATTAGTCAACGATATTCTTAGTTGGGCTTTTGTAGTGAATCGAGTCATTCTTTGCTCGTTTTTCAAAGTTTTGTACGACAAACAACAGCAGCCAGAGGGCGTTTTGTAGTTATATTCATTTTGGCTAGGTCTGTATGTGTCATCAGTAAAATCCATTTCAAGAGGAACAACAGCAACAAAAACAACAACAACAGCAACTAATCATTGACATACTTACCGAGCCTCCAAGCTCTCCTTGTCTACCAGCAAAACCCCGTGCGCCTAAACCGCCATCAGACCCAGGAAAACCTTCACTTCCGGTTTCACCTGGAGCGCCGACGTCGCCCATAGGGCCAGTATCGCCGTCTTGTCCAGGACTTCCCTTGATTCCGGGTTTACCAGGTAATCCGGGACTGCCTATCGCACCTTTAAAACCCTATTGAAAGTTGTAAATAGTTTTATACATTTAGGTCTCACTTTTTTTTCTGTCAGGACATTTATTTCTAAGGACATTCACTGACTTGCAGATTTGTATAGCTAAGCTAAATATAAATTATATTTGGGGAGCTGGAAGAACCTCTTTGTCAATGCTTTTGTAAGTTTACTTGTTTCCTCTACTTTCATCAAAGGCACATGCTTTAATTACAACATAATGCAACTTAAATTGGGGTTTAGTCGTATCGCCTCCAGAAGTACATTCAAAGCATTGACTAGGATATAAATGCCATTGTTTTCTAGTATTCTTCATAGTCATTTATTTTGAGCGTCAACCCTAACTTTATATCGTTGTCTTACAATGAAATAACAGTTCACTCCATTCTGACAAATTGTGCATGTACCTGACCTCCAAATGAGCCGGCTGGTCCTTCCTTACCTTCCAACCCCTAAAAAGAAAACTTTATTACTATAGTAAAACACAAGGGAAAACTAGTGACTCAATTTCTGTTACAAAGACAGAGCAGTTCCCTCCGCTCTCTACACAAACATCTCCACTTGAGTATAGGAATTAGCCAACAGCCCCTGTACATTTGGATAAATTAATGACTACAGCATCTTTTTTAAAAATCAATGATGTGAAAAGAGAAAACACAACTTTGAAAGAAACTTATAATAATAAAAGACAACAAGCGCCCTTACTTGAGGTCCGGGATAACCAGCTTGTCCGCTAGAACCAGATAATCCATTCATGCCCTAAAGTAGTATAAGTAGAGAAGTGCGTTTAACAATATAATTATCGTTCAAAAAAGGGTGTCATTAAATATGTTTTGTTCTCTCCACTATTTGGTAAGACTGACAAACTCCCAGAGAAAAGAAACGCCAAGCTTATAGTCTTTGGAGCCCTGTTATAGTAGATTTATATACAAGTGATTCATTTCATTAAAAATAAATTAGCAAGCCGCAGCTACATGTATAGCATCTAGCTAGAATTATTTTGTTCCTAGCTTTTTTGGCTGACGCTGATATCTTACATTACGTTGTCAAAGATGTTGAATTATTGCAATCCAAAAGGAAGGAAGAAATACTAATTTCGACTCACAGGTTGTCCATCTGCCCCCGGATCTCCCGGACCACCTGTGGGACCCTACAAGGTAAGAAGGTAACAAACATTATACAACATGATAAGGACCCAGTAATTACATTGGGAGGATTTTTATATGGTGAGCAGCACCCTTCTCAGACTCATTTAAAATTTGAATAAAGGGGGCAAGTTTGTAACGAAACTGCTGTGCTGCGTCGGTGGGGAGTATTACAAAATAATTTGGTTTTATCAACTGAGTTGATAATGTGAATTGGCCACCGTAAAGAGATTCGAAAGCTGACGTTTCGAGCGTTAGCCCTTCGCTCCGACGAAGGGCGGAGCGAAGGGCTAACGCACAACATTTCCAAACACCTCGAAGTTCGTCAAAAATACTCGGCTCTATTCTCGGTGTTTGGAAACGTGGTCAAACACGGTCTTTCAATTTTGATATAGTACTTAAAGTACACTAAAGTAAACAGTTACAGTAAAAGACAATGTTCTTCTACTATGACGAAGCACGGCGATCAACGAGCAAAAAAGAACGAAAGTAATCGAGTTGGCAAGTGGGACTGAGATAATGAGCGGCGCGTCCTCGCTGTTCCTTTCACTCTTTACTTGTTACCGGCTTAGAAGAAACAGGCTTCGCTGCAAATAAATATTTTCATGCACTAGAAGGATAGTTCTTATTATTTTTCACGCTACCGCTAAAGAAATATTATAATTTGGCTCAATGGTTTGTTTTGATTAGCATCGTGGCATGCATCATCATTGTTTCTTCATGCATTCTGACTGTTTATAGGAGAAATGTATCGCTATCCGCCTGTCTGGAGATGGAACGTAATAACATACCAATTCGCCATCTTGTCCCTGCTGTCCTACAATGCCTAACCGTCCCTCTCGGCCCTGTGGGCCAACAGGGCCTGGCTCCCCCATGGGACCTTCATCCCCCATTGGGCCCTAGAAGATAAAAGTAATGATAATGACAACGACAACGACAACGACAGTGACAGTGACAGTGACAGTGACAGTGACAGTGACAGTGACAGTGACAGTGACAGTGACAGTGACAGTGACACTGACAATGACAGCGACAGTGACAGTGACAGTGAGAGCCACAGCCACAGTGACAGTGACAGTGACAGCAACAGTGACAGTGACAGAGACTGTGACAATGACAGCGACCACGACAGTGACAGTGACAGTGACAGTGACAGTGACAGCGACAGCGACAGTGACAGTGAGAGCCACAGCCACAGCAACAGTGACAGTGACAGCGACAGTGCCAGTGACAGTGACAGTGACAGTGACAGCGACAGTGACAGTGACAGTGACAGCGACAGCGACAGTGACAGTGACAGCGACAGCGACAGCGACAGTGACAGAGACAGTGACAGTGACAGCGACAGTGACAGCGACAGCGACAGCGACAGCGACAGTGACAGTGACAGTGACAGCGACAGCGACAGTGAGAGCCACAGCCACAGCGACAGTGACAGTGACAGTGACAGTGACAGCGACAGCGACAGTGACAGTGAGCACAGCCACAGCGACAGTGACAGTGACAGCGACAGTGCCAGTGACAGTGACAGTGACAGTGACAGCGACAGTGACAGTGACAGTGACAGCGACAGCGACAGTGACAGTGATAGTGACAGCGACAGCGACAGTGACAGTGACAGCGACAGTGCCAGTGACAGTGACAGTGACAGCGACAGTGACAGTGACAGTGACAGTGACAGTGAGAGCCACAGTGACAGTGACAGTGACAGCGACAGCGACAGCGACAGCGACAGTGACAGTGACAGAGACAGTGACAGTGACAGCGACAGTGACAGCGACAGCGACAGCGACAGCGACAGTGACAGTGACAGCGACAGCGACAGCGACAGCGACAGAGACAGTGACAGTGACAGCGACAGCGACAGCGACAGCGACAGCGACAGCGACAGCGACAGCGACAGCGACAGCGACAGCGACAGCGACAGCGACAGTGACAGTGACAGAGACAGTGACAGTGACAGCGACAGTGACAGTGACAGTGAGAGCCACAGCCACAGCGACAGTGACAGTGACAGTGACAGTGACAGTGACAGCGACAGTGACAGTGACAGCGACAGTGACAGTGACAGAGACTGTGACAGCGACAGCGACAGTGACAGTGAGAGCCACAGCCACAGCGACAGTGACAGTGACAGTGACAGTGACAGTGACAGTGACAGGGACAGTGACAGTGACAGCGACAGTGACAGCAACAGTGACAGTGACAGCGACAGTGACAGTGAGCACAGCCACAGCGACAGTGACAGTGACAGCGACAGTGCCAGTGACAGTGACAGTGACAGTGACAGCGACAGTGACAGTGACAGTGACAGTGACAGCGACAGCGACAGTGACAGTGATAGTGACAGCGACAGCGACAGTGACAGTGACAGCGACAGTGCCAGTGACAGTGACAGTGACAGCGACAGTGACAGTGACAGTGACAGTGACAGTGAGAGCCACAGTGACAGTGACAGTGACAGCGACAGCGACAGCGACAGCGACAGTGACAGTGACAGAGACAGTGACAGTGACAGCGACAGCGACAGCGACAGCGACAGCGACAGCGACAGTGACAGTGACAGCGACAGCGACAGCGACAGCGACAGAGACAGTGACAGTGACAGCGACAGCGACAGCGACAGCGACAGCGACAGCGACAGCGACAGCGACAGCGACAGTGACAGTGACAGAGACAGTGACAGTGACAGCGACAGTGACAGTGACAGTGAGAGCCACAGCCACAGCGACAGTGACAGTGACAGTGACAGTGACAGCGACAGTGACAGTGACAGCGACAGTGACAGTGACAGAGACTGTGACAGCGACAGCGACAGTGACAGTGAGAGCCACAGCCACAGCGACAGTGACAGTGACAGTGACAGTGACAGTGACAGTGACAGGGACAGTGACAGTGACAGCGACAGTGACAGCGACAGTGACAGTGACAGCGACAGTGACAGTGAGAGCCACAGCCACAGTGACAGTGACAGCGACAGTGACAGTGACAGAGACTGTGACAATGACAGCGACCGTGACAGTGACAGTGAGAGCCACAGCCACAGTGACAGTGACAGCGACAGCAACAGTGACAGAGACTGTGACAGCGACCGCGACAGTGACAGTGAGAGCCACAGCCACAGTGACAGTGACAGTGACAGTGACAGTGACAGTGACAGCCACAGCCACAGCCACAGCCACAGCCACAGCCACAGCCACAGCCACAGCCACAGCCACAGCCACAGCCACAGCCACAGCCACAGCCACAGTGACAGTGACAGCGACAGCCACAGCCACAGCCACAGCCACAGCGACAGTGACAGTGCTAACTAACAAAAATAACTTACCCTGGTTCCTTCGTACCCTTCTGGGCCAGAACTTCCTTTCGGGCCTTCGGGTCCCTTTAAGTAAAAAAAACAGTGTGTTTCTCTTTTATTAACATCCAATTCACAATCAATTTGAACACAGGAGCGATATAATTGTACGCGCGTGTTTAAATGCAAACCCTGGCCGGGAACGAACGTCGCGTGTAGCTGAAAATTTTGAGAGGGGCTTTATTTTTGAAAACTCTCTACGCAGACATTCATGTGATGAGACTAAAAATCAACTTAAACTGTAATGTACGTTTAAATGGCAAGCTAGATAAATTGTTCATCAAAAACAAAGCCGGGCTATCATCGGTCCTAGGCACGTTTACTATCGCCAGCTTCAACAAGATAAATCATTATAAAATAACCAAGATACTACGCACGCCCTCACTGGTCGAAAGGTGTGTTTAGAGCAGAGTATGTAAACACGATTGTGACGTTTTAGATTCGCGCGTATTTTTAAGAAATATTATACAAAAGCAATAGAGATCTTTTTCAGTGTTTACAAAGCCTCATCTTAACACTCGGAAGGCTGGGTGTAATTCTCGACTTAGTTCTCAGTTATGAGAACCTGAGACGCAGTCGAGGGTCTGCATAACAGTCTTGAATTCTCCCTACCTCCCTCTTGTTAAGACGAGGCTATGTAAACACGGAAAGAGTGCTCTGTAGCTTAATGATACACCAACTCACATTTGCTCCATCTGCACCAGTTTCGCCTGGCGGACCAGGAGGACCTTTAAAACCCTGCGAAGAAGGAAAAAAAAAGATTAAACTGTAGGATCTTTGGCTCGTCTAATTTTGCACGTATTTGAGAACTGTGCTTTCTCTTTCTTGTGAGCTGTGAAGGTAACTGGTTGATATGGCTTCAACGAAAAAGCTATAAATAAGGGACTGATAAAAACGTACAGGGATGGAGGTGAGGGGTTTGTCGGAGCATTTGAAATTAAGATGGTTAGAAAACACATGACCCACCCCTTTCATTTGGCACAAAACTGAGTGATCCACCCCTGCTGACAATTACATGACCAACCCCCTATAAAATATGACATTTTTGGTTGCATAATCCAACAAAATCACATTTTGTGCATGAAATCGTGGTATTAACAATAGTACAAAATCATCTAAAAATAATATTGTTTTCCTTTACTCTTCAGCATGTCGAATAAACGGAATATTTGGAACGTGTTTGGCTCGGAACTCCTTGTTCATTCCGTTAGACTTCTTAGCTTTCGTACAGATTTGGCAGTACATGGAATGCCTTCTCTATTCTACACCAGCCAAATGTACTTCTTCAGCCATGACTAGAAACGTTTCCGTCCTTTGGAAAAGAAAGGAGCTACCTCTGTTGTCGATTGTGTCAAATGTGTGCCAATTCCTATTACAACATAGCGCGCTCGCTGGTCCTGGCTAATTCCTATTGAGACATCATGGTAAAAATCTCTATTTACGCACAGCACTGCGTAAATGACATAACGTGTACAGTCTCATTTTAGCTGCAAAATTTCAGTAGAGTTTAGCCGCGGGTTCCTTTAGCGAAAGTTTCGGCAATGTGACCAGCACTCTGAACCGCCCCAAGCCCTACTTTGAGCCTTTGACTAAGAAGTTTACTAAAGCTTGCGTATTTTGACTTTGCTTGCCTAAAGAATTAAGAATTAAGAATTAAGAATTAAGAATTAAGAATTAAGAATTAAGAATTAAGAATTAAGAATTAAGAATTAAGAATTAAGAATTAAGAATTAAGAATTAAGAATTAAGAATTAAGAATTAAGAATTAAGAATTAAGAATTAAGAATTAAGAATTAAGAATTAAGAATTAAGAATTAAGAATTAAGAATTAAGAATTAAGAATTAAGAATTAAGAATTAAGAATTAAGAATTAAGAATTAAGAATTAAGAATCGCGAATCGCGAATCGCGAATCGCGAATCGCGAATCGCGAATCGCGAATCGCGAATCGCGAATCAAGAATCAAGAATCAAGAATCAAGAATCAAGAATCAAGAATCAAGAATCAAGAATCAAGAATCAAGAATCAAGAATCAAGAATCAAGAATCAAGAATCAAGAATCAAGAATCAAGAATCAAGAATTAAGAATTAAGAATTATTTGTTTTGTAATTTATTTCTTTAATAAGTGTTTAATATGTAAAATGTAAAATGCCCCTTTTCTGACCACATACTTACTTTCAATTAATACATGTGGTCACCCAACTAGTTTAGCTCTTTAGTTATTTTGGGTGACCAGCAACTGTATGTATTTTAAATTTCTTTCCCGTTTAATTTGTACTTAATGTTATTTTACAGTTCAAATAAACCTTGTTGTTATTGTTGTTGTTGTTGCATTTCCATGAATTCGAAGAAGCGAATTTTCCATTGAAAATTTTAGGAACCAGATGAAGCGTTTTCGCACGACTGTTGCTCAACTGATTGTGGCGGTTTTTTTTTAACCAGGCAATAGGATCCTTTGTTTTCCTTCACCATGAAGTGTGAGAACTTTGTAGTCAATCACAAATGAGACAAGTTTTAGCTCCCAAGTTGTCGCTTTGTTATATGTTATGCTTTTAGCTGTGCGTATATCAAGATACGGATGCACTTGTGAAGTTTGGAGAGCATTCAAGAAGCTAGAATTGCTCTCGGCTGCACCTCGAACAACTCTTACGCTTCTCTCGTGCTCTACATCCTTCTCGCGTACATCCAAAACTCGATATACGCATGCTAAGCATGAAGCCAATTGTTTATTATAAATGACCCACCCTCATGAATAGCTAAAAATTGAACGACCCACCCCTTACCGAGGGCTCAAAAAACTGATGACCAACCCCCTGGCCTCTTTGCTCCGGCCCACCCCTTCCACTCCTCCCCCCCCCCCCCCCCACACAAAGAAGGAACGTTTTGACCAGGCCCTAACAACAATAAAACTAACAGTCAACAGTTACAAATACAGAGTAATACATCACTACTAAATATTAATTACATCAATATATGCAATATTATTATAAGATAAAAACGCGCGATAAAACCTCATATTCAGATTATCAACTCGTAAAATGATGTATTTCCGAAAATGCTCAAGAAGGACATTTCAAAGATAGTTGGTTAACACATGATATATCTTTTTGGCACGCAACAAGAACATTCAGTGATATCATACTGGTGGTCCATCGTCTCCCGCATTTCCTTCTCTCCCTGGTAAACCGAACGCTCCCTGCCAAAAATGAGAAACAAGCGATTAAGGTCTGATGTCAATAGTGGTGTCTCTAGTCTGCTTTTCATTGTCGTCACATCCTCCTAACACCTCGAGGGGGTGGATGAGACCACAGTCTGTTTATACATGTGTTATTATAAACAAGTTTTGCTAAGCCAAGTCTGTGCGCATAATATTAACGTTACCACTATTGTTTACTTACCCCTTTTCCATGTGTTCTTCTGACATTCGATTCCAATTTTGAAATTTGGGCCCCGGTCATAATTCGCAGGCGCAGATCCACACCGGTATTCACCGTTTTACGGAAATCGGTCAGATGTTTCAGAATTACTCAATGACCCAAGAAAGGGGATCTTAGCCAAATTAAATCAAAAACATATCCTGACGGGTGGGGCATGGTCCCGGACCCTTCTAGAAGCCAGCACCTGTTGTGCTCGTTGTTTACGCACACTTCATGTTCTTTCGTACTCTGCCTCACGTCATAACACCCAATTTCTCTACCTAATACTGTTAACTAGAATTCTCAGGATCTGAGTCTCACTTCGTATCCTTTAGGTCCTGAATCTCCGTCTTTTCCAGGCAACCCAATCTAGAAAAAGAGAATGAAATCACAATTTATGGATTAATTAAGACGCTTTGAGTTGAAATGACGTCTTGATCAGCGTTGTACCGTGACAACAATAATAATAATTATTATACATTGAACCCTCTAACCCTTTTCTGATTGGCCAAAAATGTACAGTGAATTTTCGAAATCAGCGTACTTCACGTCATAACTGCAGATTATACAATAATCATGTCAAGGTCACGGGTTCAAGGTTCAATGTATAATAAAACGAGTATTAGATTATTCGATAAAAGATATATAAAAAAGAGTTGACACTGGCTAAAATATTGTGATGGACGTTTCGGCAACTGCTGTTGCCTTCTTCAGCAAAAATGCAAATATCTAACGGCGTCCTGATGGTATATAATGTGTGTTGAAATTAAATCGCACCTAGAAATTTCAACACACATTATATACCATCAGGACGCCGTTAGATATTTGCATTTTTGCTGAAGAAGGCAACAGCAGTTGCCGAAACGTCCATCACAATATTTTAGCCAGTGTCAACTCTTTTTTATATATCTTTTATCGAATCTTTTAATATGCCTGGCTACACACCAAACATTTTGAGTATTAGATTCGGTTTTTGTGATATCAAGAATAATCAAGGTCTAGCTCGGTAAGGGTTATCAGCCTCAGCCTTCGGCTTCGGCTGATAACCCTTACCTTGACCTTGATTATTCTGGATATCACAAAAACTTTATCCAATAATTGTTTATAACAACAACAAGAAACAACCACAGACAAACCACGTACCCCGGAACGTGGCAAATCAGGAACTACGCTGACTTGAATTAAAGGCCCTTTCTCTCCTGGAATTCTCTAAATTTGAAGAAAAGAAACAACATAAACAACAACAAAGCTAAAACATAACTCTAATAAAATATTATTATATTTATCAGTGTGTAATCTGAGCACCACTTCGTCGTGATACCGCTTCGTCCATATCGCACCATGAAATAAAACGCAGTATAATCTATTAATTAACTGCTTTACCATTCACTGACTTGAAGATGCATTTTCAGAGAATCTGTTCAATAGACCGACTATCATTTAGTGGTTTGCACTGTGATGCAATCAAAAATAAAAATCGTCGCTGTTCAATAAATTAAGTCAAGAATCTGGGATATAACACATGATTGATATATAAACAATCTCGCCACGATTTAGGTCTGTGTGGTTTTTCATGTGCACGTTATTCGGAAAAGTGCTTCACCCAGCTGCTTCACCCAATTTTATAGAGCTTTGTATGGAGACGCCAAGTTGGTGCCCTTCCGAGGGTCATCAACATGGCGTGAACATGACAGAAACATCTGTCATTGAAAGTTACCATTGAAACGAAAAATAATTAGAGTTAAGACACATTGAAAGTAATAATTCTCTGTTTAGTTAGCAAAAACCTGAGCGATAACTCCTGTATTGACCTATACGAAAGCCCTCTCGGGCCGCCATTTTAATATCACGCAACGCAAAAACTTTGAAATGCAAACGTCCTCTGCAACAAAATGAGGAACTCTGCCGACCTTTAACGTTCATAGAGAGTCTTCTATCTGATGAAACTAAAACTTTAAAAGGATTCGCTCCGACGAAGGGCTAACGCTCGAAACGTCAGCTTCCGAATCTCTTTACGGTGGACAATTCACATAATCAACCCAGTTGATAAAACCAAATTATCTTGTAATACTCCCACCGACACAGCACCACAGTTTCTTTAGAAACTTGCCCCCCTTAAAACTTTTGAAGGATTGGTTATAAATGAAGACGTCACACGAAAACGGCAATTTGACACATTGGTAAGCGTGTGACCGATGTTTTAAATATGATTTACTGGTGAGCCTGTGACTGATGTTTTGAATATGACTTACTGGTAAGCCTGTGACTGATGTTTTCAATATGCCTTACTGATAAACCTGTGACTGACCTTTTGAATATGATTTACTGGTAACTCTGTGACTGATGTTTTGAATATGACTTACTGGTGAGCCTATGACCGACGTTTTGAATATGATTTACTGGTAAACCTGTGACTTATGTTCTGAATATGAGTCAACGTGGTTTAAAATTTCTCCATCTAAATGTGTGCTCTCTACTTCCCAAAGTTGACGAGCTTCGACTGCTCTTACTGCGCTACAAGGACATTGATTTCTTTTCCGTCACTGAAACATACTTATCACCGAATATTTCAGATGATGAAATCGGCATTCCAGGTTATACTATTTATCGTTTGGATCGTCAAGCGCAATCAAAGGGTGGCGTTGTTCTTGTTTACGTAAGGAACTGTGTGTCTGTATCAAGGCGCAATGATTTGGAATCGAAATCTATTGAGGGAATTTGGCTGGAGATTCTTATCACAAAGTCTAAAAATATTCTGTTTGGATCCCTGTACCGTCCTCCGCTTAGTTCTCAGTTTTGTAGTGCTGACTTCAACGCTATATTGTAAGACACTCTAGGCATAACGGCGACTGAAAACAAAGAAATATTGTTGGTTGGTGATCTAAATGCAAATTTTCTACCCAGGCAATGTACTGATAGAATCTCAAGAGAGGTGAAGGACTTGTTAAAAGGCATTGGTATGTCACAGCTTATCAAGGAACCCACTAGAATCACTGAACACAGTAGCTCTTTGATTGACGTAATTCTTTCGACACACCCACACAATATTCCGCTGGTGAATGTTATTCCTCTGGGATTAAGTGATCACTATATGGTCGGTTGTGTTCGGTAAATGAACTCCTTTAAATTCCAAGCACGAACAATTAAATGCCGCAACTGCGCTAAGTACAACAAAGAAGCATTCAACAATGATCTTCGGAGTGCCTCGTGGGATGTAGTTCTGACAAGCTCTGATGTAAACTTCGCTTGGACAAACTTTTAGCGCATTTTTCTGGAAATTTGCGATCGTCACGTGCCATTGCTCACTAAAAAGGTTCGAGGCAGCCAGAATCCATGGATGTCCTCTGCCATTTCTAATTTAATGTCGACCAGAGACTATTACCAAAGAAAAGCAAAGAGATCTGGGAGAGATGAGGATTGGTCTTCATATCGCTTGTTTAGAAATAATATAAGGTCACCGCTGCTATACGACACGCTAAGTCTGATTATAATCGAAACTTAATCCAAGAAAATCTCGACAACCCACGTAACTTTTGGAGGTCTATGAAGAAAATCTTCCCTAACAAGTCGTCAAATGTGGACTCACTCAATTAATCAACTGAAGTGCGAGGGGCAGATGATCACGGAAAAGGAGAGTATTGGAAATCATTTTTGTAAATACTTCTCTGAGATTAAGCTACGAATCTCTAATCAATTCAAAAGAAGTCCTATAGCCTCTACCATGTGTCGTGCGTTTACTGCCGATACATTCCACTTGGCACAGGTCACTAATAGTTTCATTTACAAACAGTTACTACAGTTAAAGGCATCAAAAGCAACAGGTCTTGATGGTATTCCGTCCAGGTTGCTGAAGGATAGTGCTGTAACTATCAGTATATTTTTGACACACATTGTTAATTTGTCTATTACGAGTCAACGTATACCTCATGATTGGAAACATGCTAAAGTCGTTCCAATTTACAAAGAAGGGGCGAGGGACGAGATTGATAATTATCGCCCGATTTCAATTTTGCCTGTGGTGTCGAAAATTCTTGAAAGGGCTGTCCAACAACAATTGGTGGATTATCTGGAGTCGCATGGCCTTTTTTCTAGATACCAATGTGGATTCCGTCATAAGTATTCGACACAGAGTGCAATTATGTTTCTATGTGACTCCGTAAGAAGGAACATGGATGCTGGTCAGCTAACAGGTGCTATTTTCATAGACTTTCGTAAGGCATTTGACACTATTGATCATAAGGTTCTGCTTGATAAACTGCAGCTGTTTGGAATTTATGATAGTGAACATCGTTGGATGACCGATTATCTTACAGATCGTACCCAATCAGTTTTCGTAGGAGGAGTTCTGTCTTGCCCACAACAAGTGGTTTCTGGAGTTCCGCAAGGTTCTATTCTGGGCCCTCTACTTTTTTCCTTGTATGTTACGGATTTGCCGAATTGTTTGCGAGCTGCCAATGTGCTAATGTATGCTGATGACACCGTCATTTATTATGCAGCCTCAGATGCGAACCAGCTGGAGCGAGTGTTAAATGTCGACATGGCTCAAGTTCCTTCACGATTGGTCTACTAAGAACGAACTGTTTATTCATCCTAAGAAGAGTTGAATATGTGATCTTTGGAACGGCTATGAAACGCAACCAGATTAACTCTGACAATCTTAGTGGTGTTTATTTAGGAGAACAAGTTCTTAATTGTAGACCTTTCTATAAGTATTTAGGTGTCTATCTAGATCAATCTCTATCTTTTAAGGAACATGTCACTCGACTAGTTAATAAGGTATCTAGATAGCTTGGCTTGTTAAGTAGAGTAAGAAATAGCCTCACTGTCCATGCAGCTGAAAGGATTTTTACAGCTATGATTCTTCTTAAATTGGATTATTGCGATTTTGTTTGGAACAACTTGGCACATTCGAGATATCATGCATTAGAGCGTTTACAAACGAGAGCTGCTAGAATTATTTTAAAGGATAGTAGCCTTAGCCACGAGCATTTGTTACGACAATTTAGTTGGATGTCACTAAGGTACGTTGTAATATGTATATTGTCACTTTTGTCTTTAAATGTGTCCACAACATTGCTCCAGATCTCTTCAAGGAGTATTTTGTCAGAACTTTTCACAATTATTCCACTAGGCGCAATGGTCTCGACATCTTTGTCCCAAAGGTTTCAACTGAATCTGCAAAGAAAGGCTGTTACTTTTTCGGAGCTCAAGTTTTTAATAATTTGCCATCGAGTATGAAAGAAACCGAATCTCTTTTAATTTTTAAAACATTGGTTAAGGACTTTTATATTGGAAACTCTTAGAATTTTTAATTATTGTATATATCATCTTACTTCATTTTGTAATGTTTTTAGGACTTTTAATGTTATTTTAATTCTATTTTTAGTTGTTCAGGGCACCCCTTGATAACAGCATTTGCTGACGGGTTTACCCTGATTAAATATGTCAATATTATTATTATTATTATTATTATTATTATTATTATTATTATTATGACTTACTGGTAAGCCTGTGACTGATGCTTCGAAAATGACTTACTGGTTAGTCGGTGACTGATGTTTTGAATATTACTTTGTGGTTAGCCTGTGACTGATGTTTTGAATATGACTTACTGGTTAGCCTGTGACTGATGTTTAAAATATGACTTACTGGTGAGCCTGTGACTAACGTTTTGAATATTACTTACTGGTAAGCCTATGACTGATGCTCTGAATATGACTTACTGGTGAGCCTGTGACTGACGTTTTGAATATGATTTACTGGTAAACCTGTGACTTACGATCTTACTGGTTAGCCTGTGACTGATGTTTAAAATATGACTTACTGGTGAGCCTGTGACTGATGTTTTGAATATGACTTACTGGTTAGCCTGTGATTGATGTTCTGAATATGACTTACTGGTTAGCCTGTGACTGATGTTTTGAATATGATTTACTGGTAAGCCTGTGACTGACGTTTTGAATATGACTTACAGGTAAGCCTGTGACTGATGTTTCGAAAATGACTTACTGGTTAGCCTGTGACTGATGTTTTGAATATGACTTAGTGGTAAGCCTGTGACTGATGTTTCGAATATGACTTACTGGTTAGCCTGTGACTGATGTTTTGAAAATGACTTAGTGGTAAGCCTGTGACTGATGTTTTGAATATAACTTACTGTTTTTTTTTTTACTGGTTAGCCTGTGACTGATGTTCTGAATTTGACTTAGTGGTAAGCCTGTGACTGATGTTTTGAATATGACTTACTGGTAAGCCTGTGGGACTGATGTTCTGAATATGACTTAGTGGTAAACCTGTGACTGATTTCTGAATATGACTTACTGGCAAGCCTGTGACTGGTGCTTTGAATATGACTTACTGGCAAGCCTGTGACTGATGCTTTGAATATGACTTACTGGTAAGCCTGTGACTGATGTTTTCAATATGACTTACTGGTAAGCCTTTGACAGATGTTTTGAATATGACTTACTGGTAAGCCTCTGACTGATGTTCTCATAGTCATAGTCATAGTCATTTTTCTTGGACAATTCTGTCCAAGGGGGAAAGTTGCAGTGAGGTTAACCCTATGTGAAGCACCAACCCATGAGATAAGGCCAGACCACAACACCGGGAACTACGTGCCCTACTCCTTTCGATAAGTGCGTGGGTTCTTTAACGTCCCATGCTAACCATGTAACACTGAAGATGCAGGAGACGTGGCCTTCGGTTTATAGTCCTTATCAGAGAAGACTTGAACGTCTAACCATTTGCAGATGAAATTTCAAAGGCACACATTCTGCTCTACCAACTGAGCTAACCAGGCGGCGGTCAAATGTTCTGAACATGACTAAGTGGTAAACCTGTGACTAATGTTTTGAATACGACTTACTGGTAAGCCTGTGACTGATGCTTTGAATATGACTTACTGGTAAGCCTGTGACTTATCCTTTGAATATGACTTACTGGTAAACCTGTGTCTGATGTTCTGAATATGATTTACTGGTAAGCCTGTGACTGATGTTTTGAATATGACTTACTGGTAAACCTGTGACTGATGTTTTGAATATGACTTAGTGGTAAGCCTGTGACTGATGTTTTGAATATGACTTAGTGGTAAGCCTGTGACTGATGTTTTGAATATGGCTTACTGGTAAGCCTGTGAAACTGATGTTCTGAATATGACTCAGTGGTAAACCTGTGACTGATGCTTTGAATATGACTTACTGGTAAGCCTGTGACTGATGCTTTGAATATGACTTACTGGTAAGCCTGTGACTGATCCAGGTGGGCCTGGAGGGCCTTGACGGCCTGGTTCTCCTCTGGAACCTTCTCCACCTTTGTTCCCAGGGAATCCCTAAAAGATATCAAAAGTAAGTAAGTGACATTTATTTATCCTCCTGGAGGATATCTGGTTTGCATATCTTGAAAGTTAAGCCTTTTTTTAAGTTTGCCGTTTGTTATCTGTGTTAATCCTCTCCATACTTAATCATCCTTGTTCCTTTATGGTTGATTATTATCTTATCGGTGTTCTCTATCTTAGTAAACTGCTATTTTTAAGTTTCCTTCACTTGTACATGGGCCAAAATACTACAAAATATCGTGACTGCCTTTCTTTAAAGCCCGGCAATTACACTGCATTGTTGGTTTTCACCGGTTATGTGATCAAAGACTAAAAATCGTAACCATTTAATAAATAAAGTCAAGAATCTGGAATATGATAGACGATTGATATATTATCAAACTCGCCAAGAATTAGGTTTCTGAAGTTTTTCATTTGCGAGTTACACGTATTCGGAGAGACCCTTGGAGGGGCGCAAATATGGC
The DNA here is from genome assembly GCA_964020085.1 of Micromussa lordhowensis. Lineage (NCBI taxonomy): Eukaryota > Metazoa > Cnidaria > Anthozoa > Scleractinia > Lobophylliidae > Micromussa > Micromussa lordhowensis. The sequence goes on along the minus strand of OZ026601.1, from coordinate 35,311,164 downwards.
GGCCGTAAAGTAACAGAAACATCTGTCATTGAGTTTTGCTATGGAAACTAAATGTTACTACTCTAGAGCTACGACACCTTGAAACTAATTATTCTTCTCATGCAAGAATTGTTCACTTAGCAAACACAAAAGTGATAACTCATCTTTTGATCAACTCGATAGCCTTCTCGGGCCGCCATCTTATGTCACACAACGCAAAAGCTTGGAAACTCAAACATGCTCTATAACAAAACGAAGAACCCTGTCGAGCTAAAACGTTGTAAAACGTCCAGTTCCTAAAGGGTCTTCTATTCAATAAAACTAAAACCTCTGAAGGAGAGTTCATTTTGGAATATGACTACGTCGCGTGAACACCAAGAAGGAACACATCACTTATTTTGCCTGATGACGTCATACATGACTGTAACAGGGCCTCCTTATCATTCATGCCTGTTCATCAACATCCTCATACTAGTAGGGCAAAGAAGAACTTTGCTAGTTTACGGAGCAGACGTGATTAATTATTTGCTACATGTACCTTCTGTCCCTCAGGTCCTAATTCACCACGCGTGCCTCGTGCTCCAG
>OZ026601.1:35303100-35308100 GCA_964020085.1 Micromussa lordhowensis | reverse complement strand
GAGTTTTTACAATCATGTCATTGGCTTTCTTTAGATTTATCGTCGCACCATTCCTTAAACTTTTTTTAGTTCTGAATTCATTAGCAATTCTAATGATTTTAAATCTTTTGCAGAAGCAAACAAGCAAGTATCGTTCGCAAATATCTTAAATGACCTCAAAGGACCTCAGAGCAATTAGGGAGGTCGTTGATGTATATCAAAAATAGCAAAGGGCCTAACGAACTTCCTTGAGGGACACCGCAGACCATGGTTTGATAGGACGGCTTGGTATCACCCAAGGCGACGTATAGATCGTTGTCACTGTCACGCAATAAAAAATAAATCGAAAACCATTCAGTGGATAAAGTCAAGAAATTGTGATCTCGTTGTAAAAACAAAAAGACTCTGTGCGTTTACCAAAAACCGCAGATATTCGTCGAAATGTTTCGCAGAAATTTACAGAGCTTAGCATGGAAACGCCATGTTGGTGTACATCGAGCGGGCCGGAAAATAGTGTAAACATCTGGAACTTACTTTAGCTATCTAGGCGACCTATAATCACTTTAAGCACTTTTCCTAATGCTTCTAAAAAAGTTACAAATCATGAGATAGGTATATATTTTACGGCAAATACGATCGGAGCTTTGTGTCCCGAACCTACATAACTCTGAAATTCAAAATGCTCTGATTTCCAAACAAAGCACGCTATTGAGCTGTAAAATTGTAAACAGATATAAATATACGGTCTCTTATGCCCGATGAGGATAAAAACTTTGGTGGCTCTTTGGTTTCGGATTTTAGAAAGCGATGACGTCACGTGAAAACGATCTATTGTTTCCTATTTGTAAGATAACTCTCAAACCAGGCCATCGGTACCCCTCTTATTTCGTGTAATTCTTATTTTTGTAGAAGGATGCTGTGGTTGACCGTATCAAAAGCTTTCGAGAAGTCTAAGAAAATGCGACTTGTATATAGATTGTTGTCAATTGCTTTTCTTAAAGTATCCGCAATTTCAGTTATGGCTTGGGCGGTGGACCTTCCCTTACGAAATCCACATTGATATTCAAAAAAAATGTCCAGTTTCTCGAAATAGCAAATAAGTTGTTTGTAAACCAGTTTTTCCAATATTTTGTAAAGGGCTGACAGTGTTGAAATAGGACGGAAGTTCGTCGGATCAGTCATTTCGCCTCCTTTATCAACCGGTGTAATCTTTGATATGGCATAATTCCTTGCGAGAGCGATAAATTAAAAAGTCTAGTTAGGGGTTCACTTATAAAATTGCATGCTAACTTAATGCACCTGGGGGCGTACCTATAAAGGACTTATTTAGTTTTAGCCCAATCAACGCATCCTGAGCTTCGTGATTGCAAATACCGCGGAATATAAAACATTTTTGGAGCCGCCTACGAATGAAATTAGTACGGCTTACACTGTTATTTGGGAGATGTGCCGCGAAGTCTTGCCCAACATTTATAAAGTGGCTGTTTAACTGATGGCAAATACTTGCCTTATCATTGTAACACTTTCCTTTATACAAGAGGTTTTGAATTAACGTACCCTGTTGGGCTTTTTTTATAATCGTTCCTATCAACTTCCACGTTGCCTTTAAGTTAACACTGAACATTTCAAATTGAGTTTTGAAGTAGTTTGTCTTGGAAACGTCTTTTACTTGTTCAACTTGTTGTTGTATTTCTTATAGTGTTTAACCTTGTTTGGGTCATTGCTTAAAAAATGAGTCGCGAAAAGCTTTTGTCTTTTCTTAAATGATTTAAAAGTAGCGCTCGTTACCCATGGTTTTCTGAATTGTTTTCGCGTTTTATTCGAAAGCTTTCGAACTGGCGCATGTTGCTGAAAGGTTTCGGCAAATGCATTCATACTTTCATTGATGCCTTCTCCTATCAATTTCTGAAATTTCTTTAAAGAAGAGATCTTTGTTGAACTGATTAGAATTGAAAAATCTTTATGGATGCGTGATTCGTTTGTTATTGAAAATTTGTGAGCAATAGCGCAAAACACCGGAAGGTCGTCCGAAATACCGGCTAAGCAAATACCAGATTATAATACCTTTTGGGGAACGTTTGTATAAATATGGTCGATTGATGTTTTGCTGTGGTCTGTTATGCGGGTAGCCTTTGTAGCAATAGGCATTAAGCTTGAGTCCAGAAGCATATCTAGGTAATCTTCGGTTCAATTATCATTGCAATACTGCAAGAAGTTTATGTTGGTATCGCCTAATATAATAACCTGCCTGTGCTCCTATTGTTTAAATATCGCAATCGCTCCTTCATAACCTCATGAAAGCTTTCAAAGTTGCTTTACGGGTGTCGATATACGCATCCAATAATAACATTTTGTTTTTTTTACTCGTGGTCTCGATTCAGGATTCAACATTTTCGGCAGGAAGTTTAAGGGCGTGTCTTCTTTTGAAGTTTAATTCATCTGCTAAATGAAGACCAAAGCCTCCTTCGGAAGTTTTTCAATTTTTATTTAAAAATGAATATCCCGGTATGCTAATATTTCAAAGGTAATTGTCATAAATATCATTTAACATCGTTAAAGTTTTAGACAGGCTGCGCATATTACAGTGAAAAATTGAAAACCCCTTTTTTGTGAGCTGCAAAATAGTCCAGTCTGTTTTATAGTGTGGTATTTTGACTCAAGATAGTTTCCACACGGTATATTTTAATTTTCAAGTGTTTTCTCTGGGCTTTCTATTACATCCTGGAAAAGGTCTTTAGAATCTAAGCGACTAGAGCGCTTTCTTGGTGAAATTCATCAAGCCTCAAAAGTAAACACATCGCTATAAAGTCATGTCGTTTTATGTCCAACTAAAACGTCCTCGTCATTTAAAAAAAAAAAGAATCCGATTTCCAATCACGGTAATTGTATGGCGCTGGTTGTTTATCACCTCGTATTCAATGCGCGTTCGGGAAAGTAGTTGTTAAATATCAGATCTAAAAGCACAGAAAGAAACAGCAGATATAGATTCACTTACCGTTACGCTAATAGATCCTACAGACGCAAGAAAATGGAAAAAAAATAGTGACAAGTTAACATTGAACTAGCCTGACTAACTTTGAATCCTCAAATCTTCCCGTGCCCGAAGTCTGAGATGTTTGAATTCTAAAGTGATGACATAGCTTTCAAGAGACTGGTCAACTCTTATTCCCGAGAAATTATGGTCGATCATAAGGCCCTTGATCATTGGACGTACACGCAAACTCATTCGCGCACTTTACTACAAGTGGGAGGAGGCGCGGTGGCCTCATGGTTAGTGTGCTCGACGCTCCGGGTTCGAGTCCTGGCCGGGGACATTGCGTTGTATTCTTGGGCAAGACATTTTACTCTCACGGTGCCTCTCTCCACCCAGGGCGGGGTTGTTGAAAAGCCGGTTAACGCTAACCCAGGATTAAAAGGTAACCAAAGTATTAATTTTTCTTGTATAATTTTTTTTCGCTTCCTCATCCTATTTTTTGTTTAGTTTGAGATTATTCAAATTCAAAAGAGAAGGCCAAACAATATAAACAGAAAATCTCTCCGAAAAGTTGCAAAACTAAACTCAAAATTCTCGCTAACCCTGGGTTAGCTTAATCGGGCTTTGAACAACCCGGCCCAGGTGTATAAATTGTTATTGCTACAATAGATACTCCACAATATGGTGAGACACTTAAATTTGTGTATATAAAGTACCAACCGATCTTAGTAATTGCACTTGTAATTTAAAAAAAAACAGTCTAAAAAAGGGAAATATTTCAATTACAGGGGGCGGGAGTCAAACCCTGTCTATCAGCTTCACAAGCAGGCGCGATAACCACTACAAACCAGCGAGTTGTTACCCTTAGTATCCCTTACTAAGAGCTAACCAAGTAGGCTAACCGAAGCGCTTTGTAGGCTAACGGGAGAGAAATAGTAGGCTAACCGGAGTGAATAGTAAACTGCAGTGGATTTTTAAAGGATTATTGCTAGAATGGATACTCCAAAGTATGGTGAGACGCTTCGTGACACATAAACAGGTATAATCAGATCGGCTGGTACATTATATACATTCATACATTCTAGTAATAACCGTGTATAAATGGGTACTGGCGAATTTAACGCTGGGGGTAACCCTGCGATGGACTAGCGTCCCATCCAGAGGGAAGTAGAAATATTCCTAGTAGCTTCATCCTACTAAAACCGGGATAAGCTCCGGCCTAATGAACCACTTGGCTGGTATGCAGACTTAACCTACTACAAGTGGGGAAGGGGATAGATGAAGCCATTCCCTGGGATTTTGTTGATTGTACTACTAACATCTGAAATGTTAAAATTATCCTCCGCTTGGTCCAAAAGAAAATGTAGTTTTTGTTGGTCATGCCGTCGTTTCACATGATCAGGCTCAAGGAGAAATATAAAGTACCGCCGAAACCAAAAACATTCGAAGGCCTTACCCATGGTGCAAGTTTTATCGTTACTGAATACCTTTGGGATACTTAAGGGAAGGAAGAACCCCCCTGCCTCTGGAAGAAATAGCAACTCTCGGCCGATTTGAGACAACTTTCCCCAACCCCCGCTCTATTGTCTCACTCACTTGGGCAAATTGACTGGGCCACTTGGTTAATCAGGTTAGGTAGCTCACTCGCTTCGGGAACAAAGAAAACGCCTTTGTTTTTCAGTCTCTCCAATTCACGGTAGTGATACTTGGCCTGTCCTGCCCCAACAGTGTAAATCTCGAAGTTCCTGGCTTTCAGTTTTTCAGCTGGTACATAAGGATTTCCCGGAGGAGTTTGAACACCATCGGTTACGATTAAAACAACCTGCACGAAAAAAGAAGAGACAGTTCAGATTTAGAATCAGTCTAGTCCAGATTGGGTCCAGGCCAAATTTGGTCTGGGTCAGATTGGGTCCAGATCAGATTAGGTCCAGACCAAATTTGTTCCAGACCAGACTGGGTCCAGGCCAGATTAGGTCCAGACCAGATTGGGTCAAGACCAGATTGGGTCCAGACCAGACTCGGTCCAGGCCAGGTTTGGAACCGTTCT
>OZ026601.1:35295600-35298100 GCA_964020085.1 Micromussa lordhowensis | reverse complement strand
GGGAAATTTCCAACAAAAGGCGCTAATTATCAACATCTTACTGCGTCTGCGTATGTCGGCTTATGCTTATGCTTATGTCAAAGTGTGAACCAGCCCTAAGGCGGGAGTACACATGAAAGCCGTATTTTGGCTGGGTATTATGTTTTTTTATGCAAATATCTTGTTTACGTTTCAAGCAATCAAGAATCTCTCTGCTCATTTCACATATCTATGTTTTGGGTTGTTTTGGAAATTGTTTGGTGATTTTTAGGTATATTTGGAGAGAAATAGTTTTTCTCAAAGGATTAGTAAAATTGATGGAAATAGGAAATTTTGAAGATTTGTTGTTGTTTTAAAATAGAGTTTGAAATTAAAAAATTGGTAGACACACTCCAAACAGTTGCCCAACAACCTGGGGTGCCATTGTGCGGTCGGGCAACTGTCTGGTGGTGTTCCATAACCCTTTTTTTTCCCTTTCAACCTCTCTTTAAACTTACCAAAATTTCACTTAAATTCACATGTACCCCCGCCTTAAAAATATCACAAACCGAAAATTTTGGCAAATTCTTTTTGTGTGTTTGTCTAAGTTTCATCTTAGGGGTTATATCTTGGGGTTATAGACACTTACATCGATAAAAAAAATACCAAATTATTTCTGTTATTGTTCTTGTTCTTTTTATCAGCTTGTTGATATTTGCACTGCATGTCCACGATTGAATGACTCAATAAAACCCTAGAAAATACATCTTGAAAATCTTGTAGAAATTGACAAAAATAGTTTCCGATAAAAATCGATGATAATCGATAACAGTCGATAAATCAATCCTTATCGATTTCCATCGGAAATTGATATCAATCGAACTCACAACTTTATTCCTTTATCGATTCCTATCGAGTGGTATCGGATTGATGTCGATTGTTATTGATTGTTATCGATTATCGGTTAATCGATTGACTACGCCTGGACATCTATTGTAGTGATTTCCCCCGTGTCCCGTAATTATCCTGCATCTTAACAGAGAGTGGTTTGCAATTGAGTGTAGTAAACTCCAAACCCAAAGCAATCACTTACCAATTATACAACTCAGTTGATCTCAAACAGTAGTAAAACCAAACCCAAAACAAAGGTAATTGTGTAATAACTTTCGACACTCCACTGAAAATCGCTCTAAACGCTAACAGCGCTAAACCCCAGTAGGGCTTCCAAAATTTCGTCGAGGTCATTTTTAGTTCTCTATATCGTTTTATTACACATGTGACTGTTGTTTTCGGACGTTACACGGCTGGCACAATGCCGTTTGTTTGTCTCGGTATCAGAACTATTTCTCTTCTTCATATGATATGATTAGCTCTTTGTTGCGTTATTAGCAACTGTCACTATAATTGCAGAAACAAAGATGGAAATATATAAATGCGATGTCAGTAATTATTTAATTTACGTACGTCGATTAAATGTTGAAAACTCGCCAGGAATAGCCGGGGAATAGCATATATATAGCAACAGCCGACGAGAGATCGCGGTCATGAAAGACAATTATCTTTGTCCATCATGTGCAGCTCACACAAGAAACCTGGCACAAAATTCGTCCGGATGTCGACCGAATACTTCGTTACAGGGCATTTGAGATTAAGAACACTTCACTGGAAGTTTGGTAGAACATGAACCATTCGTAGAAGTTGCAAAAATATCACAATATAACGTTTCTAAAATATTGCACGTTACGTTACAGCTACTTACGTGCTGTGGATGTTTTCACCAGAAAGAGGCCAAGAAGAAGTAATCGAGGCACAGTAGATATATACATGGTCTGTCCTCGCACTGCTAGTGGCTAATGACACTACTCTCAGACCATTGAGAAAGCCAGCACTGGCCAAGAACGATGGAACAGATCGAGAGTCTGTCGCGTGCGCGTGAGAACAAGACTCAATAGGCCCTTGTGAAATATGAGTTGCTGTCGTTTGGCTCCAAGGACATCGGCATGCACCAGGTTCATTCAGACATTGTAACACAACGTTATCGTAACGGTTCAACTTTCGTCCTTTTAGGATATTGTTTGAGAAAAAAAGTATTTTTAGAGGGTTTTTATATCACTTAATGAACGATAAAGGGAACCTATGCCAAGATATATACTGGTGTTTCCAAACAGGGCTCATTTTGAGAAGTCCATGAACAAGATCTAGGAGAGACCCGATGTTGTGTCTAGCCGGGTTAATAATTTATTGTTCTGAGTGAAATATTTTTCTATAGCTCACCGGTGCGTTAGCTTTTAATTAACCGAGTCGTTGATGAGCCCAGGTTTTCGATGATTTTGGCTTGTGTGTGCTTGGTTAATCCATTTTTATCTCCGACTGTTTCACGCCTGTAATTGAAATCATTTGTCGGCGATGAGTTGTGAACAAGACAAAAAGGCATTTATAATGGAAACGAATGAAAGAACGCATCATTGTTCTACTATTTGACCTGCCATAGGATTCGGACTTACAGTATGTGAATTGTGTTCGTTGAGTTATTACGAGCCCG
>OZ026601.1:35240600-35293100 GCA_964020085.1 Micromussa lordhowensis | reverse complement strand
CGGATTATCTACATGCACGGTACTCAAGGTGAGAAAAAATGTAATATTTGACATTGCCTTTGTTGTGAAAGCCTGAAATCATAGAGGATTTTAATCAAGTCCGCGACAAAACCTTTCGCCTTTCAGTCGCGTAGAGGATTGAATAATTGCCCCCGCAGGGATTTCGCCCAGAGGCTAAATCCCGAGGAGGCACCCTAGTAACTCGCGCGTATATTTAGGACAGTACGTACAGTTCAAATATGCAGTCGGTATACTAGAAAGAATCTCGATTTGCTCGAACAGGACTACTATACCACGCTTATATGACCCGTAACCAATCAGGAGCCGAGAAAGACAATAGGCTATTGTTTCGAGAACAATAGACTCTATTGTTTTCCAAATCCAAGATGGCCGCCACAAATTTCAGCCAATCAGGAGGTGAATTAAGAATTCAAGATGGCGGTGCCCATGAAAGTCGGCCATGTTGGAAAACAGCCCACCAGCCTCAACGGAGGACTGGGATCGGTCTTACAGATTTCCATGGCGACACAAATCACGCCAGGGTTTTCGCAAAAATGTCACGCAAAATTCACGTGACTAACTTTGATAAATAGGAGTTTGTTTTTGGGCGAGAAAATTGACCACTGGACTCGAATGCCTGGGATCAGTCTTTTCATATTTTTTCCCCTCGGACTCGAGAATCAATCTATACACATGTCATTGAAATGTAATACAATTGTATTTATTAGAAATCCTAATTTTTTACAGGCGGGACGTGTGCGGTTCCTTGTGACCCGCGCCCATTAAAATGTTTATAAAAAATGTACTTGTCCAGGACTGTTTCAAAAATTATAAATCATAATAATTGTTTGTATCTCTTGATCGCAAAGGCAAGATTTCTTTTTGCAAATCGCACTTCACTCATGTTCAGACAGCCAAGATCACGATCGATATACAATGAATCAATGAGCTCAAGTATCGAAGCAACGTACGGATAAAGGACCATCAAGTCCGAGTACAACAACGACCGACTGTTTTCTTTCTCCACGACGTCGATCCATGCTTCGAGCCGATGGTATAGTTTTGAGCATTTTCTACCACATTTATTGAGGGCGTCCATGATCTAAAAAGAAATTCGTGCATCAGAAATCTCTCTACATAGGAAGCGTACGGACTTTCTCAAAGACTTACCTCTTGAAAACAAAACAAGAAAACTCTCTTTCAAAATGACTCTTCTTTAACCTTTCTTCAATAATCTAGTTGTTTGGTGTGCTGAACGTTGTCACAAATAAAATGACTACATGACTTTTATACAAAAACGGATATCGACGAAAAGACGGTGGATGAGGGGTATCCACCGCAGCACGTGTTTAACCTCCATTGACCGGGGTATGTGATATCACGTGATTAAGAACCAATGAGAATACGATGAAAAGACGGTGGATAAGGGTATCCCACACTGTATCATTACCATATATTGTTGCTAACGACGCTTTTGCAGTCAAAACGTTTTCACAGACTGTTCTTGCTGAGGGAAAATCAACGCTAATGGTAAGTGCATTTCTCTTTTACAAATTATTTTAGCTTTCACTTACTCTTGTAGAGGTTTTCAAACACTGTTATTTGAGCATTTCGTTTAGCACACTACTCAAAGTTTGCTTTTAACGTTCTTAATAATAGAAATGAAAGCGTCAAGGTTACTTCAAATCGTAGATTAGCGTTTATCAATACTCACTCGTATACGAACAGATATGATTTCTACTATGAAGCATCGCAATTCTCTGAGCGCAATACAAGCTACAGCCTTAGTGGAATCTGAAAACAAGCTCACTGTTCGATTACCACGTGGAGCCACACTGTGGAATAACCACAATAATAAGTGATTGACAAAACACCAATTGCACGTTCATGATCAAAAATGGGTTTCGTTTTATTCTCGCTACATATCGATCTTGATTCTTTACGTTTTTCACAAGTTGACTAAATAGTTGGAGAGTTGAAAAATACTTTTATGCACTCTTATGGCGTTCATTTCGCCCTTTTACTTTGCACAGAATTTGCATGAAAAATTAGCACCTCTTTGTTTCTTTTGACTAAAACTTATTGAAGTTCAAAATACGTTTTTAGTTTTACTTGATTACTCAAAATAATTGTTTATAATAGTGTTATCGTTTTGATTAAAGACATTTCGTTTTGTTCGCAGATGGAAACAGAAATCGAAAAACTTAAAGGAGAGATCAGTACGCTGAAAGAAAAATTAAAGAAAAAAAAGGGAAACAAAACCAAACAAGTAAAAACATGGCGAGAAAATCACCCAGAATTGTATAGGGCACAAAGAAAGAGAGAGCATGAAAAAAGGAAAGAAAAGAGGAGAAGAAAAAATGAGAATGCCGAGGAAAAAACGAAGGCAAGCATGAGGGAGCTCTTGAGCGATTTTGTTCAAGAGCTATCAACACTTCCACCAACACCATTACCAACACATTCACCACCGCCACCACCAACATCACCAAAACCCCATTCACCACCGCCACCACCAACATCACCAAAACCCCATTCACCACCGCCACCACCAACATTACCACAACCTCCAGAGCGGCATCCTTCTCCCAATCAACCTCCCCGCCAAAGACACGAGTTAGGCGCAGGGGAGGCGAGGGCGCAGTTAAGAAGAAAACGAAGGGAAGATACCGAGAAGAGAGAGATTGAAAGACAAAAAAAAAGAAAGAGAAGAAAATGAAATAAAAAGAAAACGCGAAGAAGCAACTAGGAAGAGGGAAAGAGAGGAAGCGACAAGACGACGGAATGAAGAGAGAGAGAAGCGAGCGAGAGAGCGAAGAAGGCGCGAGGAACGAGAGAGTGAGGAGAGAGAGCGTGAGGAGATAATTAAGGGTTACGACGATGCATTAAGTTTTTCGTCTATTTTTTTAAATATCACTTTGTAAATACGTTTCTTTCTTCATATTTCTTTCTTTCATATTTTTTATCTTGTGAATACTTTGCTTTTTCTAAGATTTTTTATTGTAAATACATCGTTTTTCTAACTAGGTTTGAGTGAAAGTAAATAGGTTGTAATTATTTTGAAATTATACGTGTTTTAAATGAAATATAGAGTCAATGTTTGTTGTGTATTGGAGTACTAGCATCCGTTAATCTGAATACAAGCTCCTTTTTATTAACAAAAACAATTAAGCTACATGTCAAATTCATTACAATTTACGTATCAGTTTGCTTGGCACTTAGCCCTCAAGGAAGAGCGATCTTCGAAACAAATCTTCTAGTTCATGTATTATATCCTCGGTCGGTTGTCGAGACCCTACAACAGCTGTACTAATGAAGTCTAAATACGGTTTTCTACATGGAATGAAGTTACACCGCGTATACCATTTCCCACTGTTATCTTTTCTCCTTATCCATGATGCGGTGTACCACTGTTTGCTTCTTTCATCGTACACGTAAACGGTTTTGTTTTGTGCATCCAAAGCCATTTGCACACTCCACCCTATTTCTCCTTGTAATACTGATTTATAACATCCTCTGTTTTCAAAAGCACCGAAGGCAATAACTGTTCGAGCATCTCGTACGATCCACTGAATTTTTTGTAAGTCACCGGACGATAAGACATTAGTGTCCATGTTTCTACACAAAGTTTCATTGGCTTTGTATACGTGACGTAATCCCTCTTGAATTTGACTGGGAGATAATGGTGTCACGAATCGTGCCCTCTCATGTTGAGGGTTTAAGATCACGTGGACTTGCATGTCATGTTGTTTACCGAACGATTCTGCTAAAGCGCCTATACCTTCTGCACCATCCACGTAGAGACTTCTTCCGTTTAATTTTCCTATCTCCATAGGTTCTTCTATCTGCCAGCTGACGCCAATCATCGTATTGACAATTTCTCAATCTGCTGTCTCAACTCCTCCACCTGTTCAGATAAGGAATGTTTGTCTTGTTTGTTGGAAGCAACTTTGAGGTTGGTGATTTGTTGTTTGTCTACAGATTGCTCTAGTTTATAACGGTAATCTTGTGCCAGAGGAAGGTCCTTTCCGAAGCTCTTCGCAGTGTTCATCTCACTGTAGATTCAAGACTGATGCAACTGTTTTATTAACCTACCCTTTTGTGAAATGTTACTGTAGGGGATACCCATACCTTGTCAATCAAGTTTGACGCCGTGAAATCATTACAGTAAAAAGAAAAACCTGCTTGACCGCCTCAGAATGACATCATTCTAATAAAAAACCTGTTTCACGGTATCCTTTCCATTAATTGTGATTGGTTCAGGATGGAAATAAATGTAGCTTGCGTTCTCACCCAAGTCAGTTACTGATTACTGCTGAAGAGAAGAGCTTTTAGAAGTTGGTGAACATGGAATACAAAGTACCGCATGATCAAGAAGCGTTGACTGACGAACAAATGGTCGGAAAAAACCCTTATTCAACCAACAAATATCCTACGCAAAGTAAAAAGAGAAAACAAAAGTCTTCCCAGAAAGAATCCACCAAAAAGAGGAAAGAAGCCAAAGCCAACATACCACTACAAGATATCGATACTAATGATCTATTGAGAGATCTGGGTTTTGAAGTGGTAGAAGAAAGTCCGCAAGAAAAGTTACCTGCCATGGAAACTCTTGGAGCTGTAAAACAGGAACCCTTGGAATGCTTCATCCACGATTGTAAGCTGGAAAAATGTACTTCGCAAAGTGGTTGGGAGTATATCCGTTGTCCCATGTCCGATTGTTTCATCTTCACGGGACTCGATAAAGTTCATCACTATTTGAAAATTGCCCAGGAGCAAATTCCAATATGGTACAAATGGAATAAGGAGAAACTCAAATGCTTTTGCTCAGAATCATTGGTGTTGTGTCAATCATGCTCTGAGAAGAATCCGGGCAGGATTTATTTTAAATGTCAAAGAAACAGATGCAATTTCTTCCAGTGGGGAGACGAGGTACCCAGTGGTAAAAACATGTTATGGATGAATAATACAGAGCATGTTGGAATACCTGACGTTAGAACTATTCTTGCCAAAGGACATTCTGATGAAAATCTGTTGTGGGATCAAATACAATCCAAAACTAGGTTTACCATGACAGGTATTATGAATGAGATCGTTTTCCCTCCAGAAGTAAAAGGGTTCACTTATGGGCATGAATACAGAGATGATTTACTACAAATTGTATATCTAATGGAAAGATTGAAACGAAGACAGCAGTTTGATAAGAAGCGGCAACAAGAGATTAGGAAAGACAATTAAAATTGGTAATGCTTTATTCTTGTTTTGGGTCACCTACACGGATAGTTCCACAAAACTCTACAAATAAACCTGTAATTGTACAGTTTCTTTCCCTTCCCAATCTTTCGATTTTATATTTTAAGCACTAATTTGTATTAATTAATTATTCTGTGCGAGTTTAAATAAAAATTGACTTGACTTGACTTGAGTCCCGTAGAAATAAATTTTTGAACGTTTCTTGTGCTTATTTAGAAATGTCTGTATATCCTAAATAAATCAATTATAATATGATGGACCTTTATGGGGTTTCCCTTGAATGATAATGAAATGTTACCCATTTCAACGATTTGTAAACAAAAGCAAACAAAAATTTGTTGTCTTGTTATTTTTGTAAGCAGACTTTTACTGCCTCGTAATTTCACACAAGCAGACTTTTTCTGCATCGTCATTTTAAACAAGCAGACTTTTACTCTAATTATAAATGTTGTTGCGGTGTTAATAAAGATCATTTTGACTGAACAACCATGGGAGTCATTTCTTGTCTTGCCGCTTGTTGCGAAATTGTTTCGCGCATCAAGTGGAAGATAGTGAGAGATATTTGTCTCGATATTTACCGTTTCATCGTCGAGAGATACGATGAATCGGACTCTCTTTTTGAGTTTCTAAATCGTCCTAGTGAAGTATGGGTTGATCCTATTGAGTTATTCCAACAAGAGCTACCCAACGCCAAAAGCAGAGATTTCACCTTTGTGATTTTTATGGTTTGGTTACATAGAAATCATCCTGTCGGTGCTCATCGATATTACAAAGAAATAACCTTGAAATACCCCGAACTTTGTCCATCCATCAGTAGATTAGCAGAGATATTAGTGAGTCTACATCATGCCGAACAAAAGGAAAGTCGAAGTCAAACTGAAAGAGACTAGTCTCTTGAAGGACTACGGAGATCCTTCAGTATCTGGTAGTTTGGGTGGAGTCCAAAGATTTGCCCGCGCTCACAAGTTACCACTCGGTAAAGTACGAGAGACATTGGAGCGTGATTTGGGTTACACCTTACACAAACCCCGGAGACGACATTTTCCTACCCTCCCCGTGATGGTGTTTGGTATAGACGAGCAGTGGGCGGCTGACCTGATCGAAGTGATGAATATTGCCAAATCCAATCGCGGTTACAGGTATCTATTGACAGTGATCGACGTGTTTTCCAAGTACGCTTGGGTGGAACCTGTCAAGTCCAAGACAGGACAAGACGTGACGACTGCTTTCGAGAAGATTTTGAAACGAAGTCAAGGTCGCCAACCGCAGAATCTTCAAACGGATAATGGCAAAGAATTTTACAATAAACATTTCCAAGCCTTGATGAAAAGGAAAAACATTCATCATTTCTCCACCAGCGGAGACACCAAAGCCAGCGTCGTGGAAAGATTCAACCGCACCTTGAAAGAAAGATTGTATCGCTATTTTACCATCAAGAATACATTGACATTCTTACCCGTGTTGCAAGATTTGGTCTTGGGTTACAATCGATCGTATCATAGCAGCATCAAGATGGCCCCCAACAAAGTGACTGCAAGTAATCAAGAAGAAGTGTGGAATAATTTGTATGCCAAACATTTGAATGCCAAGCGTCTAAAGCCAAAGTTTAAAGTAAATGATCGCGTGAGACTCAATAAGAAACATCGGGTGTTCAAGAAAGGTTACCTACCTGGCTGGACGGAAGAAGTGTTTATAGTATCGAGAGTCGTCCCTGGAAGTGTGGTCACTTACAGAATTAAAGAGATGGATGACACACCTTTGGAAGGAACCTTTTATTCTCAAGACTTACAGAAAGTCACTGTATCGGATGACGATTTGTATCGAGTGGAAAAAGTGTTGAAACGAAAAGGGAATAAATTGCTTGTACGCTGGAAAGGTTGGCCAGATAAATACGACAGTTGGATCGACAAGAAGGACGTGAAAAAGCTTTGAGAATGACTGAAGAGTTTTACATCACCTTGCCTAGTCACAGCAATCGGACAGAGTTTCCCCAGAACCAAAGCAATCATTTCAAGATTCGATTACCACACCCGATCAGGTTGCAAGGATCGAGTTGGAAAGTGGGATTGATTAGCATCACGTTACCAGATGTGAAAGTTCATCTCCCCAAGTTAGTCCACGGTAACGAAATCCTGTTTACCATGGATTGGATCATGAAATACCCTTCTGGGGGGTTGAAGTTTGGTAGAGCTCACTACGATCCGTTCGATCTCCGCGCCGTGGTAGAGTACATTGATGGGGTTGGTTTCATGAAAAGTATGGTGACATTTTTCGAGCAGCGTCGCGTCTTGAATTACGGAGGACCTCATCTTGGTAGCAGCTATACAGCATCCGATGGAAAGAGAATGTATGTGAAATTTCGTTGGGATGGAGACGATCTCTTGACTGATAACAAAGCTACACATGTACGTTCCAATTACTCACCCGCATTGAAGATCAATAAGATGTTAGCCTTAAAGATGGGGTGGTTGAAGGAGAGAAGCCCTGGAAATTATGACTTGGGACCCAATTTACGTCAAGAGTTTTTTACTGACACGGTTCCCAATTTAGAAACGATGTCGCACGATCTGAAAAACGACAGGGATGAGCCTTTGTTTTGGCTGCTAGGAGAGGACCTTTTTCATCTGAGTGTGACCTGCGATTGGCGCTTTACGAATCTCAACAAAGCCTTTCAAAACGTGGTGGGTTCGACATCACGTTCCCTGTTCATCTATTCCGACGTGGGAGGAAGTTCAGTGGTTGGAAATCAAGTCACAGATCTATTGCGAGAGGTCAATTATCGACGGACAGGGGATGGAAGTCATTATTTTGAACCGCTCCACGTACAATATATTCCGTTGCGCAAGGACGTTGTGGACATTATTGAGACGCAGGTGTCAGAGACAACAGGAGAGCTGCCTCAATTTGGCGAGGGAAACACGATTCTCACCCTTCACTTCAAACGATCATGAAAGGTGGAAGTTTAACACGATTCAGACCGGACCCACAAGACGGAGGTGGCTTTATTCAGGAACTGCTGAAAGCTAGTGTTAGGGGAGGTCTGAAAGGATTAAAAAGCGGTCGCGGTGTTCGAGATCGCATTCGAAAGGCAAAAGAGGGTGCAACACGGAGCGCTAAACAAGCAGTGAAACGTAAAGCTTACGAAGTCCTAGATAGAAACATCAAACGAAAATTCAACGACATCTTCGGTGACTAATGAATCCCATCTACTCCAGAAGCTCACGACTCGTCAAATCTAGAAAAGGACTGTCAATGTCATGCTGTGAAGGGTACTCAAAAGCCTCGAAATGTCGCCGAAAGGTACAAAAAGGCGGATGGATTGGTCCTGGAGTCAGTAAACCTGTTGGCTACGATTGGGATCACATCTTAGCGAGAAGACAAAGGAGAAGAAGAAGAAGAAGATGACTGATACCCTAATGGACGGCGGACCATTACATCCGGGTTCAAAATCAGTTATGAATCCTCAACTGAACCTGTTCAACGTTCCACCCACTGATCTTAGCATGTCCAGTTATCGCATTGTACCCATTCAGACCTACACGACAGGCATCAACCCCGTGGAATTCCAAGTGGATCCTCAAGAAGATTACGTGGACCTCAGTCGAAGTTTCTTCGAGATTGAGTTAGCGCTAAAACTGGCCAATGGCGATAACGTGGTGGAGGCCACGAGACTCTGGCCCACAAACAATTTGGCCCACACTCTGTTCAAACAGATCAGTGTGCGACTCAATGGTACCTTGATTAGCCCTCAAACTGATAATTACCATTATAAAGCCTACCTGGAAACATTGCTCAACTACAACAGAGATGATGGAAAAACCGTGCTAAAACCTCAAGGATGGTACAATGCAGTGGACTTTCCAATGCAAATGACTGCGAACAACACAAACACGGAAGGAGATGGACACGAAGCTTTCCAAGCATTGTCCTCCAACCAACAAGCTTCAGTGAAACTCATGAAAGCAGAACAAAGCAATTACACGGATGGAAAGCGACACGTGCTAAGGTTCACACCCCACATTGAAGTGTTCCACTTGAACAAATTATTGGTACCAGGTGTGCAGATTGGAATCCAAATGTATTTCAATTCTCCCAATTTGTTCTTGAATGGTGTGAATGTAGCTGGAAGATTGACACATGAAAATGTCAAAGTGAGAATGTACCTGTGTCAAGTAAGGCTCAACCCCAGCGTCTACCGAGAGCTGATGACGAAAATGAACGTCAACAGAAGTATAGTGGCTTACCCGACCGTGAGAAGTGAAATTAGGACCTTCAACATGCAAGGGAACCAGCAAAGATACGAGTGCAACAATTTATTTCAAGGCCGAATTCCTAACAGAGTCATCGTGGGGCTTGTGCATTCAGATGCCTTCAATGGTAATGTGGCACGTGACCCATTCTGTTTTCAAAAGTTTGGTGTGAGTAACATCAGGCAACTGGTCAGAGGAGAAGAGTATCCTTACGAGACCCTGGAACTAGTGCACAACAACAGTACCCAAGATTTGAGAGGCTACTATCGGTTCTTACAAGCCACAGGATGTTTGTGCAAGCATCAAGGAAACATGGTGAGAAGTGAAGACTGGGGTCAAGGCAAGAATTGCACACTGTTTGTATTTGACAATGCAGCCAATGGGTGTTTGGACAGTCCTGTGTTGAACCCCAAGCAGTCAGGAGAGTTACAGATTGTGCTGAACTTCGGCGCACCACCAGGGAACAACATCACTGTCATCCTGTATGGAGAGTTTGAGAACCTCTTGGAAATAGACAAGAACAAAGCCGTGTTGTACGACATTTACCAACGCTAATGGAGAAAGTTCCTCTGAATAACGTGCAGCTGGATCATTTAGCGACAGCGGATGCCATCTTGAAACCCTACTTTTACGGGACGGTGGCTTGCGACCGATTACCACGTCGACCATTCAGGAAAGAGCCTCGTGGGTACATTGTAAACACGGATTCTCACGATAGACCGGGCCGACATTGGTTGGCGCTTTGGACTCATAGTGGGAATGTGTGCGAGGTGATGGACAGCTATGCCCTACCTTTGGAGTCTTACGAGACAACAGAGCCACTGCAAGACTGGTTAAAAAGCCAATGGAAATATGTCATTTACAACGGACAGTCTCTGCAATCGATTTACAGTAAAAGCTGTGGTGATTACGCCTTGTTCTATTTAAAAGACAGAGCGAGAGGTCAAAGCATGAACGAGTTCTTGAGGCGTTTCTCGAAACATGATTATGTAGACAATGATCACAAAGTAGGCCAGATGTTAAGGAAGTTGATCGAGAAAGAGTTAGAATGGGATCGGGTGTGTAAAATGAAACATCACCAAGAAACTTCTCGCTGTGGTGTGAGACATTTAGTGTAATGATTGTTAGTTTGACAATAAAATATGGTTGAAAACATGTTCTGCGTGATGATCGTGTAGTACAATGGTTATTATCCTTGACTCGAGAGATCGATTCCCCGCAGGGTCAATTTTTCCATGTGGTATCAAAAGCAACATACCCATGCACCTTTAGTCATTTGGACTCATGGAACGACGGGAGGCTTTTCGATTTCACACCCCTTCCAGTCTATTGGTGGTGGGTCCTTCAGGGTGTGGCAAGACGGTGTTTACTACCAACCTTTTACTGAACAATCTCGAATTATTTCATACCAGACCCTCTCAAATACATTATTGCTACGGGGTGTGGCAAGATGGGTTTCAACTTATGAAAGAACAGGGGGTCAAATTTCACGAAGGCGTTCCTGACACAGATCAATTGAAAACATGGCTTCCTAAAGGCGGACTCCTTGTGTTGGACGATCTTATGGCTGAAGGAGGAAACGATAAGCGAGTTTTGGATTTGTTCACCAAACATTCACATCATCAAAACGTCCCCGTTCTCTATTTGTGCCAAGACATGTTTCCACCGGGAAAATATGCTAAGAGTATTTCCAGAAATGCTCACTACATCGTAGCCTTCAAGAATCCAAGAGATCAATTAGGCATGAGAAATTTACTGCTACAGGCGTTTCCCACTCAATGGCAAGTTTTACAAGAGACGTTTCAACGTCTGACAGAACGTCCGTTTGGTTATATGGTCTTGGATTTACACCCTGGCAGTTCAGACGATCAAAGGATTCTCAGCCACCTTTTAAAAGACGAAGGATGTATGCGATGTCACAAATTCATCGAGACACCATGATGAGCTCTTCCCTGGATTCAATGACTACCGTATCTCTAATGAACGGATCTAAGAAAAGCGCCCAACTGTTAAACAAAGATTTGCTGTACCGATTGGATGGATTGTTTGCCTTTTACCACCGTCAGTGGTGGTGTCATCGTCAGATGTTTTACCGCTTTAAGTGGTGCCACGGTTGTTTGAACGCTTTGGCATTGATCATCGTGGCAGCAGGCATCGTCGTAGGATCCGTCTTGGAAAACAGTGTCCTGATTGCCTGTTTAACTGCTGCTGGAACTGTGATTAAGGGATGGAACGACTTCAAAAAGTTTTCGTTTAAAATCGACATGTGTCGCTTTGCCTACACCACTTACGACAAAACATTGATCGAATTGAGAACCTACGTGCGAGGACTTCCGATGGAGGAGTTTGAGGGATTTTTGATCAAGATGCAAACCTTGGATGACACAATCACTGATTTCACACCCCCAGTATCTGACAAGTGCGTTCAAGAATACGAACAACGATTTCGCTACGATCACGTCGATAAAAGCAGTAGCACTTACGTGTGAGTGGTAGTATGTGCCATGAAGAGCAAGCGAACAGTTCGTAAAAAACCAAGGAGACGGAGGAAGACACAAAAAGGGGGGTTGTTTCCGTTGGCAGCTCTCATTCCAGCTTTAGTCGCAGCAGGGAAGGCGGCGGCACTAGGTGGAATCTCTGGTGCAGCGGGTTACGGTGTGAAGAAGGGTTTGCAAGCTGCTTCGCGTAAACGTCGAAGATGAAAAATAAACCAAAGACCAAGAAAAGAACTAGACAGCGAGGCGGAGCACGGACTCGACGTAAGCATGATAAGATACAACGCGGTGGTGCACTGTTGACTGTTCTCAAGAACGCGGCCAAGATCGGGTACAGGCTCGGAAAGGACAAGAACTATAAGAGAATGGGTGCAAAGGGTGTCACAGGCAGTTACGACAGACGTCCTGCACCGTGGGAAGTATGATTCGATTACGCAGACAACGACCTTTCTTGGAGGCTATTCTAAAAGAGGCCAATCGGAACAATGCAAGAGACAGGAAATGCTAGAACATGCTAATGCAGATCAAATCAATGCCGTGAGCGAAATGGTTCTCAACCTATTACGAAACAGAATTCCCGTCCACCCGATCACCATGGCTAAACTGCATCGCTATAAGACAACGCTACGCGAGGTTGGGAAACGCAGAAACTCGGTCAAGAGGCGAAGAGCACATCTCCAAGAACAAAAAGGTAGCGGATTCTGGAGCGGATTGCAAGACTGTTTCAAAGCATGTTGTGTTCGATGAAAGGACGTGATGAAAAGGGATATCCCCTGGAAGGTGTGGATGTGGTACCAGAGCATAAAGGAAAGCAGAAACCGTTATGCAGTAAAGAACAATATTTTCATGCCACCAAGATTGAATCCAGTTTGTCTAGACTCGTTGAGCTATTGCAAAAAGCCAACGAAAGAGTGGAACAACTGAAAGACAGTGTGCAGTATTGGAGTCGTAAATACCATAGCTTATACCAAGAGTACATGGCTTTAAAGTACGGGGACCTGTGCGAAAAGTGTCAGACTATCAAAGACACCACACCACCCGGAGACACTCTTACTGTGTGTACGAATTGCAGTCGAGATAAAGACACAACAGCCAGTTTGAGGCTCAAACTCGAGAAGAAAGAGAGTGAACTGTGTTACTGGCAAGATTGCTACGAAACGCTACTCCAACAACATTTCGAGGATGACAGAAGAGGTTATGATGGTACCCACGAAACATTTTGACCAATTGGTTCAGTATTACAAGGGAGAAATCACCGACAATGCCTTGTTGAACAAGGCGGGACGATTGGCCGCCGAAAGTCACGTGATACTTGGCGATAAATCGATTCCCGATTCGATTGCCATCAAGCAAATTAAACCTTTAGCTCGTCAGAGAGGTCGTTTAACAAAACGTATCAGACAAATTGGCCCTTTGTCGAGCAATAGTGCTGCTGTTGGTGAAGAAGAAGAGGAGGAGGAAGAAGGAGATTTGGTAAAGGGTCCATTAGAAACCATGTTCAAACAATTGATTAAGAACACTTCTCGAGGTACAAAAACACCGAAGATCAAGGAAGAAGCTACACCGTCTACGCCAGGTGTTAAAAAGAAGTCGCCAGCTGCTAAAACACCCATTCCACCTGACTCGGAACTGGGAACGCTCCTAAGAAAGGCTGACATTCTCCTGGGTAAAGACAAGCGCAAAGCCAAGGGTAAACGTAAAAACGAGGCCGAACGTTTAAAACCTGCGACTGGCTGGGAAGATTGGACCAAAGGAAAGAAACTGAGAAGAAATCTACAACACGATTATGACACGACCTAAGACCCGTGTGCGCAAGTACCGTCAACGTGGACGTGGGTTCGACATTCAAAAATGGTTGGGCAAGACGGGGATCGAATTTCACTGGCCGGGGTACCAATTTATGGGGCCTGGAACGAAGTTGGCCAAGAGACTCAAACGAGGTGATCCAGGCATCAATAGACTGGACAAGATTGCCAAGCAACACGATATCGATTATTCCAGAGCCAAGAATTTGAGAGACAAGTGGAAAGCGGATACGAAGATGATCAAGGCCATTGATAAATTACCCGGCAGCAAAACGATGACAGAAAAGATTGTCAAGAGAATCATGCAGGCCAAGAAGAAGTTAAAATTGTAATCAATTTCTCCCTTTGGAGTTCGTGTTATTCAATAAAAGTTGAAAAAAGGAATCATCAGACTCTGTGTTCCTTTTAAACAATTTAATGACATAATTCTCATTGGTTTTTAATCACGTGCTGTGTGGGATACCCCTTATCCCCCATCTTTCCATGGGTTTTTAATCACGTGCTGTGTGGGATACCCCTATCCCCGTGTTCTCATTGGATACACGTTTTTATATAAACGTCTTGTAGTCATTTTACTTGTGACTACGTTCAGTGCACATCGGTCTTGGTAAGCATAGTTTTCTTTCTTGTCTTGGTGGAATGGAGTTGACTGATCGCGACTTGTGCGACGCTCTGGATGAATTTGAAAGGACTATGGTTGATGTAAGTGGATTATTCTTGTCGCTATTGTAAAACCGCTTTCGACAACTATAGTTGATGAACTACGAACGATTTAAAGTTTTTGTTGAATCTTTAGTTTAAGTGCAAAAAGTTTGCTTGAAATACCTTCGATGATTAGTTTCGATGATTAGTTGTGGTTGGTTATAATTCATTTCACGTTCTCACTAATTATATTAATATTTCAACTGTGGATTAAAATGCTCCGGTCGCACGGTGTTTTTCTCAAGGGAACAGCCAACGTTATTTCATGCAAAATATTACATCATGCCATAGTTTGACATTACATATGTTGATAAACGCGTTTACCACGTGCTTTATAAAAGTACTA
This sequence comes from Micromussa lordhowensis, assembly GCA_964020085.1. Taxonomy (NCBI): domain Eukaryota; kingdom Metazoa; phylum Cnidaria; class Anthozoa; order Scleractinia; family Lobophylliidae; genus Micromussa; species Micromussa lordhowensis. The sequence goes on along the minus strand of OZ026601.1, from coordinate 35,278,255 downwards.
GACTGTGATTGGTGTATACTCGTTTCCTTATTTGGTCACATTTTGTTATGATTGGTCAGATATGACATCATCTAGTTAAGATAAATCGTGCATGTGCATCATTGAGTCATTTCATAGCTAGTCCTGAGACAGTCATGTTCACTCCACAGCCTCATCAGCGTGTTTTACGCCGGAGCCGTTCTCTTTCACCTGTACGTTCACCTCGACATGTGGTTCCTCGCCGAAATCGATCCCTGGGGCGTAAGCCAGTTCCCGTGGGAACTAAAAGGTCGTACGACGAAGCATTTTTTGATGACGATGACGACGATTGGATCTTCCATCCAGCTTTAGACCCGTACATGGAGACGTCCCCATCAACCGGCTCGTCTTCGGACCGACCCTCCTCGCCTCCTGGAGGGGTAATGGCTGGTGGTGCACCACCACCACCACCACCAGAGCCGCTGTTGGATTTTGAGATGCGCCCCGTGGGACCTCGACGTAATTGGCGAGATGTCCTGCATAAACAGAGATACCAGGCTCGCATACAACAGCACCGCGAGGCCAATCCCACTGACGACTTAGGACGAGAGGTCACGGAAGCGTTACGACGAACCATCCATCGTCAGATCAAAGCTGACAGCACCCTCAAACCTCACCACACGTTGCATTTCACTATGCAATCAGACGCATTCACCCATGCGTTTCAATCAACGACGTTTACCGTGAGTGAATTCGAAGAGGGTTCAGATCGCTTAGACACGTACCTCCAAGCCCTGGCATCCAGACTCAATTCTAATCAATCCTTCGAAGCAGACTACTCATTTACGGTGGAGTCCACGTTTATTCATACCCCTGCCCCTGGTAGTGGAAATGGTAAACGCTACAAACCCAGCAGTGCAGCTGTCCGTGGAATCGTCAAACGTTCACGCGTCACCATCAAGAACAGAGATGCATTGTGCTGTGCTCGGGCCATCGTCACCATGAAAGCCTTGGTTGATGCCAACGGGAATACCAGAGATCGTCATTACAAAAACCTCAAAGAGGGTCGTCCTGTCCAAGAGCGATTGGCCAAGGAACTCCATCGTCTAGCTGGGGTACCCGAGGGACCATGTGGCATCTCCGAACTACAAAAGTTCCAAGCGGTTCTCCCTGGCTACCAGATCAAAGTCATGTCTATTGACCCTCCTCACATGTTGATCTTCGTGGGACCCACACCATCGGACAAGATCATCCGTATCATCAAAGAAGATGACCATTACGATGGGTGTAACTCGTTCTCGGGGTTCTTGTCCAAGAGTTACTTCTGCGATGAGTGCAATCGGGGGTACGACCACAACGATCACGAAAATCATCCCTGTAAAGGTAAATGGTGTCCATCTTGTCATCGAAAAGACTGCCCAGATTTCGCAGAGGTAAAACGACTGTTGGGTCCAGGAAAATTCCCTTTACCTTCTTCTCCTTGCCGTCTGTGTCATCGATCCTTCTTTGGTGAGGACTGTTACTCTTACCATCTTCATCGACGCAGTAAAAACATACCATCCATTTGCCTCACCTACAGAAAATGTCCCGACTGCTTTGTACGAGGTGGAGAATGCTGGAAAATCTAGAAGTAGACCTAAGCAACACAAATGCGGTTGGGGCGAATGTCCCATTTGTGAACAACAAGTGCATGTCGCCTCCCATCAATGTTACATCCAACCCATTCCTGACGAGGAGGATGATCCCAAACTGAAACGGGTGCTGCGAAACGAAGTAGGGACGCGCCACTTCATCGAGCCCGATGCTGAAGATCCAGATACCAGAGTGTGGGTGGAAAGAGATCCACCCCTTCAGGTCTACTGTGATTATGAAGCGACCGTGGACGACGAGGGAGTGCAAACGCCCATCTTGCTCGGCGCCGAGAGCAACGAAGAAGACCACACAGAGTTCTTCTATGGTGCAGACTGTACAAAATCTTTCTTTGAATGGTTGGAATCTTTGGCTATTGATCAAGACGGAGATGATCGGAACGTGATTGCTGTCTTCCATAACCTCAAAGGATATGACGGGATGTTTCTGTTACAACATTGCTATGCGAACCATCGAGAAGTCACGAATCAGATCACTGTCGGTACCAAAGTGCTTTCCTTCTCATCAGACCGATTGACCTTCAAAGACTCTCTCTGTTTCCTTCCTTTTCCTCTTGCTACCTTTCCGTCTACCTTTGGCATCCAAGAATTGGTCAAAGGGTTCTTCCCCCATAAATTTAACACGCGGGAAAATCAAGGCTACGAAGGACCCATGCCTCCTGCTGAGATGTATGATCCTGATGGCATGTCAGCTAAGAAGAAAGCAGAATTTGAGCGGTGGTACGCCGAGAAGGTCGCTGCCAACTACCATTTCGTCATGCGACGAGAGATGGAAGCCTACTGTGAATCGGACGTCAAACTCCTAAAAGCCGGATGTCGAAAGTTTAGAAAAGAATTTCAACAACATGCCGAATTTGACCCCATCGAGGAGTGTGTAACCATAGCGTCTGCGTGCAATCGGTTCAGGCGAAAGAAACTCTTAACTCCTAACAGCATAGCCACTGAACCCATGCAAGGATGGCAAGGAGCTCGTAGTAACCAATCCGTAAAAGCATTCAAGTGGTTAGCTTGGCGTGAACACCTGCTTCGTCGTGACAGTCGCTTCAACGACAAGCCTCAAGAAGACTGCATTCGACACGCGAACAATGGCGGCGAGCAGAGATTGCTAAACTTCCTGGTAGATGGCCTCGATGTACAGAACCACGTTGTCTATGAATTTCATGGATGTTTATGGCACGGTTGTCCTCGTTGTCATCCCAATCATCGTGACCGACATTCCAAATTCCATCCTGATCGTACCATCCAAGAATTGTATGAAGCCACTCAACAGAAACACCGTCTTCTGCGCCAACACGGGTACAACCTTCAAATCATGTGGGAATGTGATTGGGATCGTGAAGTCAAAAGCAATGAAGATCTCAAACAGTTCCTAGCATCCTACGAGACGGTCGAACCTCTTAATCCAAGAGATGCCTTCTTTGGGGGAAGAACCAATGCCGTTCGTCTCCATCATGCGGCCAACGAGGATCAGGGTGAGCAAATCAAGTATGTCGATGTGACCTCTCTCTATCCCTGGGTAAACAAGACACGACAGTATCCCATTGGTCATCCCATCATTATCACCAACCCAGAGAACCAAGACATCCAGGCGTACTTTGGTCTAGCCAAAGTAGATGTGATTCCCCCTCATCACCTGTATCATCCCGTCTTGCCCTTCCGACATGGAGGTAAACTCACTTTACCTCTATGCCGAACCTGCATGGAAGAAGAGATGACCAAAGGCCTCTTGGAAAAGTCACATCATTGTCCTCACTCTCCAGAGGAACGTCTTCTTAGGGGTACGTGGTGCACCCCTGAGCTCGTCAAAGCAGTAGAGGTCGGGTACCGCATTGTACACATCCACGAGGTCTGGCATTTTCCAGAGGAACAACGTCAAGAAGGGCTCTTTGCTGACTATGTCAACACATGGTTAAAAATAAAACAAGAATCAGCGGGGTATCCTGGATGGGCCACAACACCTGAACAAAAACAGCAATACGTCCGTGACTACCAAGCCAAAGAAGGCATCAGCTTAGATCCTCTTCTCATCGAAAAAAATCCAGGACGTAAAGCTACGGCAAAGTTGATGTTGAATAGTTTCTGGGGCAAGTTTGGCGAAAACTTACACAAGAAAACCACGGAAGCCGTTACCACACCAGCTCAGCTTTTTGCCCTAGTGTCAGACACCTTCACAGACATCCACACGGTCCGCATTTGTTCGCACGATTCCTTGGAAGTAGTCTACTCGAATTTGAGGGAAAACCAGCGCGACAACGGACGTGTCAACATTTTCATTGCCGCTTTCACGACCTGCTGGGCCCGTTTAAAGCTGTATTCCTATTTAGAACTGCTACAACAACAAGTCCTGTACTTCGACACAGATTCCGTCATTTTCTCCTGGAAGCCTGGCCAACCCGATATTCCTCTGGGCGACTTTTTGGGTGAAATGACCAACGAATTGGATGATGGAGATTACATCATCGATTTCACCTCAGCAGGACCCAAGAATTATGGATACAAGACCAAAAACGGCAAAGTGTGTTGCAAAGTGCGAGGGTTCACCCTCAATGTTCGAGGTCAGCAACAACTTAACTACCACATCATGCGCCAGAACCTTCTGGAGGAGTTGAAGGATCCTCTTGACGAACGCAGAAACATCGACGTCGTCAATGCCAATTTCTTCACCAGACATCCGGCCACCAAACAGCTCAAAGTGGGTCCACGCACCAAACGATATGGATTGGTGTTTGACAAACGTGTGGTCGACCCGGACACCTTCAAGTTCTATCCTTATGGATACACTGGGTTCAATGATGTGGACATGGAAAATGCTGAAACCTTGATGGAATTGTAAATAGTTTTCTTAGCCTTTCACGTCAGCGAACACACCACTCACTCACTAATGATTCACGTTTATTGTGAAAAATGATTATGGGCGTCTTCCCACTGAGGGACTGGACACAAGTCCCTCTTGTAAAGAATTATAAGTTTTTTAATAAATACAATTGTTTCTCATTTGATGTACATGTGCCTAGATTGATTCTCGAGTCCGAGGGGAAAAAATATGAAAAGACTGATCCCAGGCATTCGAGTCCAGTGGTCAATTTTCTCGCCCAAAAACAAACTCCTATTTATCAAAGTTAGTCACGTGAATTTTGCGTGACATTTTTGCGAAAACCCTGGCGTGATTTGTGTCGCCATGGAAATCTGTAAGACCGATCCCAGTCCTCCGTTGAGGCTGGTGGGCTGTTTTCCAACATGGCCGACTTTCATGGGCACCGCCATCTTGAATTCTTAATTCACCTCCTGATTGGCTGAAATTTGTGGCGGCCATCTTGGATTTGGAAAACAATAGAGTCTATTGTTCTCGAAACAATAGCCTATTGTCTTTCTCGGCTCCTGATTGGTTACGGGTCATATAAGCGTGGTATAGTAGTAACAGGGGCCGCGAGGAATCTGTGGGTAATAATGACGTTTCTATTGTTTGCGCCCGCAAGTACGAAATGGTTAGGATGACGTAAATCGAGAATTTCTGAGTGTTTGTGTATAGATCGTTTTCACGTGACGTCACCGCTTTCTAAAATCCAAAACTAAAGAGCCATCATAGTTTTTATCCTCATGAGGCATAAGAGACGATATATTTATATCTGTTTACAATTTTACAGCTCCATAGCGTGCTTTGTTTGGAAACTAGAGCATTTTGAATTTCAGAGTTATGGCGGTGCGTGACATAAAGCTACGATCGCATTTGTGGAAAAAATATTTACCTATCTCATGATTTGTAGCCTTTTTAGAAGTTAGAGCATTGGGAAAAGTGCTTATGTAAATGCCTGTTTGTTAAGTACAGATAGTCAGTCGCCTAGATAGCCAATGTAAGTTCCAGATGTTTGCACTATTTTCCGGCCGCCATGTTGGTGCACATCTGATGTGCACCAACATCAACCTCGTTCCCAGGGTCTCTCATCTTACTCGTTCGCTCCAGGCGGTAAGATGACAGACCCTGGGAACGAGGTTGCACCAACATGGCGTTTCCATACTGAGCTCTGTAAATTTCTGAGAAACACTTCGGCGAATATCTGCGGTCTGGGAAAACGCGCAGACCTAAAACTTGGAGAAGTGTCTTCTTTATTTAGTTCTAACAAGATCACAATTTCTTCACTTTATCCACTGAATGGTTTTCGATTTATTTTTTTATTGCGTGACAGTGAAAACGATCTATAGATCGTTTTCACTGTCACTGTCACTGTCACTGTCATGTTTTGGTTCGCTTATTTCTGAGCGGTACTGTAGACACTCTTCTTTTAGTCCCCGTATAATTCTAAATTAGAACGTGACAGTTGCACAAAGACATTCAATGAAATATTTCTAAAGTTATTGTAGGTTATATTCTTGCAAAGGCAAATAATTAGTTTTTTAAAGTTACTGTTATCTTTTTGCAAAGACAATCGAATGAACACTGAGTTAGTTATACCCTATTACACCATTTTAAAAACAATTACATGTAGTTCTCTTTGTAATGAAATCAGTTTTCTGTGAACATGCAAAAAAATAGCAGCTACGTATTGTAAAACCAATTGCAAAAACAAATCTAATTAGGCTTTAAAGTTATTGTTCTCTTCATGCAAAAACACAAGTTAATGAGACACTTAATTTCTCTGTTACTTATCCTGCTGCATCATTCTTACACAACGAATAAAAATGATCGTTCTGATTAACACAATTTTCTTGCCACTATGCAATCAAAAATTATATATAATAGCCATATTTTGCGAGGCAGTAGTTCCGTTTTGTTAGTTATACAATATTTTTACCAATTTTTCAAAAAGATAACACCAGATATAGTAACATTGTAGTTAATTATATCTAATAATATGCAACTGCAGCTTCGTCAATTTTTCATACTCTGTTCATTCCAAACTCCTATTCCCTCTTCCGCCTTGTCTTTTCTAGCCTGGATTTCAGACGATTACTTCGACTCATTTCCCCCTGAGAGAGTAAAAATGATTTAAAATAATCGTCTTAACTGCAGACTACACCTTCTCTGATCAACGTTAGAAGACTATTACAACATAACAACAGTCAAAAATTACGGTATCGACTATGATAATTTGCAAATAAAAATAGTGCCGCACTTTGCATCACGTGGGCAGCTGTAGTGTGAACTATTACTAGTACAAAAGCTAAAGAATCAATATTTATGACATGCGTTAAGGCCCTGTTTATACGTCGCACAATCGTCGAATTTAATTTGGACGAATTTAATTTCAGGACGTGCTAGTAATTAAATTCAACGATTGCGCGACGTATAAATCGAATTACATTCGTCAGATGAATTAAATTCGTCCAAGACGTTGTATCCGTCTTGCTAGGACGGATACAATTGCGATAGCGCGTCTTCAATTTAGACGTCGCGCAACAGACGCATCGAATTAAATGCATACATTATTATAATGAGCCCGTGGTAAGCCTGTGGTTCGTTTCGTTCATGTCGCATGCGCAAATAGTGCCTTCGTACTCAAAGCACTGAAGAAGGAGTGAAAAAGGCAAAACGTGGGCGAAAAGCGAGTTGGAATGAAGATCAAATCACGGATATGATAGATATACAACAGAAAAATCAACAAATACACTCGAGCAATAAACCTTTTCTTCAACACAACCAGTGTCAACATTTGACGTCGCAACTCTCTCCTCCGCTGTCCTTCTCAAGACATTTTCTCTAGCAATAAAGCTTTGGTAAACCTCGCCATTTCATTTTGATTTTCCCGCTCTGCGCGTTTCATGCGTTTTTAAATTCGCCGCTGGTCAGATAAATGTGGAAGGCTAGCAAAATATTAAATTCGTCTTATTAATTTCGTCGTCTAAATCCCCCGTCGACTAATCGTCGACTGATCGACGAATTTAATTTGAACTAAATTCGTCTGAATTAAATTCAACGTATAAACTAGGCCTAATTAATGTAACAACCTGTACTTTTTAAGTAATCGTCATCCTATCTTCCTTTTTCATACTGTTTCTCCTCCGCGGTAGATGGTAAAATCAATTGGAGATTATTGTATGCCAAAGGTTGTTGATCAATGTGAAATTATATCCGTCTCAAGCAAAAATAAATCATTTCTGGTGTCCGCGGCGAGAGGTACTTTCACCAAAACGTTGCTGCTATTGTCTAAGCCATTTAATGGCCAGTTTCCTGCAGACACGCCTGCGGGAAATCATGGTAGTCGTATTCATCAAAAACAAATATCCAGTCCAAGATGATGAATACAAGTACTACGATTCCCTGCAAACGAGTCTCATAGCTAGAGGGAACAGGCAATTGTCATTTGGATGGAACCCTTCCCTTTTCTTAAAATTGTTTGGCCATTATATACGGCTCAGTTCGGGAAAAGTGTGTCATTTGGTTCACATTAGGGATCATTTGGGAGCAAGGAATCAGTTTGGGGTGGAGGGGGCGGGGGAGGGGTCATTTCCCCAACTGAACACGGAGTTTAGCCTTAGTTAATTTAGAAGCCGAGTTTATGTAAATTAAGTTAGAAGTTAGACCTCCAGAGCAGTATGAAAGCTGTTGGATAATGATGTAGTTTTGAAAATCTCAAGTTTTACAATACATGCAGTACATTCTGCACATCGGTCAAAAAGCGTACCCCTAAAACAGCTAAGTAATATATGGAAGTGGTTTGAAATGCATACTTCGACAAAAAAGGCAGACATTATTTGGGGGAACTGAGAGATAAGGTCATATCATACTAGTCAGGCAATGTTTCGCCAGTTTTCAACTATATTAATATCGATTTTAACAGGCATACTTAACAAGAATATGGATTTATTCTGTACCCGTATGGAGACGTTAAACCGTAACATAAGAAAATCCTTGCTTGGAGAGTCACTTTAGACTCTAATCAAACTTTGAATATTGAAAATCAAATGTACGCAGCTAAGCATAATTCATAATCAACAGCGTACAGGTGGACTTTTGATTTCCTTGATGATACTTGATGATTTTTCACATAGAATAAATATAGCGATTCCAGCGCACTTAAAATACAAGAAAAATCGTATAAACAATTAAATGATTTTGCCTAGAGGTTAGAAAATATGGACTATGTAATTGGAAGTAAGATCCTAACGTTTTTGTTTAAGAACTTGTAAGGTCATCAGCAAGAGGAAAGTGAGGTTTTCGTGGAAATCCTGTGCGATCTGAAGGTATGTACTTGATTCAGTTTTTAATAAATTTCAAACCTACAATAAATAAATAATTAAAACACATTTTCGTGAGTAAAAGAAATAATTTGTATATTGGTATCAGATCTTTATCCATTCGTTTCGCTCCAAGCCAGTTGATAACCATGCATTGTACGGTTAACGCAGATGAATAACTTGTGAATGGGCTGGATCGATCGAGAGCCATTTATGTCTTATAAAAGACGAAATTAATAGAAAAAACAGACGGGCCCCAATTCCAAGAAAAACTCTTGCTTTTTACGTGAATGATTTATGTCGAAAGGAGCAGCATCAATGATAGGTAATGCGTCCTTGCTAGTTGTGTTGAACTCCAGTATTGTTTGATGCCACTTGTTGTCTGCTACCTGCGAAATACAAAATATAACATACATATGAAATCAATTAGTCAATTAATTGAATGATCAGTCAGATTAGATATATCAGATCGATCAGTCAGTCGGCCAGTCGATCAATTGATCCATGAATCCATCGATCCATCGATATCGTTTTATCGATCGATTGATTGATCGCGCAAGTCACAGCTCCTAACAAGACCCCTCAAACAATACATCTACGAGAAGAAAAATGAAATTTTCTACAGCGGACTGTCCACCTGAGTCTATAGCGAGCCTTTAAAATTCTTATACGAAAAAATGTCATTACACCTTTACCTTGCATTCATTCTTTAGGACAATGGGTTTGGTCTTCAAAGAGCTTGTCAGCTCCATCTCGTTGTCTCCTTGCAGTTTAATGGTACGGCCTTCCTGTTCGTCCCAGGCTCGGGAATTATAACAGTGATATGTGATGTTCTGATACACACTCCTGCTTAGAAGTCTCAAGAATTTCATCTGCACAGGGATCATGCTGTAATTTATCTGCAATATGAAGATTGTTTCAGCGCAACAGTAAAGCAAGACCCTACCGCCAGCCAGTTGTCATCGGTAGCGATTAAGATGGTCAGATAACAATAACATAAATTACTGAATTTAAGAGTCGGTGGATTTAGCGTTGCTATTCTAACCCGGGACACAGTAAACGGACAAACAGCTGTTGCAAATTAAACACAAACTTGTTACGAATCTCAACTGGATGTAGACGTGAAATATGCATGCGTCGACGAAAATCGAAACGAGCGCAAATCCTGATAGTGTTAGCATGATAAAACTCGGCGATGATCTTTGTACTGTCTTTTTAGTGTCAAAACTAAGTTTTTACTTACAAGTTTTCCATGCGAAATTCTCTCACTCATCCACCGAAATGGTTTGGCATCGAGGTCTTCAACCTGTAATGATGTTGTACATGATCAGTAGTTCCGAGAGGAAGAGTAGGTCGGTCATCGTTAAGTAGCGAGCTTGTAATTGTTGTTGTTTATAGGGGTCAATGCGCTTACCTACACCTAGATAGTTCACAGGCATGCAATTTAAACTGAAAGAAACAGATATATCAACTTAACATCATAAGCTTAAAAATCCCAACTGGCGGGAGGCAGTTGGCTATTTACAAGCATGACCGAAGAGTTGAATGATGGTCTACCGAGAAACAACTCTAGGTAGGGTAAGCTAGTGGACAGAGTGGAACTTGAACCCGCTACCTCCGGATTTCAAGTCCGGCGCCCTAACCACTCCTTCTCGCTGCCTCCCCCTTGAGCTTCGAGGTTACAGCTAGTGATGCTGAAGACTTTCTTTGTTGTACTGTTCCCTAAGCCTGGCGAAGGAATGACGGTGATAATTTCATGAAAACTCAAGAAGACTGCTAAAGAACGAAAGATTAAGTAGATTGGGGATGGGAAATCGACAAACCTTGTTGTTTTTTGGAAATACACAGGAGGCACCTTGTTCGAAGTCGCAATAAACATATTCTGCGTCACTGGCACATCCTTCGTTTGGATCAATCCAATATTTACCTTAAAAAATTAAAAGTTAGGAATTAACTACGTTTTGTACAACTGAAGATTAACCTGGGATGATCTTTGTAAGGATGGAGTGACACTTAGAATCGTCAGCTACCTACCTAACAGGGCGTTAATTTACGAATATCCATTCCTAGTAAAACACCTCAGGTGTTTTCGCTTGCTAACAAGCGTTCAGAACCAAAATTTGTTTCGCAATAAACATCTGGCCCCTGGTTGTCATTCGAAAGGTGGATAATACTATTCACCGGATAAATCACTATCCAGTAAATAGTATGGTTTGTTTTGTTAACACCAATCCCTGACTGGATAGCGATTTATCCGGTGGATAGTGTTATCCACCTTTCGAACAACTGGGGCCTGAATCTAAATTTCAACTGAACTAAAATGACGAAATTACCATCCCAGTTACGGTTAACATAATTGTTGTTGTTGTTGTTGTTGTGTGGGAAGCGGGCGGATACTGGAGACAGCCAAAATACATGCTGTACTACTCTTGTTGTTCAAAAAATCATAGTCGAACTGAATTTCTGCTTGGTTTTGTTCCGATCTTGCATACAATATGTCATAATTCACCTACCACTGGGATAATCAGGATGTTCCAGAAGAAGTTCCCTACAAGAACGCGCTGGGGATATTTTGGTGCCATTTTGAGATTTGTAAAAATAAATAACATTGCCAAGGCCTCTGAGGTAATTTACAGCGGCACTAGATTTTCCCTGCAGGGAAGAAGATAAGAAACAAACGTCAGCTACAATGTACAAAGGAAGAGTAAACCTGAGTTAAAAACTTATAAACATCATAAACAATCTTTGTATAACTTTGACGGGATAGTTAAGGCACCTCACTGTAAAATTCTATTTTCGAGCAATTTGAAAACATTCTTCTCAACTACTTTTGTCATCCAAAACAAGATCCATCTACAGTTACAATATGCTAAATCAAGCTACAGTACCTCTTCAGTTGAATACAGTCTAAATCCTGGACCTTTGTTTTGCTGTAATTGATTTTCGTAAACCTAAAAATAAAAGTCGCAATGAATTATATGAATATTCGACTGAAAGCCGGTCCTTCTCAAAATAATAATTAATGCAACAACAAATAGCGCTCCCTACCCAAGAGACTGATGCTTTGCCTGGAATACCCTGTATGTAAACAAACAAACATTACATCCATCATTACAATTGCGTAAGTTGTCTTGAAAAGAGACACAAAGAGTAAGGCCGCCTGCCCACTACGCCGGAGAAATTTGTGAACGGCGTTTTTATTCTGAAACGTATCAACTGTTTTCCGTCCAGACTACGCCAGACTTCGCTACATTTTCGTATTGTGCGTTAAGGAAAACTAGGACAGGGAAATCACATGATTACCGTGACGTCATCCTTTTTGCAAGGCTCCGTTTTCGAACTTCTTTCCGTCCACGCTGGCGTTTTCAAATTCCTTCGGTTTGAAAAACGTTTTCGAAAAGCTCCGTATTCGTGATGAATTAGTGTGGACGTAGGCCTAACCGTAGAAATGAAGCTGCGTTTGCAAATTTTCTGGGGTAGTGTGGAAGAGGCCTAAGTTTATTCCCATATTTCATGATTGTAAAACCGAGGGTTCGAGAGGCTGCGGAAATTCGGCATGTGCGACCAAAATTCCAAAGCATGTTGCCGTTTCGTAACTTGGAGGAAATGTGAAGACATGATTGATCATCCAGTTATACACACAACTTAAGCAGTTATCAAATTACTTCGAGGAAGTGTCAAAAAATGAAAACATCAACTGACCTGTTCTCCAGGTGGGCCGGGCGATCCTGGAGGCCCCTGTAGAGGAAAAGATTATCAAGAAATAAATCGTTGAAGAAGATTTGCTTTTAAAAATGCTCCACTTCGATACGAAGGCTCGCGTCATATCACATAAATCGTCACTGAAATACAATGTTTATTCCTCTTATTCAGTAACGTTCTGGGCTTGTTGTAAGGTATAATAGCTCACAAAACGAACACGAAATAACTTACCTGTGCTCCTTCTGTTCCCTGTGAAAAGAAAACAAAGTTTAGTATCAGTATTGAGCACATGGTTGGCATTCAAACTTTCGTCCAATGTTGAGTTTCAATAATGCTTGTAATCGTCACTGATCCTAGGGATATTCTAATGTCTGAGCAGACATCATTCTTTTGCTTGCTTTAACTAAATTGATCCTATTGGACCCACTGAATGCGATACTATAGGATGCAGGCCTTCTCGGTTCATGCACTGATAAACAAGCTAAAAGCTTGGAATGAAGCATTTGCAAGTGCACAGTTTATGAGAGGTACTAGAAAAAATGTCCCTTCTAGACAGGAAAGCTAATGACAATAATTATCTTTCTTTATGTGTATAAAAAAATGTCTGGCAATTTGAATGACAGGACTAGTACTAGAGATATTTCACGGTGTTTTTGCATCCCGGACAAAGGAGCACATGCACCGCGAAACGTCGGGTATTTTGTCATTCAACGTGCTTAGAAAAAAGCTTTTTCTCTGATATAAAACATAGGCAGTACAGTTTCCAGCATTCCAAAATTTACCGCAACTCTACAATTACAGCATAATCAAATAAATTAGGATGTGGTACGCGCTATGTTATGCAATAAACCTAAAATAAACCTTACCGCTCTTCCTCTTTCTCCCTAGAAATAGAGAAAAGAAAAGAAATAAAAGACTTAAAATTAACTTAAATTTGACAACTAGGTGGGTTACACCCTTTTGACTCATTTTGTTTGCTGCGTGTGTATGTATTGCAATGTAGTTTTACTTGGCAAATAATTTTCTTTTCAGCCGTTATCTCTCATGTTTACACGCAGAATCATTTGCTTAGCGTCCATTGTACAGTTTTTTTTTCGATTCGCTCCGACGAAGGGCTAACGCTCGAAACGTCAATTTCCGAATCTCTTTACGGTGGCCAATTCACATTATAAACCCAGTAGATAAAACCAAATTATCTTGTAATACTCCCACCAACGCAGCACCACAGTTTCTCTAGAAACTTGCCCCCATTATTATTCATTGCCAGATTAGCTTGTTATATAGCAATTTTATTTAATACATTATAAAATATATTGAGCCACTACGCGCGCTCTCATTGGTCGATAGGTGTGTTTAGATTAGAGTATGTAAACACGGTTGTGACATTTTAGATTCGCACGTATTTTTGAGAATTATTTTAGAAAAGCAATAGAGCATTTTGTCCGTGTTTATATAGCCTTATGTAAATACTCGGAGGGTTGGGAGAATTCTCGAAAGTTATGCAACCCTCGACTACGTCTCAGGTTTGCATAACTGTCTCGAATTCTCCCAACCCTCCTCGTGTCTAGATGAGTCTTTTTTGCGTGTGTGTTTTTTCTTTTCTTTACCTTCCTGTGAAAGAATCTCAGTCATATAATATTGCTTATAAACAGCCTAAAAAGGTCAATAAACGGGCGACAAAAAATAACCTTGATTTACCCTCGGGCAAAGGCTAGTGGGGTCGTGCATAAAAACGGAAACAATAATTCAAATTGTACATACCATCGTTAAGAATCCCAACTGGCCGGAGGCAAACCAGTTGGCTATTTACAAGCGTGGCCAAGCTACCGTGAAACAAATTCAGGTAGTGGTCAGAGCGGAACTCGAACCCAGGACCACTGGATTACAAGTCCAACGCGCTGACAATTCGGCCGCGCTGTCCATTCGCTTGACTGGCTTGGTCCTTCAATTTCAATTTTTTAACTCCTCCTTTATGTTCTCGAGTTGAATTTTGATACCGAAGATCTCATAAACGTAGACAAAAGTGAGAAGCGAATCAGTTGCAACAACAAAAAGTAAACAAAAGCTTTGGTTAATTATATTACTTACGTGAGTTCCATGATCACCTTGAGGTCCCGTAATTCCCTGAAGAAAAATAGTCATTAATCACTGTTAAGTATAACGTTCAGTCGACAGTTGGATGTAATATATCAGACACGAGAGACAGTGTTTCATCGGGATATGCAAACACCGAGAAGAAAGTTGAGGTGTTTGGTTAGCCGATGAAGCACTGTCTCAAGTGTTTGATATATCTTAAGCTTCTCAATCGAAACAAACATTAAGGGGTAAACGGAGAAGTAAAATCGTCTAAATCTATACTTATTAAGATAGGGTTTCCAAACCTCCTTTACGGTTGTGATTTTCTTTGTTTTAACTTGATGAATTATTAATGAGTTTGAGAAGGTAACTGTGTGTTGCCGATCAAAGTCTTCCAAACTGAGAGTTAAAAGGCAACGGAAGCCATGAATGTTGGGTGTTTCAGGATTACCCTGCATCGTCCGTCGTACACCTTGTACATTCTTGACGAAATATTTGTTAGCCTTGTCAGTTAAATTTCTTGGTCAATAATTTGTCAGAAAGAATTACTCTCAACACTCACTCGAATCTAATCAGAATCTATTAAAACAATTAGGAAATTCAGTCACAGTAGTCGAATTTCAGCTAAAGATCTACCGTAAAACAGAGGCGCCAGTTGAGTCAACTTGTAAGTTAGTATCATCGCTTCTCTTACCTCGTCTCCACTGTAGCCTTGTGGTCCTGGCATTCCTTGAGACCCCATTACGCCCTATCGTAATCACAAAACAATCGTTATCAACACTCTTGACTTTTAGCAATGGCCGCAAACTCTCTTCTGGCGGAAAAATAAATGAAAACTTTGAATTGTTACCTTTGGTCCAGGAGGGCCGAGACCAGCATCTTGTCCGGGCTCGCCTTTCATGCCCTGGTAAGTATCAAGAGATAAATTTGGATTAAGTATCTCAATAAATTCAAGGCGACGAAGTACTTAAGGACTGCAAAGCTTGGGCGCTGGAAAACTGGACAATTTGGACAACGTTGCCATTCGTAATACGTCCAGACCTTAACCAGCCATAGCAGTAGAGGATGAAGGGTACAACAGGTAACTCCCAAGGTAATCCCTCACAGATTTTGTGTTTCTCGCGGATTTTAGAGCAAAGACTGACTTTGAAGGGATAGCATCCACCGCTCCTTGTACTTCCGAAGGTTAAAGAATGGGATCAGTGAGAAATGTCAAATTTTAAACTTGAAATACAAACTCATCCTTTAACATCGTACGAGGAAGATGGACGAAGTGGCTGGGGTCGATGAAACCTTCTTCAGATTTTCATTCTGATAAACACATCTTACTTTCGCATCAAATATATTGTAGCTCTGACTTTCATCTAGAAGACATTTCACAAGGAATGAATTATGTGAACAGCCACTGCAATCTGTAGCATCAGAGACCCCGTCCACACTAAGGCGGAGAAATTTAAAAACGCAACGATCACAGTTCATTTTCAATTTGTGTTTGAGGAAAACTCGGGCAGGGGAACCACGTGATTATCGTGACGTCATAGATTTCGAAAAGCTCTGTTTCAAAATGTTTCCGTCCACACTAAAACGCAAAGCCGGTGTTTTCAAATTCCTCCGGTTTGAAGAGTATTTTCGAAAAGCTCTGTTTTCGTGACGGAATAGTGTGGACGGTAGTCCGGCGTAATGTAGACGGGTCCATAAATCCTCTACCCCAAATGACTCTTTATAATAACTAGGGTCAATAATCGTGATTTACGATAGTTTATTTTCATTGACATTTATTCCCTTACGTCTTCTCCTGTTTCACCAGGCATTCCGGGGATCCCCATAAATCCGGTATCTCCCTGGAAAGAAGATTGAAAGGTAAGTTCACACCCTGTCACTCTGGCTTGCAATTCGCGCGGATGAAATTTGTTTATGATCAGTACCTTTTGTCCAGTTGGACCAGTGTCGCCCTCTTCGCCAGCCATCCCTTTTATCCCCTGAAAAATATATTATTATTGCTTAATTTACTGTTGATTGGTGTATACAATTGCAGGATATCTAAAATATACAAGAACTAATGCGGAGGAAAAGGAAAAAAAAGATCAGGATGAATTTCATATATCCAAGTTACCTTGAGCCTCTGATTGAAAACGAGTCCTTGTGAAAAACCTTTCATATGAATGTATACGTAATCGTATGAATGCTAGTGCAGTGCAATTAAGGATTTTACGATAACTGCAGAAATTCTCGCGCGCTCATTGGCTCAGTAATTTTTATCGTCAATATGCGGACAGACACATGAATTTGAATTCGTGCGACGCGTCAGCGAGCGAGAGCGGGCAATTCGACCACTTGTTATCGTAAAAAACAAATTGACGTCAGTTTTTCATGCGTCTGTCCTGTTATTGACAATGAATTTCGTCATCACATTGTCAAAGTAGTCTGCGGATCCACTCGGCTATCGCCTCGTGGATCCACAGCTACTTTGACAATGTGATGACGAAATTTATGATCAATAACAGGACAGACGCATGAAAAACTGACATCAATTTGTTAAATTTACACTACGAGTGATATTTGAAATTTAATTGAAAATTGCACGAGCCTTTAAGCGTGTGCAATTTGAAAGAATTTTCAAATATCACGAGTAGTGTAAATCCTTAATTGTTTGAGCTTTCATACGATTACTCATTTATTATATGACCGAAAAAGTTACGAAAGCGAGTGCGGTAATTTGCAAGTGCAAATTGAAAATTAACGACAAATTGGCCTGCTCTCAGCCAATCACAATGAAGTAATTTTCTCACTCATATAAGCATGAAAATGAACGGGAAGGCAGAACACATTTTTATACGAATGGTTTCGCACGAAGACTCATTTTGACACAGATGGCCTACTCAAACCTCTGGTCCACTTTGCCCTCTCTCTCCAACACGTCCATCTACACCATCATCTCCCTAGAAACAATAAGTAAGCATGTTGTAGAGTAAAGAGAGGTACTCCTCCAAAAGAGTCAAAACGTAATGAGGCAAATAAGCATCTGTCTTTAGTTAACAACTAACGCTAACAGTCCGAATCTTCGACGCGCGATTAGAAAGCGAAGCGAGCAGTCTAAATAATGGAAGTTCAAATTTCAAAATTTGTGTATGTATTTCTAAGCCAAAAATGAGGAAATAATTGAAATCAGATTCATGGATTTCAAATAGAACTTGTTGAGTGTCTACTAATATAAAACTGAATGAAAAAGCAGTATACAAGGAAGTGCAAGGCTGTGCCACCTTGGCACTTAACTAGTTGTTTGTATCTTTTTGTGTGTGTGTGTATTTTCGTAGCTTTTTTTCTAAGCTTTGATTATGCATACTGCAACCAAACGAAAAGCATATGAATTTTTTTCTAACCACTCACCTTGTTTAGTTTTCTTACTATTGTGAGTTAAGTTAATTGTTTTTATGCTGTAAATTCTTTTTGTAAATCTGGCAAAATAAAATGGCTGATTGTTGTTGTTGTTGTTGCTGCAGTGATCCTTACCGTTGTAAGCTGGTTCTACGACTACTTAATAATGAATTAACTCAACTTAACGATCAGAAATGTTCCACATTCAGCAAATTCTCCATGTTAACTCACGCGGCCGCTCATGTGCGGGGCGGCCCATAAAAGGTCAGGGAACCCCAAACCGTAGGGGGTCCCCACAGGTTCAACAGTATTACAATACTTACCACATCTCCTTGAACGCCTATCTCCCCCTTTGTTCCTGATTCCCCCATAATTCCAAGCACGCCGTAGCTTCCAGGTTTACCCGGAGATCCCAGTTCTCCTTCGTCCCCCTGGAAACATCGTTATTTGGAAAATAATAACAAGTATGGTATTGAGCGAAAGTGTTACTTCCCGATTCTAATGAAAACATTCTAAGGTTAAATCAATTTTTTTTTAAATATTGCGAACTTTCGGAGCCGTCACTTAACAAAGCTCAGTCGAAGTAATTAAACATTTTGATTCTGCTTAGGTAACTATATTTTAGTAAATAGTAAGTTAAGCACTGATTTCGCTTAGTGCAAGATGATCAGGGGATATAAAATCTCTACATAATACTCTTTGTACTGTGATAAACTAAGAAGAAGTCCGCTTTCAAATATTTATAATGCAACTGAATTAAATTATGTTGTCGTAGACTGCACTAACCTTTTCCACCTAAGTACGTATTTCTTTAACAACAGATTGTACTTACATTTTCTCCGATTTCTCCTGATTGTCCGGGCTCCCCGTCTTTTCCTGGAATTCCCTAAAACGCGATTAAATCTTTATCAAAAGAAGTCAAGTTTTATTTCATTTACCGATCATTTTTCTCGCATTTATCTTTGTTGCTTTCTTTCTTATCCTTGGAATTCCACCCTACAAGGCATTTCTATGCGTACGCTACTCCATTAAAGGAAACGAAGTCGTTGTGTTACAGAAAGTTCTTGACAGAGTTACTTACAGGCTTCCCTATGGTTCCTGGATTTCCTTCTTCCCCGGCTGGTCCTGGGAATCCCTAAAAGTTAGACAACAGACATATGACAACACTTCCTTCCCTTAAAGGAAACATGTAACGGATACAGTGTTTCTAAAGACGTTTATAAAGCAATGAATTTGACATCTTCCCAGAAAAATCAAATAGAGACGATCGTTAGAAAGAAACTAAATTGCTTGACTTTGAAGGTTTGGTAAAACAGATTACCGAAAATTATAGGCACGTATTCCTAAAGCAAATATTGTTCAATATTAACTGGGATTTTTTTCAAACGGAAATCATCGATAGGACCGTTATAGTCAAATGGTTGCTGAACGATTTTCTATAGAGAAACGGAAAATTTTACACATTGCTGTAGCTGTAGCTAGTGACGAAACGACGAACAAACGACTGAAACTACCTAACTTCCTTTTAGAACCTTTAAAGCTTACGACCACATGCTCAATTGTACTGTATATATATTTGTAATGTGCTGTATTGCTTAGAGGACAAGACGGTGCTCTGCAAGCAATTGAAATGAAGTGAACTGGCCTGTTTTAGTAGTACAAAAGAAAAAATTGGATATATGAAGTTTACACGATAAAACTGATACAACTGGAAAAGCTCCAGTAAGTAAGTAGTAAGAACGATCATAGTCAACAAGCAAGCTTCCTATTTTCCACTTACACGAAATCCTGAATCACCCGGTGTACCTGGTCTGCCGTCACGTCCGCGGTCCCCCTGACAAAAACAAAAAGAATCATCAGGTTTTTTTTTTAGTTTTGTCCGGCCTTACATTAATTACGAAATAATAGAAGTTAAAATCTCCTAACTGACGTTTAGTGGGTTGCAAGGTTGCAAGGCTGCAGTGTTCACTACACAAAGGTACAGTGTATTGTTTTGTAGTTACATTCACTTTTTCAAGTTGTAGTGACATTTTTACGTTTCACCAGGTCCAAGTTGGTATTAAAATCACCTGCGAGCTAGAATATAATGTAGTCTTTAATTTTCTCGGGAGAAAAATAGGATAATGGTAGCGAAATAAACTCTTGGTTATCTTATCTCTCTCCCGCCCCCTTTCCAACCTCACGCTGCGACAATTTTGTGTGAGTGGAAAGGAGCAGATATCAGGACCTAGTTATTCTAGTTGTAAAAAACTGATTACCAATTCTCCACTTGATCCCTGGACACCGGGTGGTCCTGAAAATCCAGGCATACCCTGAAAGCGAAAACAACAAGACTAAAGAGACAAAAGGAAAAAAGACCGGCTCTTTCGCCGTCTAACCAAACTCTAGGCGCATGAGACATGACAAAGCGTGAATCAAAGTCGAAAACAAAAAGAAAATGAAAGACAATATTTCAAAACTCTTACAGGCCTTCCTTGATGTCCTTTCCGCCCTGAATATCCAGGTGGTCCAGTTTGTCCCTATGGGCGACAGACATGTAATAAGTCATGATATAGTTTAAAGCAAGTTTAATTGCTAGAAGGCTGCAGCTTTTTAGGCTGCTGATTTGACGAGGTGTTTGAAAAAGAAGTTGAAACAAGAAATAAAGGTCTAACCAATTGTCCGTCTTTTCCTGGTCGGCCTGTCTCACCATTTAAGCCTTCCATGCCCTAACGAGATCAGAACAAGACATAAATTGATTATTTGCCAAGAGAACGGAAAGGGAATTGTTCTAAAATTGTTAGTTACCGTTAGGCCGGGCGATCCTGGTTTTCCCGCTCTTCCAAAACTTCCTCGAGCACCCTGCAGGAAAAGATGCCAAAACGATTTTCAAATACTGACAAAAAGCA
Source organism: Micromussa lordhowensis (assembly GCA_964020085.1). NCBI lineage: Eukaryota > Metazoa > Cnidaria > Anthozoa > Scleractinia > Lobophylliidae > Micromussa > Micromussa lordhowensis. The sequence continues at coordinate 35,257,434 of OZ026601.1, read as the reverse complement.
AATTTAAACGGTTTTAAAATTATATCGGAAGTCCGACCCTCGTTGTTGTGGTATTGTAAGAGATTGTCAAAGGTCAAAGACGCTTCGTACAAGGACAACTGGATTATTATTAGATCAATAGTATTATTATTATTATTATTATTACAACTTCCGTATATATACAAGTTATGCAACGCTTTCGAGTGGAATATCATTGATTATTTTAAAAAAACTGGACCATTGGATAATGCAATTCGAGAGTTTTCATTGGCTTAGCCATCATGGGCTATTTAACAATTAGACCCGTAGCCCGAAAGGGCTACGGGTCAATAGCCCATGAGGCGAATATCACCCAACTAGTCGGACAGAAAAGGGAATAATAAAGTTTGCAAATACAAGTTGAAAAAATATTTATTTGGCGAAAAAAGCGAAAGAAAAACCGGCGAATTTCGCTACTCGATGACTATTGCTAATAGTCCCCTAGTAGCGTAGCCAATCAAAATGCAGGATTTGCATTAGTCCACTAGTTGGGTGATACTAAGAGCCATTATACTATGCTCTACGAATATGGTAGGCGTACGCGTGATTTTTTTGAGGCGTTTTTATCATTGTTTAAGTTTAGTTTGCTCTCTTTGGGGGCGTTTTTAATAAAACAATTATTCCACTCGCCCTTGTTGGATATGAGATGATTATAGCCAACTCGGCGATACGCGCCTTGTTGGCTATCTACCATCTCATATCCAACGCGCGCTTGTTAAATATCCCACGAGTCACTTGTTTTTTCTCTGTTTGCACGCGAGCCTCTATGGCTTTCATTGGCTGTATTTTCTATGACATGATATGAAGAATGGTATGTTGGGATGACATTCGATTTTTGATGAGAGTTCCTTTCCGTTTGACTGGCAGTCCTTTTTACCGGCGGCATTTTAACACAGTCAGTCCATTGTGCCAATGCAGGGAAGCTTCTTTCAATTGTTCGAATATTATAACATGGGATAATATTTGAATACTTCAAATCCTTTTTACTACTCAGTTCCGTATCGAACAACGCATTCGGTTTATTATTCATACAGACCTTTGTGCCAGGCATGCCTGGTCTGCCTGATACACCGGGGAGACCTTCAGAACCCTGTTAGAAAAAAAAGAGCCAAAAAAGCCAAATAAATAAACGACTCGCCGACGTCTAACTCACGAGAGGGCCACATGAACAATGCACTGTGATTCACACCCGAGCGGAAAAGATGGGGGTAATCTTACCAGCTCGGGATTTACCGTTGTGCCCTGAAAGAAACGCATTAACCTTTATTGAACAAGTTTGCTCAGCCAAGATAGGATGGATGTTGGCCCTCTCTTAACTTTGCTTTTGCGGCTTGGGTTTCGGTTCGTTAACACCCAAAAAACAGAACTTAACCAAAATCAAGTCACTCTGACCTCAACTCATATTTCTAAAAACCAGCACAAACCAAACAGGGAAAAAACGAAGCTATTATTGACCTCGAAGTGTTTACATGTAAGAGCTCAAGTAAAGTGATTGATTATAACAGGAATATGCTGATGAATGCTGTTAATAAACCCGCAAAATAACACACAACGTGCGGCAGTGGCCAAAAGCCAAAGAAAGAGAAAGAACAACTACAAAATTCTGATCCAGTTATAATTGTTCTTACCACTCTTCCAGGTATGCCTTGGCGCCCGGGCAATCCCGGGGGACCTCTTAATCCCTGAAAGGAAAACAAAGTGACAAGTCAGGGTTAGTCGACTGGTAGACCTCGCAAGCGCGCAAAAGTTAACGCGTCTCCTCGTAAGGAATGAGTTTCGCACTCAGTTACGTTCTCGCTAACTCGACGCAGAAAGCATCAGAGAAATGAGGCCCTAATTTGGTATATATACTCACTACGGCTCCGGGACGGCCCATATCACCAATTTCACCGGCGGTCCCAGCGGAACCCTGCATGGTTAGAACGCAAAATGGACGTCAAACAATAGTTCGCTATTTTGTCTTAAGTGTAACTAGTATTACATTAGATACCAAGAATAATTGAATGTAGTGCGACTTGGGAAAGAGTTAACCAATCAGAAGGTTACTTGAGATAGCGATCTTTTTCTCAATTTTTACCAAATAAACCAATAACATTAAAGAATACAAACAACAGATCTTAACAAAATTGATAACCCAATAAAGTGCGGGGTGTTGCGAGCCCCAAGGAAACTTTGCCATTTGTTTATCCTAAATTTTGTACGTTTTTGAAAGGTTTCAGTTTCAAAATGAGTTTTCACGCTAAATTTTTCGACCGAGATTTATAATTATGATAAGTCCACTGAATCTCTAATAGTGTATACAACAGTCCACAACCTCGTTCCCACAATGGGAGACAAAGTAGTTGAGACACTTTTAGAAAATGACGCTTTTCGATATTTAAGCACTTATTCCATTTTATTTGCGTGTAGCATTAATTCTCTGATGCCACCGGCCCCCAGTTTAATGTTGTGTAGGCGCTGTGGTCTGTGTAGACTAAGAAATAGAAAAATCAACACTGGTTGGCGGGGAAGGGGGGAAATGTTTCCAAGACGCTCGAAAATCGAATTTTACTACCAAGTGTCTCAACAATTTTGTCGCCCATTGCTGGCTCTCTCTTCTCGGCCCCCTTTTGTCGTTGGGAGAAAATCACTGGTTGCGGCCGGTCACATGACCACCTTTGACACAAACTTTTATGTTTTGGAGACGGCAGAAATAATGTAGCATTTTTCCTCTGCAAAATTCGACTTCGAGGTGTTGAAACCCACAAAGTTTGTCACAGTAACAATCAAAACACTCTGCCACCCCTCCCGCCCAACATATTTTTTAAACAACCAGATTTTGCATGGTCACGTGACCAGCCGCTATTAGGGTCTCTATAGAGGCAGTGGAGAGAACCTGGGAACGAGGCTGACCAATCCATTGTTCTCAGATTAACAAACTGACGTCAGTGTTTCATGCGTCTGTCCTACTATTGATCATGAATTTCGTCATAACATTGTCAAAGAAGCTGTGCATCCACAGCTACTTTGACAATGATATGACGAAATTCATGATCAATAGCAGTACAGACGCATGAAAAACTGACGTCAATTTGTTTTTTACGATGACAAATTGTACAAAAATTATCAATTTATGTATCTGTCCGCCTATTGACAATGAAAATGCTGGGGGTATACCGGCGATGGACTAGCATCCCATCCAGGGGGGAGTAGAAATACTCCCAGTAGCTTCATGTGAAACCGGATGAGCTCCTGCCGGATGAGCCACTTGGCTCGTATTCATACTTAAGTTACTCATATTGATAAGTACTAATTTCCAAACCAAAGTCAAGCGTTTGGTGTCAGCGTTTAACAAAAACAACTTATATAATTAAGCATTCATTCAACTCTCACCAATCCTCCGGTTGATCCCTTCGTTCCAAAATCTCCTCTCTCGCCTTTCGCGCCCTTGATGGAGAAAAGGAAAAATATCGGTATCCATAGACAGCTGGATAGATAACTGTTCTGTTACTCGATGTTGGATGCTAATCTATTTGCTCTGGAAAAGATAACGTTCGTCTCAACACTTTCTTCTGCGTATGCAATTAGTATTTAGGCATCAGACGAGTTAAGAATAACGTTAGCGGCGAAAGGCGAACTGCAAAATAATTTAATCTTTTGATGTTTTTTCTTAATTTATGTCAATAGGACACGCTTTCCTTTTTGTGTCTTGGATTGACTAAATGATTATCGAAAAATAACACAAAAGCAGCACAAGGTTTAAATCTTTTGCCACTAAACTTTTCGAAAATTATATCTACAGGTAAAACGTTATGCAAAAACAAATCAAGAGTACCTTGGGTCCAGTTTGCCCTTGGAGGCCTTGGGGACCCTGTGGTCCTTCCTGGCCCTGAAAAGAAGACAAAATAGAATTGCGTACATGATTATACATATGTTGCTTTTCATGAGTATCGCTTTCGTGAGAAAATAAATATAGATTACAAGCAGCTGAGAAATATTAAGAAAATAACTTAGTCCTGGTCTCCAATCCTTGAGAACCTTAACCCTATTTAGATAGGGCTTCCTCTGGTACTGTGGGACGGGGGGAGAGGAAGTCGAGTCCATGACCCTGTAACACTTAGAGTTTTAAGGCTATGACAGTGAAGCTTAGAGGATCTATAGCAAGTGCAAAGATATTTCGTTTTAGTTCTGTATCGTGGAAGTGTGACGTCGTATGACGAACAGCCACCCGATATCATGGATCCGCAACCTTTGATTTTGTAATAAATTTAAAACCACAAAAACTGCGACAAAAGTTACAACCGATAAACAAAGCTGAAAAAAATAACAAGTAACAGTAAGAGCAAGAAAGTTTGCTTGTTTTTGTTTTGTTTTTCATTAAAAAGAGAAATTTAAAAATTGCAAAATTTAACTGCATGTCCAACCAAATAAAGGTGCCATGTCACCTCATGATTCTTGACCAGTAAAATGTCTTAACAAATTGTTTTCAGAAAACCTTTAGGAATTAGAAAACCACAAAGTTAATTTAGAGTTCATTGCAAGCTTCTAAAGTTGGCGAGGGCCTCTAAACGTTTCTCCCCCCCCCTCCCCCCTTCCCCTCCAACATCCCTGTGAACAGGAATAAGGAGCACACAGTACCGTAGAACAATAGTTTAATAATAAGAACTAAGAAGTACATCAACCTACAGGTGATCCCATCAGTCCTGGAATTCCTGGTGTTCCTTGTCTGCCTTTAAGACCCTAAAAATATATTAGGTAATATTAAAAGCAATGGACCACAAGTTTCTATGGGTTATAGGCTGATAAACCACGCGGGATGTTGGTAGAACACGAGAAGAATTTGTAAATCACGAGCCGCAGGCGAGTGGTTTACGAATTCTCCGAGTGTTCTACCAACATCCCGAGTGGTTTATCAGCCTAAAACCCATAGAAACTTGTGGTCTATTGCTTTTATATAATAATTCAGAAGACGCGCGATTTTTCCATGGGTTTACCGGCACAATAACCCATAGCTGATTGACCAATCAGAGCGCGCGCATTGATTTGGTTATTATATAAAATGAAATTAGAAATAACGTGACTAATGTACTTAACCACATTATTTTAGGCCCCGCGATAACTAAGAAAAACCAATTTCGTTTAATGCCTATTCTCTTGGTTGGATGAAGATTTTCACTTTTCAAAGTTTTGGATTCGTTCATTTCTGTTTTGTATAATTTTTATCGACCCAAAGAGTACAAACGGCATGTGAAAGTACTCGAAGTAGGAACACTTGTCCACCTCTTCTTTTTAAAAGCAAACAAACAAACTCACATAACAACGAAGACCACGAAATCAAAATCTCGAGTATCTCTCGGTCTTCCCTTCCATTTCCTTTCCACCAAAATGTTTTGAAATACTAGTAAACTACCAAACATATACAACATCATTCAATATCTTACTTATTTCATCTTAATAAGCATCGAGACAATTACATATACCTCTTCCCCACGCCTTCCAGGTCTTCCTGGTACTCCATTTTCACCATCTTTACCCTGTTGATCGTAGCGCATAATGCAATTTCTTTATCATTACAATCGTTACTGAGGTGTTGCGCCTCTGCCTGTCGATTATAGTGGTTTCATAGGACAACCAGTGATTGGAAGTCAGTGCGTCCCATGCCTCTTAGAAATCAACTAAAACAAATCCAACAAGTACAGAAAAAAAGGTAGGTCTGGTTTGCCCCTTCCCCATAAAACGCTTCATTTCGTTCGTGAAAGGCAGGAAGCAGGGATTGAGCGCCCGGGATGGAGCGCAGGTCGCTGAACGATATAAGAAGGATTTCTCTTAGGGAAGCGGGCCCCGATTCTTAGCTCACCTCTCTTCGGCCAAGGGCAAGTCGGGTTTAAACCTCTTGGTTGTTCACTGAGTTTTGAAAAGTCATGGTTCTCATTTTCATAATCTGATTTACTTGTTTAAATAGCAGTTTTTAAATAAACCTCGGAGTGTGCGACGAGCACAAAAGACTCAAGCCTAGGAGAATTAACTGTGACTGAGAAGGTCGGATTCTAATTTCTTTAATTGGCTGCGTCATGGTTAGCGAATTTCGGACAGTGCAATCTGTTCAAACTTTTTCACTTCTCTGTTCTGACAAACTCACCTTGGGCCCTGGCAAACCTGGAAGGCCATGCGAACCAGTTCTTCCATCTTCTCCCTATATGAAATGGGGTAAATAAGTGATAAACAATGATCATAGAGAGGTTTTCACTCGAGCGTCTGAAGAAATAGGCCATTTCCGAGTCCCTTGTGCCTCTGTTTCAAAACGAGTCTAAGTGTGAAAAACCATTCAAACGAAAATGATTTGGATGTTACTGAACTTGTAGGCGGAACGCAATTTCATATGAATGGTTCCGCACTTAAACTCGTTTTGACACGGAGGCAAAAGGGAACACAGCGCTAAGTGAGCCTCGCTCGCTTACGTCTTTACGCACTTCGTGCCAGCTACATGTATTTACATGAGTTTTGACTGGTTCTCTGGATTTTCTTGGTCGGGGTGATTACTTTGGTTTTGGTTTAACGACACTCATTCGAAAACGGCTCTTATAGCTAAGCTCAATTTTATGAAAGATCTATCTAACCAGAAAAGTTTAAAAATGGCATAGGATACTAACAAACGTAATTAAATCGCATTCTCTAATAAGTATACATTATTTCTCTCAAGTTCATACCGGTTGGCCGTACTTTCCATCATTGCCAGGCAGCCCGGGATTGCCGGCGTTACCCTATTACACAATAAAAACAATTTTAAATTGCTTCAATTTCTATTCCTTACTTATTATTATTATTTTTTTCTCAAGAAGGTTCTTGTAGGGTAACAACAGACACAAGGCACACCCAAAATAGCCAGGTAAAATTTTTAATCAGTTACAATATTTAGAGGGGAGGTCACATCAGCTTTACCTGGTTTTCATGCGGGTCCTCTATTCTGGAAGAATTGGAATTTGGAAATGTTGGTTTTTGTAGAGGGAACCCGGAGAAAAACCCTCGGAGCAAGGCAAGAACCAACAACAAACTCAACCCACACATGGCACCAGGCCGGAATCGAACCCAGGCCACATCAGTGGGAGGCAAACGCTCTCACCACTGCACCATCCCTTCTCCTCGTGATTATTGTACCGTGATTGCATTACACACAGCCTACATTTCAAAGCTTTACAATAAAATTTTCGATCTTAGTTAGCTAAATGCATGGCCTAAGTTAACGAAAAGAAATCACTGTAAGACGGAATTCACACGCCTCTAACAGTATCGCACCTTTTCTCCGTTAAGTCCTCTTCTTCCGGGAAATCCACGCCTACCTGGCCAACCCTGTGTTCGAGGAATAAAACAAACTAACTTGAATTCATAATTGATCGATTTACCTCAGAAATCAGTAGGACAGCAAAACCTATACGATAACGTTAATAAGAATGAATGCAGACGATGTTTGACTGATAAACACGATGCATGTTGTTTACACTTCTTATACGCTAGAATACTGAGCTATTACTACAGATCAAGATGTAAATGAAACAACAACACGAGGATATTGTTTTCAATGACGTTAAGGTATGACACCCCTCGTTCGTATTTACCGTTAATCCTGACCTTCCAGTACGCCCCACAGGACCACGAGCTCCTGGCGCACCCTATCACATATGAAATAGAGGTAAACAAATAAACAATTAAAAAAAAAAAAACAAACAAGCAATTAAAAAAAACTATAAATAAACCAGCCAAAATTAATCACAAACGAAAATATGTCATTTTTCCATTAATATTTTATGGCGCAATCCAGTAAGTTAAATACTACATACTATGAAGACATAATTGATCATCACAGTATTACACTACATATTATCTTTAGTCTCAGCGTTCGATTATTCTCTCACGCTAACGTCTCGCATTAAATAATAAATTATACATGTCCTTTCGAAAAGAATAATCAGTTTACCAGTGACCCATCTTCTCCGTTATTCCCTGTTTGACCAATTCTACCAGGACGACCCTGAACAACAAATATGAAAAAAAGAAATAACCTACATCACTTCTCAATGAATGTATTGTAATAAAGGATGAACATTACCAAGGAAAAAACTACGGTGCAGAAAATACTTTATAAGGACTCACCGGAGGTCCAGGATTTCCAGATTCCCCTGCTGTGCCACGTTCACCCTGTATAAAAGTGAAACAAGTCCAACAGAAGCAATTATAAAACATAAAGGGGTTAATTTTCTAAAGAGACTGTGGTGCTGCGTCGGTGGGGAGTATTACAAGATAATTTGGTTTTATCAGCTGAGTTGATAATGTGAATTGGCCACCGTTCCGACATTATCAACTCAGTTGATAAAACCAAATTATGAACTATAAAAAACTGAGATACTGGGCGTGCTCTTATTGGTTGACAGATGTGTTTATACGAGAGTAAGTAAACATGGTTGTGACGTTTTAGAGTCGAGCGTATTTTTGAGAAATATTTTATAAAAGCAATCTGCGTCTCAGGTTTGCATAACTATTTCGAATTCCCGAACCTCCCTCGGAGAATGTGCTCTATTGCTTAATATTTAGGCCGTTACTTGCACGGTTTTAATTGAGTGAACGTTAATACGCATTTTCAACACTGTCGGCGGAAACTGTTAGATTTTCTTGCTATAGCTACGGTGCAATTCGGATGTAGTACCAAATGGGAGTTCTGGATCATGGTAATCTATCCGCTTCCTCAAGGTTTTCGCGGTTTTTCTTGCAGTTGTTGTTACTGCAATCGTCCAATTTATTTATTTGTAATTCGATCTAAGATTTCAAAGCCACACTTTTACCGAAAGGGAATAAGAGTACAAAAGCCTTGAAATGGGCTGGGATTTAGACTTACCATCTCACCGACTTTTCCGTCTTTTCCGCGCTCCCCTGCTCTTCCCTTAGAAGTAAAATTAAGAAATAAAAAGATTATGTCAAGGGAACAACACAATAAATATCAGGTGTGTAGCGCTTCTACAGATATCTTTAAAAGAAAGACAAAAACAAAACAATCAACTACAACAACCCCTTTTCTAAATTTAATCCACTCCCTTTATCATCCTGAAATCCAGTTAAACAGTGTGTAAAAGAACAGAGGTTCTGGCTGAAAAAAAAAGTCTCTCAGCAGTTTTGCTTTACTTTCTACTTCCTTCACGTAGCTAGTAAATTTTAAATTATTTAATTTGTGTCCATCTATAGTAGAAATTCATGACTTACCCTCCTGCCGGCACGTCCAGCGAAGCCTGTTGGTCCTTGGACACCGGGGGGACCCTACATTAAAAAAAGTACTAAGATTACAAAAATATGAAGGCTGCTGCCTTCATATCATCACACAGTAAGCTTACCACTTCTCCCTGCAAACCTTGGAACCCCATCGGACCTCGTTCGCCTTGACGACCCTGCAATAAGACATTAATTAACAATTTAATCAACATTTTTTTCAATGAGAGAACATACAGACAACATTGCGCAGCCGAGTTGATTATTTTTATAGAAAATTAGTGCGAGTGCCTCAACTGCTTAAGTACAAACTCTAAAGGATTACAGAACCAAAACTTACAATTTTGTGTATTTTTGGGCCACATAATCAAGAAAACCTTTTCTCATTCGATAAGGGCAACAAAGTGAGGTCATGTTCTATCAGCGAAATCAACGATGAGAGAAGCAATCAGATTTCACGGATTTCCAGTAGGGCACGCTGCGTCACTACTAAGAATCAACTGTTATTTGTTTCAAAATTTCGTGCGGACAAACTTTATTACATTTTCTGTAAACTTGACGACTTTCTTTCATCCGTTACAAAAAAAATTCTTCTCTGTGGAGAGAAGGGTTAATTAACAAAAACGGTGCATTGATATCTCTCGTTTAACCAGAAAAAATAGAGGGAAGTAGTTAGGAGACCTGGCAAAGTTCTTTGTTGTATTTTGCAGCACATACCCTGGCAAAACATAAAAGGTGGATATGTTTGCTCATACAGCTAATCAATTGAAGCATGATGTCGTGATGTCTTCATCTTATTCCTCTCAATAAAAGCATTGCGATTTTGTAATTCATAAATAGTCAATGAGCATAAAAAAAAGATGTGCAGGGTCAAGGACTTTCCAACAAATATCTTAGGCCGTTTGTTTACCTCTGTGATGTTTACTGGCCTTCCTAACCATTTCCTCTATTAAATATGGTTTGACCGTGCCTAAATTATCAACTCACCGCTCTTCCTGTTCTTCCAGGACTGCCGCGTGGTCCTTTAGCGCCGCGATCACCCTGTTTGTTACGAAAAGAATACATATACGTTATTTGCCGGTCCGTGTTAGGAAAAACTGTGTCCGAGGTCTTGAGAACCGCACGAGGCTGCAGGCTTAGGACCGTACTCAAGATCGGCTCAAGTAGTGTCGCATCTTCACTACCGTTGCTTGTGTTTTTTTAAAAAAATATATTTTTTCTTAAAGTACGTTTTCCTCGTCAAGATAGTAAAACTAACTTTAGCTACGATAGCTGCGCTCTCGCAATTGAAATCCATAATTGTTTGTCTGTCTTGATTTGTTTCATCTTACGTTTGCTTACGGGGAAACAAGAACGTTGAAAAGAAGTCAAAGTTGGAAATTTCGGAGCAGTCATACTCGGGGTCCAGATGAGAAAAGCAGGACGCGCGATTAGCCAATCAGATTCAAGGATTGAGGATTCCGGACCGCTGAGAAGCTGGAGAAAAAATAACGTTTGTTCGTACTGTTGTGGTTGTTTAAATACCATTAGGCATCTACAGGCTGAAGTACAAGTACGCCTTTTCAAACCTAGCGCTCACGCTTTCGATTATCTCGCTTCACACGCCGATATCGTAGATAGATAGATAGATAGATAGATAGATAGATAGATAGATAGATAGATAGATAGATTAATAAGCAATACATTGCAGCCCGAAGGCTGAATTGCGTATTTACATATGATATAACTAATAAAATGTATTATATAAACTAAATACAGTGAATATGAAAGTATAAAAAAAGATAAAAGGACTAACAAACTACGTATATATATTATCTATACAGGATCTAATAATAAAAGTGTTCCTAAAACGATCTGTCTTTGCATTTGGTTACTGTCGGTATCGTACCGACAGTAACCTTACTAACTGGTCAGTTACTAACTGGTTAACCTTACTAACTGGTGGAGTGAAGGCAATGCTACCTTGACTGGATTGAAATTTGAAAAAAGAGATACTCGTACTCGTACTGGCTTTCATATTGGGGTACGAGTGGGAGATCTTAAGATTAAACTAAAGGCCAACATACTCTTTAACATGACTTACGGATAACACTTGGAAAACCAACAACAACAGTATTACCCAACCAAATTATGTCCCATGAAAGTTATCACATGTGATACTTATTATATTTTATGTTTGCATTTACCTTTGCTCCTCTAGGCCCCTCAGCGCCCAGTGCTCCCTCTTTTCCTTGTTCTCCCTAAAATAAAATTATTATTATTATCACTGCGTTAAGTAACATCTTTTTGTTATCCCTCTGAGTTCCACTAAGACTTTTAGTAATACGACTGAAACATGGACCTTGTTGTCAGCCGTAACACAGTTTGATGGAACAAAATAATTAAGAACAGACATCTAACTATTTGTCTTTATAAAATTTTGGCTATGAGCGAAGAGCGCATAGCAGCTTAAATAATCAAAAATCTAATTAAAATCTACATTAACAACAACAAGAAATAAAGGCGATAACAGAATGTCGAGGCAAGGTCAATGGAAACACATGTTAATCGATAGCCTAGAGGGGATATTAATTAATCCTCTGGAGAGCTACCCCCAAACTATTGTTTTTCCTTCACGTGCTCGAACTTCAGCTAAAAATTAACAGCAAGTGATGACATGATTTTTTTTTATTGTCAAGTCAACAATCCCTTTATTTATACAGAGGTTATAAATGTCTTAATTTTCTTGGTTACCGTGATTCCGCGGGCTCCCTGGAAGCCAGGAGATCCGAGAGTCCCAGGTTTTCCCTAAACAAGGAACATTGGAAAATTATAATTTATAAAAGAACAGAAAATATTTGTTCCCAATCATAAGATACATATTAAGTACACTCGTCATTCTCGTTCTATAAATTCACATACTCTAACTTTCCTTGTACAAACCTTGTTATTTCCGAGGTGCTACATGAAGTCAATATTCCTCAGTTGATCATTTGTTTGCATCAGCAGATTGATATATAATATATGACATTAGGTAAATAATTTAAAAAAATGCATCACATTCTCACCGGGTCTCCTGCTCTTCCTCGAGAGCCGTCCTCCCCTGGGAGACCCTGAAAAAAAGTGAATTGATTTACAGATGATTTACAGATAATACTTGGAAAAATAGCAACGACAACAACAGTATTACTTACAAATGTAAGCAATTCTTTACCCTTAAAATATAATTAATTAAGCAAGTTCCTGCTCCAGGAAAGATCTTTCCGATGAAAGTTTCCTTTCTTTCTTAATACACCCCTACGCTACCTTAACATGACTGAGATGTTTACAGCCACAATAATACTATCGTTCGTCAGTGGTTACACTATCCATCCCTCTTTCAACTTTTAATCAACAGCAAAGCGCAACGCTTACAGTAGCCTGGTTTTTAGTGGAGTAACTCTCAGTACTTTTTCACAATTTGTAAATACGTATATGGTTGTTTGTACTAAATTAGATCTTGTTTGACTGGCCCGTCTAGATTAGCTTTAGCTATGCGCGGGCCAGCCTAAGTTATAATTTGTAATTTACATGTTTTAAATAAAGATTGTTGTTGTTGTACGCATACGAACTTACAACCGGGAGCGCTGTTTATTGGTAACAGTATCAAGTTTACCTTAGGTCCCGAAGCTCCGGGGGTTCCTGATTTTCCAGGTGGCCCACGCAATCCCTAAGTAATTAATTAATACACTAATCATAAAGTTGCAAATATTGGCAGAGATTGAAAGAAAGTGCATGTATGATCGAAATTTTGCATTTCCTATTGTCTTCATTTTTGGAAAGTAGCAGTATTGACTACTTACCATGTCAAGTTAATTATTGGTTCTCAGTTTCGACCGCCCGCCATTATTCTTATTAAAAGAATGAATTATACCAGGAAATTTCTAACCTTCATTCCTTGCCTTCCAGGAGTCCCAGGATTTCCAGGGGAACCCTAACGAAAAATAATTTAATAACTGATAGATCTTTCCTTGCAAGACGTTTAAATAGCCGCCGCCTGGTTAGCTCAGTTGGTAGAGCGCCAGTCTGCTGTGCGGGAGGTCGAGGGTTCGAGCCCCAGACCGGACCAACACTCACATTCTCCTCACTTAAAATAACTGAGGAGAATGTGCTGCCTTTGTAATTATATCTGCAAATGGTAAGACATTCAAGTCTTCTCGGATAAGGACTATAAACCGTAGGCCCCGTCTTCTGCATCTTCAATTCATATGGTTAGCGGGGGACGTTAAAGAACCCACACACTCATCGAAAAGAGTAGGGCACGTAGTTCCCGGTGTTGCGGTCTATCTCTCTGGTCTTTCTGATCTGGGTAGGGTAGGGTGGAGCACCTCGCATAGGACCTGAGTCCTGTTCGTGCTCCTTCCCTCTGGGCAGGTTTGCCCAGTAGAAGAGACAAAACAAACAAAACAAACAAACAAATCTATTGATAAAATAAGTTCAGAGTATGATATATCGATTTTTGAAGAAATATCGCCTCTCCCAGCCAATAGAACGCAAAGAGTGTTGTCGTCAGGGTAGTAATGACAGACTATAGATTCATACTTCCACTGGAGTGAAGTATTGTTCACTAACGTACCTACCGTCTGTAGCAGAGATTGACGGTAAGCTTTAACCTACCATTTTGAAAATATATTCAGATGTAAAGGAGAACTGGGGCAGACTATGGATGGGACCAACGCTTGAAAAAAAATGTTCAACATTTAAAGTTATATTGTTAGAAGAGATTTCAAAACGTTGAGTTGAAACGATGGGCTCGTTATCGACAACTTTATTTCACCTGATCTCCTTTAAGTCCAGGTGTTCCATCTAAACCAGGTAATCCAGAATGACCCTGTCAAGTAAATAAGTAAAAACGTTATTTAAGCGTCTATGCGTTTAGCCTAGATATAGACTAGTTGGGGACATTAGTACACTTGCAACACTAATTGACATACGGTACTTGATAAATTTGAATATTTACAGGACAATGATAAAAACTTAGTGAGTATAAAAGATCCTATGTTAGCTTATGTACAAGATAAAATTGTAAAAATTAAAATAATTCTATTGGCTACAAAGATTATAGCAATTGCGGTTGTTAGTTAACATGTCGGCAAGGTTCACTTTTCCTTTTTTTTTGTAAAGACAGGTAAACTAGGTGAATCTCTTTGATTTTCGGTAAGTTTTGTCCATAAGAATAGTCAGAGATATCTTACAGAGTGTTCGCCATAACATATAGTTCTTAAACGTTGTAATACGAAGTCACTGTTCTGCAGCAAGTGTGTAAAGCTTTCCATACACCACTGTACATCAAAACGCAAATTGCAAACACTTGATTGTTATGTTGGTAATATGAATGACAATAGAACATGATGAAAAGGGTGCAAATGCAACAAGATGCTTCTCGATAATTTCATTAGACACAGGCAACACAAGCAGGTAATAACGAAGATGATAGCCTACTAAAAACATGACATGAAGTTTATGGACAATACTTCTGACAAGTGACAGGTAACGATAGCAACTAAACAAACATTGTACCTTACGTCCCGCTAAACCAACTGCACCGGGGTAGCCCCTGTCGCCTTCAGAGCCCTAAAGAAAAGTGACATTAAGGTAAATGGCCAAAAATTAATTCTCCCGCCTTGAGTTACGTTTCAATAGCTCACACGTCCAATTGCAAGGAGAAACTTGTCTGACTGCAGATATTGCTTTCTAAAAAACGTTTGGCTGGTTGCGGCGACAGCAAGGTGAGACACTGTTTTACAACTGGAATTTGATAAAGATAAATTAATTAACCGCCGAAGCGAGTTTCTGTGAGCACTTAACCTCTGTCAGACCAAAGCAGAACAGAGGTTTGAGTAACCTTAGAAACGTCAGCTTGGAAGACGCGCTACACTGTGTACATATACCTTTGGTCCGGTGTCACCAGGAACACCTCTTGATCCACGACGCCCTCGCGTACCCTTAAACAAAACGACAGCAGGAAATTGAGGCACGAAACTCAAGCTTGAAAATAACCATTTCTGGCTAAGTACACTTCCTGGTCCCGATACGACAACTTACGAGTAAACTCTTTAAAATTATTTAGGAATAGAAAACATGTACCGTGTTTCAACCGAGTTATAGAAACACGAGCGGAAGTTTGGTAGAACGAGAATTACTTTGGGAACACGGGCCGACAGGCGAGTGTTTCCACAACATTTCTCGTTCTCCCACTTAGAAAATTCTGCTACAAAAAAAGAAATCAACTCAGTGTTTACTTGATTATCAAAATGTAAATTATCTTTGCTCGCGCCATCATTACGCCAACAGCTCGTGCTTGTTTTGTGTTGTTACCGAGGTAAAAACACGATTTTAAGCCAATCAGCGCGCGTATTTTCTTGGGCTATTTTCCGTTAGTAGTAAAATCCAAAGGCAGTCAATGTTCAGAGAGAATTCAGGCACCGAGCGAGACATCTTTAAAGTCAGACAAAATGATAGCTATCAGGGCCACAAGGTATCATATGCAATTGTTACACGCATGGTGTTATCGTGGAAATACCTTTCTTCCACGCAGGCCTGCAGGTCCAAGGCGTCCAATTCGCCCTACTGGGCCCTAGGATGATAAAAGAGTCAAGATATTACAAAGTATATATGGATGTAAGAGGTGCATGCAATAATAACGACCAAGAAAGGAGGAGATAAGGCAAGAGAGTTAATTCCCCATATGGATGTCTTCCGTGGAAGAGTTGAAAATATGTTTTAAATTTGTGCTGAAAATATGTGTAAAATTTGTGCTGTTCACGCTCCCGCGTGACGGGATTGGCTAGACTCTCATGGTAAACTAAAGACAACTTAAAAATAAGGCCGGTACAGGGAATAACTATTCTGCCCTTCATCATCTCTTGTAACGATACAACTTAGCTCTTATCAACCGAGCTTACTCGGTCTGTATGGGAGAATCTTGACCGAGGTCGGGAGTACACGATTCTCCCATACAGACCGAGTAAGCTCGGTTAATAAGATGTTTATTATATGGCGCAAACAAGAACAATTTAATTTGTTTTATGTAAATGGTTTGTACTAACTGACATTTTGCTTGCGAATTGCGATGAGCTGAAATAATTCTGCCAAAGTACTAGAGATTACTAGTGATTAAACCAATCACTACAGTGTTGTAATAAGTAGAGAGATGTTGAGTAGTGTAAGGAAAGTAATGTAATGTAAGTAGCATGTATGTGTAAGTATAATATTCGTTCTGTAAGTAGTGTAAGTGTTTCGAGTTGTAAATAAAATTGCTTTTTGCAAAAAAATAAATAAATAAATAAATAAATAAACACTGTTAGATGAAAATAGTCGATGATTTTGCATTTTAGTTTGCAACTTTTTCACTGCAAAACATTACCGGTCTAGATGCCAGTCTAGACCGCTTTTAATATCGATTTCAGCCAATCAAATTAGTGAATTTGGTAGTTTCCAGTCCTCGTGAGACAGAGCCATAGAATAAAAGAGAATATTGAGAACTGTTTACCAGGCATGTGAAATATTTCTTTGCACAAGAGCGTTTTCAGTAGAAATTCTGCCATTTTCATCATAAATTGCGGCA
>OZ026601.1:35228100-35233100 GCA_964020085.1 Micromussa lordhowensis | reverse complement strand
GATGATCAAAAATGGCGGAAGCCAATATTAATTTAGGTAAATGTTCACTTGTACTTTAGACACGAAGGAGTTCTAAACATTTTCCTAAATCGAATTTCGGATTGCGAAGCGTTTACCGTTGCATTCCACGTTTGCTTATTAGAGGTTAGCAACCACATGTTCCTTTTTAAACAAAATTTGACATCGAGAACGGTTATTTTGTTACCAGCACTAAACTTTAGGTTACTTTTTGCCAGGTATTGTCCTACGACAATATTTGTACATTTCAACTTCACTACACAGACAAATGCAATCAACTAGGTTTATTTTGGTCTCTTTCGGCCTCACACCAGCAGCAAGCAAGAACCACATACATGTGGAGCAATAACAACAACTAATTGACTACGGGGAAATGATTCCCTGTGACACTGCCGGATACGAAAAACCAAAAGAAAAAACCCCGTGGGGGAAAAAACTGGAAACGTATCCCCCGACCCAATGCCTCTAAACCCCGGAGGGATCGTGGCACGATCCCTCCGGGGTTTAGAGGACCTCTAGTTACAAAATAATAATGATTTATAAAAGAAACAAAAGTTAATCGGACTGATGCAGGCCTAGAATGCCTCACCACGTGATGAACTGACACTTTATAGACAACCTGCTACCCATCATGCCTTACACAAATCGTACCCAGACCCTTCTGCTCTCGTGCCGTAGAAATATCAATTTCTGTCTTATTCGCACGCTCAACCGTCAGAGATTATATTTTTTGAGGTATTTGTTTTGTTTTGTATTTTCTTTGATCAATCAATAAGTCGCCACAAATTCTCCCTCGTGCCGATGCAACGATTTTTTTCTCCGTTACTTATGAATAACGAATAAATCGCGATTTTTTAAAAACATTTAACTATAAAAAAACACTGCGAAAAATGTTTTTGAACAGAGTATTAAGGAAATTCTGTTATTACAAAACGTCAGCGTTTGGACGTTTAGCTGAAGTCATTATCAAGTCAAAATGAGAGTTGAAAAATATGGTATAACTACTGAAGCTCAGTGAAACAATATTTAATCACAGGGGAGTAAAATAAAGTCGTAAGAATGTTCTTTCAGACCACGAGTTTTGCACGAATGGAATCAGTCTGTGAGCTAAATCTTGGATTATAGTCTTTAATGAATAGCGTTTCTTATAAAATAAAATCTATTTGCTACGGCACTTTTGGAGCATGCGAAACTGGATTTCTTTAAGGAGACTTATAACCCCATGGGCTTCGAAATTTGTTTTCTAATCACCGGGTTGTTATTTTGAACAATTCTTTGGTAAAGGTGTCGAAATGCGTATCCGACATCGCATTACACAAATCTTAAAAATTAAATAAACCACACATTGTTGAGCTTGATTTAATTTCTTGGGTTTTAAATCTTGTTCCAATTTCCTGCTGACAAATACTGGTTTTAGGGTAGTGCCGAGCTTGTGACTGCGATCAAGCACTGGTGATGTTTGATCCTTAAAGGGAGAATAACTTTGTTACACCCGATGAAGTGTGCTGAATACAATTGTTCATGGTGGGATTATAGGACAGCCAAGGCGAGTAGAGATTGAGCCTAATCTAACGCATTCTTCGCCGAGTTGAAAACTTCAGTTGTAGGGGATTTGGCTTATTACGATGGATTGTTGTGTTAAGCAAGCAATCTTTGCAGAGTTTATCAGTGCGACATTTGAAATGCAGCAAGTATCCAGTGTTTTTCTATACACGTGTGTTTCAATCTTTATTCCATTCCTGATTATTTCCATGCCAATATTTATGTATGGAATCTTGTTATCAGCAGGAGGGTATGTACTTTTGAATTATTCCCTTTAACCGTCTTCGCCTCAGACAAGACGTATCCGCCATTTTAAATCATCAAATCCATTGGGTCTCAAAACCCTGTCTGACCCGTTTGACGGTGACGTCAGTGCTTTCTCATTGGTTCAAGCCTTTGTTCTTCGGCTATTTAAGCGTGACACCACCCGGATCGTTGGGCGGTCAGTTACAACTCTCTTAATCACTCATCTCATATTCAGTAATAAAAAATCTTAAAACAAACCCATGCTTAAACAACCAATCACTGCACGGCCTACATCTCATTGATTACCCTACCGAAACCGAATTCGTGAGACATCAGCTTTCGAATCTCTTTACGGCGGTCAATTGTAATACTCCCCACCGACGCAGCACCACAGTTTCTTTAGATGCCTACCCCCTTTATCCGAATTCATCAGCTCACTAATTTAATCATTAGTAATAGTAATTGGACCGAGAGGAGTACAATTCAGGGAGTATTCAAGCGAGTAATTTCAAAATCGGACGAGCGCGAAGCGCGAGGCCGATTTGAAATGACGAGCACGATTACTCCCTGAATTGAACGACACGAGGTCCAATTACTAATTAATCGTATCTATAACAAATTTCGAAATTAAAAATGTCTTTTGAAAATTTCTTTTGAGCGAAAACGTCTGTAGCGCTTTCCCTAAGTTTTGAAAACTGTAGAAAACTTTGCTAAGGAAACTATTAAAGCGCGTGTAATTGACGTGAAAATCACGTGGGTATCCAATTACAGGTGTCCGATTACAAAAAGTTCAAATCGGACACCTGTAATTGGACACCCACGTAATCGCGCGCCGATTACGTGACAAATAGGCGCGCGGAGAACCAATCATGATCGAGAATTCTGTTATAGATACGATTATCTTGGATATAGTACTTGTAGTGACAAAAGAAGATAGTTAACTTTTAAAAGTATTTTTACAGCATTGTAAGTGTTAATCACATTGTTGATTTGAGCAACATACATTGTTATCGAAATATCTCCTGAAGAATGCAATGCTTTGTATGGTACCTGGGAACACTTGCTTAGTCAAAATACCATCAAACAGTGCGAAATCCGGGTGCTTTGTTGAGAAGATACTGAACTTACCCTGTCACCCTTGATTCCTGGTAAGCCACGTGCTCCCGGAATACCGACTGGTCCCTGCAGTAAAAAAATATATTAATATATAAAAACAAAAAAAAAATAAGTCAATAAGTAAATGAACAAACACAACATCGTCTCAATAAAACTGTTGATCTTAAAACTGAAATAAACTATTTACACGATCGTTTTAAATAGACAACGTTAGGCCAGTTAAGCCCCGTCTAGAAACACGAGCAATTTTTACATCGCAATTTTTATGTGGTAATTTTTATTTGCCCGTGCGTGTAGATGATGAGAAATGACTAATTTTTATGTAACAACTGAATGTGCTGAAAAACTGGCGGGCCTGTTTTTATGTGACAAGTAAAAATTGTCACATGTGAAAATTGCTCGTGTAGACGACTCGTCACATAAAATGTGACAATTTAATTTTTCAACGTCATCTGCAGAACCCAGTCCCTAAAGGCCCTGACATTGGCGCATCCAGCATTCTCTATTTTCCAATTGTCCATAATGCACTCTGTTTGCCCCCCAAATTTTGCATAAACTATTGTTGCAGAATGCTCTAGGGAATATGCAGACCTCCCAAGAGTATTTCACAACAATAGTTTATGCAAAATTTGGGGGGCAAACAGAGTGCATTATGGACAATTGGAAAATAGTCAATGGAGCCATCTTGCTTTTTGCCTTTCCATGGGCATCTCCGCTGTGTGAAATTATTACTGACGCAAATTAACAACAAATATTTGTCGAGCCATCTACACGGGCACGGACAAATAAAAATTGCCACATACAGTTGCCACATAGAAATTGCTCGTGTAGATGGGGCTTTATCTGTTAAAGTTGAAGTTGGTGCTGCCGTATTGCTGTTGTTGGTGGTGGTGGTGTTAGTGATGGTTTTGTTGTAGGCTCATCTATTCATTCACCCGTCGATTCGTTTTCCGTTTGTATGTTCGCTATTTTACACACTCGCTCACTCGTTCGTTCTGTCTGGGCCTTTTTACCTGTTCTCCTGCGGGCCCCATTTCTCCAGGTTCGCCGGTGGTACCAGGAGCCCCCTGCAAACAACATACAATGTAACCATTCAAAAGAATGAAATGACACTGGAAAGGTTAACATCAATGAAAACCATAATCTTGCGCATCAATATCACTTACGTCATCTCCATTACGTCCACGCATTCCGGGAGGACCTTCCAATCCAGGGTCACCCTGAAAAATGGGAAATACGGTATCCATAGTTACCCTACAGTAGCCGCTATAATATAATAAGGCTATAATAAGGATTCTTGATTACTAGGCTTAATATCCATAACAACACCAGTATTTTAGGTGTCTGGTTTGAGAGCATAGATATCACTGAAACAATACGTTGCAGAACAAAATGAATATCGCGTGTGATACAAACTCTGTACTTTTCGAGATAGCTATAATATTATTCTTAAAGACGATTCTGTGGTATACACCCCATGCATTTTGTCATTTGCCTTAACGCAACGTTATTACCGTTATATTAAATTTACCGGTTTTCCTGTATCGCCCGGAAGTCCCATTTCTCCTTTGTCCCCTGCTGCACCCTGCAAAAAAAGAAAAAAATTTCTAAAACAAAAATTATAACATCACGTGCTTTCGATTTCCCTTGCACCTGTCGACTGCAGACTTCATATAAGCATCCTTAATGCATTCTTCAACTACGAGTAAGTTAGTGCCGTAAATGCGTCGGAAATAAACCGATAGCTCAGGCGTTAGAGGACGTTTCCAGTACGTCAAGGTCAGAGTTCAAGTCTGAGATTTGCGCAACTGCTAAGTTAGGAACATAATTGTAATGGGCTGCTATGAATTAAACCTCATACCCGCAGCCCGAATATTAGAATTAATTTTTTTTTAATTAATGTTTTCATGTTGTTGCCATAACCTTTTTTAAGTTCGGCAATAAAATGCATTTTTGTGGAAAAGTATAAAATGTTAACTAACGCACTGGAGGAAGTTGCACTGGAACGTGTAGCCTGATCACCAAGTTAACCTTTCTTTCGAACATGGGAAGTATAATTAATGATAAAAAACGTATTA
>OZ026601.1:35208100-35223100 GCA_964020085.1 Micromussa lordhowensis | reverse complement strand
CTGAGGGTGTTACTGAGCTAGCAACTATTCCCATACTCGTCCCACTGCCTCTGAATGAGATGGTTGTGTATCAAAGGCAATCTAGCAACCCATTCCTGATCCGACGTTACGTGGGAATATAATAACTTTCCCAATAGGCTGATTTAGCAACAGGACGGGAACGTCAGATGACGACTGGAAGGCACGAGGAACAGCCTGGATTCTGTTCTAATTTGACCATATTTGGGTATTTGTTCTCAAGTGACGTTCCGGTTCTCTTGCTAAATCAGCTTAATAACACAATAGTACGGTATGTATTTTTTCCTTTAAGTGTGTGCTAACCACTAAGCAAGAGCGCCTAGCTCTTAGATAATCAGTAAACTCTAGCGTCACTAAAGTTTCAATACTTTATCTCCTTTGGGACCAGGATCACCAGGTGGTCCGACCTAAAGTGAAAAAAAGTAGTTTAGTTTAGTTTGTTATTATTATTGCCACATCATAAGTCTATTAACAAAATATTAATCCCTAAGGCAAGGACGCCCCCGGAAGCCTTAATAATAAATAGATCAACGAGGGTCAATAACTTTATTCCAGCGTATGATTATTCTGGGTAATTGAGTATCTTCAGAAGAGAGCAATAAGAGTTAATGAATAAGCTGGAATTTAATGTATTACTTGGTTATGTGATCCGGTTTTTGTTTCTCGCCATGCAAAGCGAGGTATATAATTAATAGAGTCAGCGAGGATCTACCTATTTATTGGTAACAGTAACATGTAACTCTCTGACATGCTCCATCAGTAAGTGTTTTCTTTGGTTAACAAATAGATTCAATGTTGTCGTGCGTCTATTCAGTAATTGAACACAGCGACTTAGAACTTGCGACTTTTAAGCGCTTGACTCCCGCTACATTGTTTTATATTTGCGCGCTTTTGATTAGTCAGATCTAAATACTTTATTTTTCGTTTTATGATAGCTACCTCCAAATAAAATCGCTCTAGGAGTAAATAGCGGAACTGTCACTTTATGCAGTAGATGAAAACTTCATCTCGATAGCGATTTTGCACCTATGAGGCTATATCGTATCAAATGGCACTCTTACCCTTCTCGGAGCTATCGTTGATTGGATGACATGAAACAAAACAAGAATACAAAGTTAAGACCTTCTAAATAATCATCAACTGTCAACTAATTTCTTGGTTTAGTTAAAAAGACAAATGTACATGATAAATAATAACTCGCTGCGACTTTGTGAAGATTCCACGTCCATTAACGAAAATGACTGTTGTCTAGAGGTAAGGTTTAATTAATAACATTAACATGAGTTCTCGGACTCGAAATACTAATCTATTATAACATTACTGGAATGTTCCGTCACCATCTTACAACTAGGGTGGGGGAAGGGAGGGAGCGAACGACCACATTTTCAGAATCAGAATCAGTCAATCAATCAATCAGTCGATCACTGTTTATCACGACATAAAAATGGTCTTCCTTGGAGTCGTGTGGGGACGATGGGGAAAAATTATTGTGGATTTCATACATAATCATTGCCAGTTGTTTGAGACTTATGTTTTAGAGCTCCATTACATTAATTATGTACACTCCCAAGACATGCATGTAAATGATTCAAAGGGTTTCAGGCACGGCGATTCCTGTTGTGCTTACCGATAGGTTCCACGGTTACTACTTTCTCAACAGGAAGACCCAAGCCATTGTAGGCCGTGCACCTGTAATCACCAAAGGCATCCTCACTGTTGACATCCACAAATATAATACTGTCTAAACCCGTGATTGTTTTCAGCTCAGTTCCATTAGGACTGTACCACGTCACAGTAGGTATAGGATCACCGTCCGACACGCATTGCAATTCCACCTTCCCGCCAATCTGAGACGACGCCAATGACGTGTTGATGTGCGTTATCACAGCTGGTGCTGTTGATTAGGATAGAAGGGAAGGAAATAGCCATAAGCTCTGTATTACTTTTTATTGTAAGACTGAGAAAATTACTTCATTGTGATTGGCTGAGAGCAGGCCAATTTATCGTTAACACCTAATTTGCACTGATGGTATGAAACCTCGAGTAATGAAGGATTTACCCGGGGGGGGGGGGTACTACCAGAAAAATTGAGTGGGGGTGTGCGGCCCGGCTACCAAAACCTTTACCCTATTTTTGACCATAATCTGCGATTTTTCCTACCCTATTTATGACCTGAACAGAAATTCAGCACCCTATTTATGACCGTTGTGGCGGGCACAGTTGCCCTAAACATAATTTATGAAGGACTTTTGATGATGGTCTTGTCGATAATGATGAAAAAGTAGCCTCTTTTAAACTCATACCCAATTCAAGACTAGAGTGAAAGAGCCAGACCCTATTTGAGACCAAAATGGCCAAAATCGATACCCTATTGATGACCTAATAATACACATGAAAAAATTACTCGATTCTGATTGGCTGAGAGCAGTGCAGTTCAAGCGTAACACCAGTGCAAAAAGTGTAACACCGGTGCAAAAAGTGTAACACCGGTGCAAAAAGTGTCACACCAGTGCAAATTACATATCATAATTCTGGAATTTTGGAAAACTCACCCGTGCAAATTAATTCAAAATTGAACTCGAGACCGTATGATTAGCTATACAAAACGGCTGAAAACCCATAGCCTTTGGGGCCGCACATATCTATCACGATAGCCCATATAAGGGAGTACCCACTCCCCCCCCCCCCACCCCCGGGAGGATTTACACCACTCGTGATATTTAAAAATTCTTTAAAATTACACTCGCGTAAGGGCTTGTGTAATTTAAAGAGGATTTTCAAATACCACTCGTTTTTCACTCGCATTTACACGGTTACTTGAACTAATTTCGCCCGAAGAATATCGGTACGATTTTAACGACAGAGCAATATCTAAGAAAGCGATTTCCTAATGAACACTTTTAACATCTTTCGTAGCACACTGCCCTCGCTCTTAGCTTTCATGAAGTTTCCGCGAACCCGTAGATCTCGGCCGGGACATCCACTCGGATTTTTCGTTTAACCCTAGTTTAGCGACGTCACAGTGAGAGAAACGCCGAAAGAATAGGAAACTCGGTCACGTTCTGTTGTACCGGGTGGCAAAGAACCAATTAGGAATCTTCTTAGGTAAATGCCTATGAATAACTTCAAAACCTTGTCATCGGAAAGGGAAACGTTATCGGCGAAATATTCTCTTAGATCATCCTCTCTTAAGTTCACTTACTTCCACAGTCGTCAGTGTTGCAATCCCTTGATTCCTCGCTTTCTCCAATACAAACAAGTCCTCCGAAGGCCGGAGAGGGATTAGTGCAACTGCGACTATGAAACTGAGTTCCCCCACCACATGTGACTGTGCATGCGCTCCACGGACCCCAGTCGGACCAGTTTCCGTCGACTACAAAAGATAAAAAATGTTATTATTCAACAAATTGTAACATTATCCAAATATGGTCATGATGCTCTCGATATCTGTCATCCGTAGGTGACGGATATCCGGCGGTATACGTAGCTTCGTACGTGGGAAGAAAAAGTGAAGTGAGAAAATGTCGACAGAGAGATTTACGAGGATTTAGGCTGTTTTGTTATCAATTTGTTGAATAATAAAACAATTATCCTGCTCAATCTCGCGGAATATCGTCTGATTTAAGCCGACTCGGCCTGCAGCCTCGTCGGCTAAGTATCAGACGATATTCCGCGCGATTTCGCAGGATAATTGTTAAATATACGTAAATTAAAAAAAAAGAGAGAAGCGGCTTTGTTTTGCGTTTTTGTTTGTTTCTTTGTTTGTTTGTTTGGTTTTAATTTACAGTAGTTGTGTGTCGCGACCCCCTCAAATGTTTTGTGGTTCCAAGGTTCTGAGTTCAAGGTTTGTAAATTCCAATCTTTCATGTTGTAGATATACACCACCTTAACCCGTTGGAACACATTTTAGATCAAGTATTTACAACAAATATATAGTATATCATAAGTGTTCATAAATTTGACTGTGGTGCCATATTCTTCTAATTCTTTGTCCTCTTCTCCCTCTTCTTCTCATATCCACTGACTCTTTTCTCATTTACTTTCTCGCAGGTTTGACGAACAAGTGAATTAGACGAATGAAAAGAATTTGGAAAATCGATAAAAATCACTTCGAATATTCTCAAAACACGATTATCTCAGAGACCTCCCAGTTGTGCAAGACTGCGTTCATTTGGACTGATTCGGTTTACTGTGTAGACATATTTCGCCAAAAATTATATTCAACAAAATATTTACTTGGACAAGGGTCTTCATTGCATTGCCTCGATTCTTCACTCTCCCCAGGACACGACTTCCCTCCATAGGCCGGTGGGGGATTATTACAAGTTCTAGTTCTTTCCTGCACTCCTCCCCCGCAAGTAACAGGACAGTCGCTCCAGTCCTCCCAGTCGGACCAGTTTCCGTCAACTAAATAAGGGGGAAGAGGTTTAAGAGTCGCTTTGAAAGGTTAATGTTTTAATAGAAAGACGAATAAACAGAACTTCAATATATTTGAAAAGAAATTATCGTAGAAAAATAACTAGCTTACTTGGGCAGGGATCTTCGTTACATGATCTTCTTTCCTCACTTTCCCCTGGACATGTCTCGCCACCAAATGTCGGCGGAGGATCGGTACAAGTCCTTGATCTTTCCTGTACTCCTCCTCCACATGTGACAGGGCAGTCGTTCCATGGTTTCCAATCCGCCCAGTTGCCATCCCCTAAAAAATCATTTTAACTATTAATCAATAAGCGAACGTTGGATCAGAAGTAGTCTATCTACAGACCCTCTATTTTGTCTTGAGCTCGTCCACGAGACAGAACACAAGAGCAGACGTGGGGCTAGGGTAAGACAAAAAATCGAAGGAAAATAACTCGTAACAAAAAAAAGAAACTTCTGGGGATGGACTAGATCAGAAAGGATGCCAAATATATATACGATTGTTTTAAAAACTTTGACAGCTCAGTAATTTTCTGCATTTCTTTCTTATAGTGTCTTTATTTTTAGAGAACGACTCAATAATGTCGACGTTTCAGTTAATCTAAAGGATGCGATTGTTTATTCGTATTGCCGGGTTCTCAGTGAAAGTAAGATGGGACATGTCGGCGAAAGCTAGAGTGGCATACTTTCATTCTTGAAGGTGGTTTTCGCGTTACGACTGGCTGGTGTGGTTGCTAGGCAATAACAAGAATTGTTTAGAAACACTGCAGAGTTTATTTACAGCGTTACCATGATTTACCCAAACGATACTCAAACACGTGTTTACCTGGGCAAGGGACTTCGTTACACGGACGTGTTTCGTCAGCATTACCCGGACACGACTCCCCTCCAAACGCCGGTGGGGGATTGGTACATGTTCTTGACCGATTCTGCAGTCCGCCGCCACACGTGACAGGACAGTCGCTCCAGTCCTTCCACTCAGACCAGTTTCCATCAACTAAATTTCAAAGGTGCACTTACTCCATTAATAATTTCGTACTGTTGCTTGCCAGTGAACGAGTGAATTTATATATTTAAAAAAATACATAAAGGAACTGACAACATTGAGCTGAAGGGCCTCTAATCTTAGTTCTTTTAAAATACACACTATATAATTTTAACATTAGATGTACTTCAAAAAACAACATATATTTAGTCTTTAATACAAAAAGGAATGAGTAAGAACATGAAAACACATACAGGAAAATTACAAATAGATAATGAATGAGCTGAATTGTACATGAGATATCCATAGAACACAAGCAAGGACTTTTAAGTTTCTAATAGTCTTGGATTTTGTACTGTTAAACAGAACAATCGTACTTCAAAAAACTTAAAATTGCATGAAATACATTCTTCAACGATTACCAAAAAAATACAAAATGAGCTTACTTGGGCAAGGGTCATCATTGCATGCTCTTGATTCCTCACTCTCTCCAGGGCACGACTCTCCACCAAACGCTGGCGGAGGATTGGTACAAGTTCTTGATCTTTCTTGTACTCCTCCCCCGCACGTGACGGGGCAGTCGCTCCAGTCATCCCAGTCGGACCAGTTTCCGTCAACTAAATGTAAAAGTAATTATTTCTTCCTCAGAAATTAACCCCAGACTAGATGTCATGTCACCTTGATTATGATATTTAAAAATACCTGGATGGTCTCTATGCATTTTTACTGCACTATTTAAAACATAAGTTATCTACAGTTGCTATTAGTTAATTATTTTCTCGAGATTTGGGGAGGCTGAAAGGGTTAAAAATTAATTCCTAGAGGGTAAGTAACTGTTCCGTATATTATTAGTTGCAATGTTTGGTAAGAACCATGTAGTATGCAAACTTTATTCCGGTTAACCTAACGCTGTCTTTGTTTTAAAGACCTTTCAGGAAATATGATTTAAATTGCCTTTAAAAATTGAAGTTGTTGCTATGTGATCATTAAAGCCGGAAAGCAATCTTCCCTTCGAGCAGTTTTCACGAAACTCAAGTATCTGATGAATTTGTCCTCATCAAACGCTACAGAATGATTGTCGTTTAAAGATCGCCTTACTTAGGAATCTTCAAACCGTGCAAAAAAATTATAAAGCAAAAATTTTACTTGGGCAAGGATCTTCGTTGCACAATCTGGTTTCATCACTCTCTCCAGGGCACGAATCTCCACCAAAAGCCGGCGGAGGATTGGTACAAGTTCTAGACCTATTTTGCACTCCGCCACCACACGTGACAGGACAGTCGCTCCAGTCCTTCCAGTCAGACCAGTTTCCATCAACTGAAAAGAGGATAACAGGTAAGACACCGTTTCAAGAGAAATACGAGAGCTAATGCATTTCCCCAAGAAAACCACAAAATATATATATGATTGCGTATATTTTACTTGGGCAAGGATCTTCGTTGCAGGTTCTGGTTTCGTCACTCTCCCCAGGGCACGACTCTCCACCAAAAGCCGGCGGGGGATTGGTACAAGTTCTTGATCTATCCTGCACTCCGCCACCACACGTGACAGGACAGTCGCTCCAGTCCTTCCAGTCAGACCAATTGCCATCAACTATAAAGTTCCAAGAGAAATGTGAAAGCTATAATGCATTTCCGCAAGAAAATCACAAAAAAATGTATATCACTGCGATTATTTTACTTGGGCGAGGATCTTCATTGCACGCTCTTGGCTCGAATGAAGGATCTTTTTAGCGATTCTATGCGCTGATTGGGGACAAATCCAGTGGTTATTGTTTAGTCTGAAAGTTCCATTTTGTCGAGGAGAAGAGCTCGTTTCGAAAAGAGTTTTCAATATTCGTCTTTCACAATATTTCCTCTGGATGTTACGAAAACAAATCGAAGTAAATTGCCATCTAAGGCCAGAATTCCAGAATTCCATCCATTTGGTGTTCCACCTCCATCTCTATAGCATAAAATATTTTTGCTTATTAATCTAGCTTGTTCGGTTTGGAAATAACGAAAATGAAATATCAAAGTGTTACATTGCGTTTCTGGTGGCCATACATTTTCTTTAAAGGTTAGCTATTAGGACGATATGTGCTATAAGTTGGTTTGGTTTGTCTCTTCTACTGGGCAAGCCTGCCCAGAGGGAAGGAGCACGAACAGGACTCAGGTCCTATGCGAGGTGCTCCACCCTACCCTACCCAGACCAGAAAGACCAGAAAGATGGACCACAACACCAGGAACTACGTGCCCTACTCTTTTCGATGAGTTGATAATCCTCAAAAAATAACTATGAAAGGGACACTTTGTGTGACATCTGCACAGGAATAAATGAGAATGAACGTGATCTAAACATTTTTCCTACAGTAATATTACCTGGACATGGTTCCTCATTGCACGGACGACTTTCCTCACCCGCCCCAGGACACGACCGTCCACCAAAGGCTGGTGGAGGATTGGTACAAGTCCGTCTTCTAGTCTCCTGTCCACCTCCGCAAGTTACAGGACAAGACGACCAAGGATCCCAATCAGACCAGTTTCCGTCAACTGTGTAAACGAAAAAAAAAACGAAAACAAAAAACGATGTTGATGTTTAAAATTTACACATTCTTAACAAGTAACTACTGTCACATAATAACGATAACTGCACATCGAAATCGCGAGAAAATATGACGATGATGTAGAGAGAGGATTTACATGGCTATAGGAAGTCATAATGACAAATAAAAGAAAGAAACCGAATTTATAGCATACAAGAGGTCAATATTTTACAAGGCGTTTTTACTAGACCCCAAAACCACGTTTTAGCAAAAACCAAAAACGTATAGGCTATCAACTAGACTATTAAGTAGAGAGTTAAAGACATAATTATCTGGAGAAACATAAAAAAGAATGAGACCTGTAAGTAGTTATTGTATGGCATCCATGCGGCTGATTTTGTTCTAAAGAGATCAGGGGGGTGACCTACTGCTGCAAGAGCTTGTTCTCTCAGTTTTTCGAGCAGGTAACTTGGGACAATTACTATTGGTAATGACGATCTCATAAGGACCTCACTCCCCCCTCCCCCCCCCTTCCCCCGAGCTCTCTTTGTGTGGATGGTCCCTGTGTCCAACGCACCAGCAATTGCTCAACGTAACAAATGTGCATTGTCGACGACTTAATTATCATTGTCAGTGCGTTGGACACAATTTCTGACGATTTGGATACGGGACGAACAGTATGAACGAACGTACCGTTGCTTGTTCAAACGTGAACTATTCGAACATGGCCGCGTTTGATTGGGTAACAGTGAAAAAAAAACGTAATACCAGGGGATTTAGTGTCTGCAGTCCCAGTACGTGGGAAAATAGCACGACCGGGTATCAGTTTTGCACGAGTTGTTCCAAAGATCGATTAAAACAGAATCTCAAAATCTTGCGGGTGCTCACGTTAAAAACTCTTGCTTAGGCGAATTTTTCCATGAACAGGGCACATAATTTTCCGACTGACTGACTACCACCACAGGTTATTCGCCTTTTTACTCACTTGGACAAGGGTCTTCATTGCAAGCTTCCTCTTCCTCAGCGGGGCCTGGACACTTCAGCCCTCCATTTTCAGGAGCAGGGTTGTTGCATTTACGAATACGTTTTCTAAGACCACCATCGCATGTCTCAGTGCAGTCTGACCATTTCTGCCAATCTGACCACTCACCGTCGACTGTGAAGAATATCATGAAATGTTACTGAGAGAAAACACACAGATGCATGCAGGCATACCGTGCCACTGGGCTTGAATGCAGGCATCACGTTTACTCGATATTTTTGTTGACTTGTAAGCCATAGCAGGTCAATACAGGAAGAATACAGGTCATAAAAGGTCAATACGGGGAATAGGGATGGCGCAGTGCTTAGAGCCCTAGCCAATTCCGGCCCAATACCATATGAAGGTTGAGATTGTTGTTAGTTATCGCCTTCTTTCGAGGGATTTTTTTGGGTTTGTCCGGTTTTCCTCCCTCCACAAAAACCGACATCTCCAAATTCCAATTCGACCAGGATAGAGGACCTGCATGAAAGCCAACTAAGGCTGATGTGGCTTCCTCTCTAAAAATTGTTATTTATTTATTATTTTATTTAATGCAAATTACAGTTGTAAGGATTGGAAGGGACGGGTAGAGGAGAGAAAGGAAGCAGTACGGTGTGCCCGAGACTATGTAACAAACGTGGAACCAAACCGATCTCACCTGGGCATTTTCCTTCTCTGACATCTGTAACAATCTCATCAAGAGCCTCAAAGTTCTCTGCCAAGAAAACACCGGTATCATCCGTGGCGAGAGTAACCAAGTCCATGAGTACGATGCCTCTTCCAATCCCTATTGACATTACTTCTATGCCTTTTTCCTTTATTGGTGTTACCGCCTCTGATAGGATGTCCCCGGATGACCTAGTGTCGCCCTCTGGAATTGTCTGCACTCCATCAGTCATAACAATGAGTATCTGAGAAGACATAGGCGGTATTGATGTTATTAATTAGGTGACATGTTTAAAAGTAGTTTAACTAAACAAGGTCCAGTTACAAATTAGTTGCTCATACCATAAACATCTCACAACTTAACAAGGTAATAACCTGTTTCATTAAAATATGTTAGCAAGCTGGTTTGAAATTTAGTTTCAATTGCTCTTGTTTACACAAATAAAAAAGGTTAAATTAGTTCTAAACACAAATCACGGCCTTGGGTGAGCTACACGACTAACAAAGTTTCTTTTCTGACAAGAAATCATGGTCACTTGCCGAGCTAGTCCGAACTACAACTCTGAAACCGTTTATTTTCTAACCACATATCCTAGCCATTTGCCTAGCTACATAAACCGAAAAATGTGTTTTCTGACCACAATTTTTAGCCCTCGCCGAGCTACAAGATATTCACTCTTGATGACGAGGGTTGAGTTACCTATTGACGAAAATGACAGAGTCAAACTTTTGAACACTTGCCTCGAGTCTATGGATCGTTTTCATAAATGGCTGCCAACTTAATCAAATTAAGTGGCTATGAGCCACTTAACGTGGAAAATGATCGCTTGTAAACAGTGGTAATTTGATGCCACTGACTTGAGGTTTTAATCCGTAGGTTAAGTTACAATAAAAGCCTGGCATTAATAAGAAACAGTGCAAAACGCAACGGTAAGTCTAGAGAATGGGGGAATCCTTGTTTACAATATTTGCCTCATTAGCATAAGCAATTCAGTTTTTGATGGAGCTACAAATAAATCAGTTCTGAATATTGAAAGTTCATAGTACGATTAACTCTGCCAGTGAATATGAGCCTGATGCATTGAATACTATACTTTTTGTGCAACACGGGTTTAAATTAAAAACTCAAAATTTAACAAAGAATGTATGAGCTCATTAGCGCTTTTGCCACCCAGAAATTTTGAAGTTTTTGAAAGACAATTTCTTCTTGAATATTACACTAAAAGAGCTAAACATTTCACCTTGTACTAAGTTTCACTAGTTCTTTAGCTGCCTGAAGTCAATTCATATCTAACATGTTTCCTTCTGTACGCAAAACCGTATGCAAATGAGCAAAAATGTGAACAATGACGTCAGCATGAATCCGCCTATACACGAGGAGATGTGAAACCGTTGAAAACATTCATGAAGTTAATGTTTATCCTTGTCTGAGAGATCGAGACAATTATAAATCAAAGGCTCTCTGAGCAGCTCATGGATGAATAGCCCAATGCCAAGTTTACTTTTGCCCCTGTGGCGAAACGAGTCTTTGAGCGAAACTATTGGTATGAAAATATATGTCACCTGCACGGTCATTCGCATGAAAATCAAGTGATTTTCATGGGAACGTTTGGCACAAGCACTCGTTCTGCAAATAGAAACTCAGACAGTGGAAGTCAAAGTCTACAGATGTGCCAAGCGGCCCATCAGGCCAGCACTGATAAAAAATAATCTAACAAAAAAAACAATTTACCATCTTCTCGTGGTCTGTTTACAATGTCCGATTAAAAGCTTTAGATATCAAGAGGGTCGTACAGGGAAGTCTCTGGCACGGTTCACGAACCTAAAATACAGCGGATCACGGTTCACGGATAAAAAAAAATTCGTTTTCCCGAATTACGAAAATAAGAAAGTAAGGACCTGTTCTTACATTAAAAACAGTGTTTGTAGGAAGCAAAATCACGAATGGCTAAATCAAGGCTCCGTATTGCATATTGCATGGCTAAGGCACTCTCGATAGACCACTGTAACTATTCGGAGAACTTGTGTCTCAAAATCACGTAGAGTTGTGTGGTAAAATCACGAATATCGGTTAATATTTCAGGTTCTTCACAGATCACGCAAAACCTTCAGGTCACGAATCAGGAAGAACAAGAACCGCAGTATGCGGTTGAAAACCGCGCTTTAAAAAACCGCGGTTAAAACAACGCGGTTACTTATACTGTCTGCGAAACGTGACTCTCCTGCCCTTCAGCAAATATACGGAAAAAAGAGTATCTGATTACATTCTTTGCATAGCGTGAGTTTAGCGTGACTTGTAATCGGAGAATTTTGTTTACGTCTAATGAAAAAACACCTTGACCTTTCAATATAAATGTACATATGGGTTTTTGACGAGCGCTATGCTTCTTGTCTTTCCACGTCCATTTGTTACAGCTACTGCTGCTTAGCTTGACAAATTTCAATTTGCCGCGTGAGCCGCCATATGTATGAACTCCATGTTGTCGGACAAAAAATTCGTCTTTCTAGTACCCCGCTAAAACCTGGTGAACCTACCCCACGAAGTGCCTAGGACAAGAACCATACTAAGCAGGGGAGGGTTGGGAGAAACGATTTAATCCGGTTTAATGAATACATTAATCAGAATCGAGTGAGTGAATGAGTGAGTGAGTGAGTGATCGAGTGCCATCCGATTTCTTTACATTTTAACAAATGGTAAACGCCATAGCGTGTACTATTGAGTTATGGTGCACGCGGGAGGTTGCTAAGCGTAAGAGTCGCACGAGGCGATAGCCGAGTGCGACTTGAGTGCTTAGCAAACCTCCCAAGTGCATCCATGGGCAAATAGTAGATGTTGAATTAGCCAATCAGAACGCGCGCTTTTGCTTTATTTATGTTATAATTTTATTTTATTTTTTTTGTTCTTTATTTTCCCAACCAGTATCAGTGATTTTTCTTTCTTTCTTTGTTACCTGTTGAGATATCTCAAGCGGCCTTCACACTGCAAACTTAATGTGACACACTCGTTTTGGTAAACTCAAGTCGGTGTGTGTGGACGGCACAAAAACAGTCGGCAAACAAGCTGGCAAACTGTTGGCGACAAATAGAATTTGCCTCTATTCTCCCCAACTTTTTCACCAACTTTTTCCTGTTGGTAAACTCGTATCTGACGTGTGAATGATTGGCAAACACGTGTTGGTAACTTTCAACCAACCAAAACACGCGCTCTAATCACGTTATTTATTTGCCTGACACTTCCCAAATGGCGGACGCAAGTCAAGATGAACGCGAGGCCATTTTTAAATTTATCGAAGAGATTCACAATTGTCCGGCTGGACGTGTGGGACGCGTTATCTGTAGCCAAACTGGGCTTCGTTCAACCTTTGCTTTCTGTTTCTTCTCTTCCCTTCTTAGCTTTTCTTCTGTTTCACAGTTCTACTAAGTCGGCTATGCTGCAAATTACCGTGTGTTGTGATTCGACGCGAGTTTGACGTGTGAAGGAACGAGTTTGCCGACTTTTTAAAGTTTTCCAAAAAGGGTTTGCCAACTTAAGTTTACCGTGTAAAGGCCACTTTAGAAATTGAAAAAAAAAACAATGTGTCCAACGCAGAGTCACTATACCACAAGGACAGCATCGCGTCGCGTCCGCTCAGCAAAGTTTTAACGGTAACAGAAACCTTGTTCGGCGGGGTTCATATTTGGATGCGTGACTAATTACATTAAGCTATAAAAACGTTCGTATGAAAATCTATCCAACGTAGATTCTTTCTGCGGTAAGATACTGAGTACTTGCGTCAAAAATTCAAAGAACAACTAGACTTGACACCATGCAAGTGACTGCAAAACGACCTCAGACGGCGGATGTTCGAAACCCGGGGGTGGAGGACACTCCTAAATGAAAAGGTCTGGGATAGATCTCACTTAGGCTGTTGATGACGAAACGTCGCCATTCTAAGCTGTCAAAGTATTCTTTAGGGTGCACTAGAAGAAATAATAATAAAAGAAACGCTCTCAGTTAATTTCTGTTTTTAGGCTTAATTTCCGCTGATCTCTCGAGTACGCGAGTCGGGTTTTACAAGTGCGCTCGGGATCCTTTCTTGAATAGTGGCTAGTAATCGAACCTATTCCGTTTTAAGAGGTATGTTTTAGAGGTCTAATGAAGCTCGAGCAACGCCCACATTAGCTTCCTTTGGGATCTTAATTCAAATTTTCCGACCAGCATCCCTTTTCATAAGGGAGTTTCCCCCCACCCGGGTTTCGAAATGTCTAACAGGAAGTGACAGAGTGAAGGAGTGATGGAGTGAAATCGTTCCACCACTACAACTTGGAAAATAATATTTTCCACGTTAAAAATCTTTTGAATGCATTTAAATCAATCCCACTAGCACTAACCTCGTTTGAGAATAAAAATTCTTTTGAATTATCAAATTAAAAAAGAGGTCTTAATACTTACAAAAGAATATATAACTGGCAGCCATTTATGACGTAATGACGTAATCTGCCCATGCTGCTGCGGCCAAATCGGTGGACAAATTCGTCCCAAAAAATCTCGATACAGACTGGATTAGGATTGCGTTACACTTCGTGAACGCAATAACTACAGGTGATAGCATGTATCTTAGTTACGACCAAATAACAGGAGATATATAAACAATAACCTCCATTTGGCGCGTTAATTTGCTCTGATATTTGTCCGCGGACATTATCTGTTCCGAGAAGCGAACAGTTTTTCGAAAGCGTAAACCTGTGAGATTCGCGAGGAACAGATTATGAGCAGATTATATCCAAACATTTCGCGCCAAATGGAAGCTATTGTGTTTTTTATCCCTCAAATATTTCATATCTCAGCGCAGCGAAAATTAGTGAATTAGAATATCTCTCGGATATTCCCCAGTTTTAGCTGGGGCATATTCAGTCACGTGACGTGTTTAAACAAATCGTGCGCTGGCAAAAATATTTGATGGATTATAAAATGTGATCATTAAAATAGCATTTAATTCATTCGTCAAACAAGTTTACCTTGGAGACGTTTGCCCTCATTCCACCTTTTACGGAAAATATTTCCCTGTCAGCAAGATCCAACGCCTTGTCTATGTATGTAAAACCCCGCTTGTGCGGCAGACTCTGAATTTTCCGCTTCACGTTGACAGCATTAAGCTTTGCACCGGTGAATTCATTAAAGCGTAGCTGAACTGATGCTTCAGTACTGTATTCCACAAGAGCCACGTGGGTACCACTCTCAGATACGTCAAACTCGTCCACTAGTCGCGCAAGAAACGTTTTAAATTGTCGAAAATCTCGTTTACCTATACTGCCTGAAATTAAGAAGGGAAAAAAAGTTAACTTATGTTATAATCATGTAACAACCGGAAATTTCGGATGGAATGT
>OZ026601.1:35180600-35203100 GCA_964020085.1 Micromussa lordhowensis | reverse complement strand
GATATATTTGGAAATCTACGGGAGTCTTGTTCGGAAACGTTCGCATGGTCGTTGTATGTGAATAGATATCATTTCGCTGTAGTGAAATGAAATTTGAAAATTTCGCTGCAGTGAAATTATATCATATCACTTCACGGTTGAATTGTCCAATCAAATAGAGTGTTATAACTTGGTTGGACCAATCGGGCTGCGTATTACATTTTAGCCGACGGCTGCTTTGAAGTTTCATCAACGAAATGGCCGCTGGAAGATTTGTGCATGTCTCCGATGAGCATATTTCTCGAAGAACACGAAAATTAAACAGGAACACGACAAGAAAAACCTCTCCAGATGTAGCGTTGTTCAAGACCTTTCTCAGAGGAACATCATAAGAGAACGACACACTTAAGTTTACCCTCTTTCTTGTATGTATTCACGTTTATAAGTTCTTGTACTTCAACACAGTGGTTTGATATTTTTAAAGCATGCGATTTGTGATAAACAAATTATGACACACGTTAAGAGCCAGATATCGTTTTTATTCACTCGTTTTTAATACTACATCGCTCCCCGGGTCTTCGAGCGAGTGAGCGATATCGTATTAAAAACGATATCAGGCTCTTAACTGGTAATATTCTATATATCTCCGCGCAACCATGCAATATCCTTTATGTTTTTCTCTAACCTCAAACGCTTTATGAGTGGATGATCAATTAAGATCCTCCTCGCGCAATCCCGTTTCAACGGGCATCTTTACCGAAGAAAATGTTATTAGCGGTTTTTTTCTGGATTGCCACGTGACACTCGTTTCCAGTTCATGACGGTCCAAGAAACGTAAACACAAGGAAAACACAAGGAAAACTGAACGGGTTCTTCTGTCTCGCAGGCACCTTTCACGCGCGACCTTCTTAGAATACATATCAAAAATAGCTTTTTAATGAGATTAACATGATTTGTTGAGTTGATTAGAAGTTATCCAAGAATCAGATGAAAGATATCAACTTCAATTTTCTGTGTTTTTTTCGATCGCCGCCGATTCCCTAGACGGCCACTGTTCGGGTGCAAAAATGAACAACAACAACAATAATAGTAATAACAAAGGGCTATCCTTCCGAGATATTTTCCCATGTACCCTAACTTCCTATTTTACGAGGTGGTGAGTCTGAGAGAACGCCTGGTTTCATCTACCTCTGAGTCCTACTTAATTCGTATCCAGGACTTAGAGGGCGACTTTCGAGCAGTCGTGTGAATCGGGGGCCTGTTTCTCGAAAGCCCCAGAATCTTTTCGGGCCCGCAAAACCACTTTCAGTTCATCTGTATCTAGAATGGAGAAGTGTATACCCCTGAAACTTCTTGTATGAAGCGAAGCTCTGTTCATATCATTAAGACGGATTAAGAATATGTGAACAAAGCAGCTCTGTAATCATTTGAGATTTTGCTGCGGCTTTTCAGGACCTTAATTCGAGAAACGGGCCCCAGGGGAGCGAGAATAATTTGTGGTCTCAGTACTCTACGCATCGAGCTCAATTAGCCCACGCTTGTTCACGATTATATCACGTTATTGAGTACACCGCAAAAGGATTTTGGAGAAAATAGACCGGCTACTCGCGGTCTAGCGAGTGACCGGCGGAAATCGATAAAAATCGCAGACAAGTTTTATACATTGAACCTTTCGTCTCATTATCGGATAAGTCTCTAATCAATTCGATAAAAAAATGTTCATCTAATTAAAGTGCAGTCCATCTCAGAAGTAGCGTGCCAGGAAGAGAAATCTATAGAGAAACGGTCAAATACCATTCTCTTCTACTCAGTCTTATTGCACAGCCTGAAACCAATTTAAGATAATCAGGGCCTGGTTAAAAAATAACTGGCTACCGAGGTCATTGTCTACGAACAGATGTTTGTTATAGCTCCCAAATCAGTAGAAATTGTCTCTGTCGCTCTTCTACTGAGAGCATTTAAGCACTAGTAGCGTTTGTCTAGAACGCTCTAAGCTTGATACCCGATATACCTGTGGGGTGTCTTCACCACCAAATAGAAGACCTCCTAAATTCAATGAGAAGATTGAGAGCGCGTCTTATATAAAATTTCTTTTGATTCAATTTGATTCGCTCGTCATAGTCATAATGCTTTACACATGTTTACATGCGAGAAGCGTAAGCAGATGACACCGGAGAACCTTCTTCAGTAGACATTTAGGTCAAATCTTCGCGTCGGGCATCGCTACAATTATCCTTTGTGCTCGATCCTCTCGCTTTCAACACTCACTACTACTTATCGCTGAACGTCGTCTCGCGACATGAGCTAATGAAGACCCGAGGAGCAAACATTTTCCTGAGTCGAGCCCTAGTTAAAGCACGAATTTCCTAAAATCTAAGCGAAAATATATTCATGTCACACATTGATTGAACTCGTCACGAAGTCACCGAAAAAGTAAATCTACCTTCTTAAAATTTAACTACGTGCTCATTACCCACACTCAATCAGTGACCACTTAAACTTCGTTAAGCCTTGAAAAGAGAAAACAAACAGCTCCTGGCTGAAGCGATCGAGCAGGGAATTTTATCGAGAAAAACGTGTTCTCGCTTTCGCAGTAAACGCGATGAAATGCTGTAAATTGCCCAAATTTGTAATAGGGTACGACTAATGACAATACTTACGGCCATGAATTGTGCCAGTCTGCCACAATACCAGCGAAATGACAAGAAGAATCTTCATAACACCATGTAAGAAAAGAGGATTTCCAACGCAGCACCTTGTCATGAAAGGAGGATTAGATGCCCGTGCTCCTCGAACCAGAACCCGAACCAGGTCGCTGCGATGTGTTACAAACAACCTCTTACATTGAAATACGATATACAAAAGATTCTCACCCCTTTGTCTAGATTTTTGGACGGCTAAATGTTCCTATAAATGTTTAGTTAATTAGCCCATGATTCTATCGTCAGCACTGATTTAAGCAATGGAAACATTGTTTTTAATCCAAACCAATTGATAGACCTCTATTTATATTCCTCTGATTAACCCGCACAACGCAAAGAGTGTTTGGTACAAAATTATTTGCACGAATGAATTACAGCAAGCCAAAAACAGCGGGAGCCGGACACCATTCGTCGATATAATAAACAAGCTTGCTTTGTTGTCGAATTGAGTTTTCTTCGGGTGAGGATGACAAAGTCTCCTTTGCAGCCAAAAGAGTACGGGTATAAAGTCTCAAAGACATCGGTGTGATCTCCAAGACGTGACAATTATTAACTGTCCTTGTTTCGGCCTGGTGAGACGACAAGGGAGACATCGAGGTGGGCCAGAACAAATAATTAGGGTAAATATTTTTTTGCCGCAAGCACGACGTCGCGTCGAAAG
The DNA here is from genome assembly GCA_964020085.1 of Micromussa lordhowensis. Taxonomy (NCBI): domain Eukaryota; kingdom Metazoa; phylum Cnidaria; class Anthozoa; order Scleractinia; family Lobophylliidae; genus Micromussa; species Micromussa lordhowensis. The sequence goes on along the minus strand of OZ026601.1, from coordinate 35,199,758 downwards.
AACCTCAATCACTGCACCCAACCCAGGCATGTAATTATTGCACGCAAAATGTTGCCAAAGTGTATTCTATTCGGTCAAACGCTAGGTCAGGCATTCAAACTCCAGGACTGGTTCATGCCTCTGCGGGGACCGGAAGTGAAACCAGTGAAACACTTAACATGTAAGTCATGTAGCTGTTTTGTATACAAATTGAGGCTGGAAAAGGAAAACTAACCACCTAAATATATCCGTAATTTTCGAAAGACCCGACCCAAATATCAATACCCCATTTCAGACCTCTAAACTAAGTAAACAACTCTAATATATGACCGCAGCTAGCCAGAAATGGCTTCCATTTGAGTAAACATTTGGGAAGATGTTGATACGGAGAAGATTGGTTCCCTTTAAACAAAACACCACGAGAAAATGAAAATACCCAATGTCAAATACCCTATTCCAGACTAAAATGGTCAAAATCTATACTCTTGATCAGACCAAAACAATTCTAAAACCATACTCTTTGCTACCCCTCCCATGCTTGGGTTCAGTAAAGAGCCTTAAGGTCATTTGATGTGTTGTTAGTCAAGGCCATCCGCGATATTTTAGGCGAAAATTCAATTTCAGGCCTAAGCGACTGACATCAGTTTCAAACAAGAGATGATGAAGGTAAGAGAGTCTCGCATCAAGCCGGGCCTTATTCCCATAAAGGTACAATGCCTGGGAACTCTTCTAGAGGGGGTGAAAGAGAGTACCAGGTGGAATCCCCAAGGGTGCACCGTCATGATAAAAAATAGTGGGGATAATAATAACTTAATAATATAATAATAATAATAATAATAATAATAATAATAATAATAATAATAATAATAATAATAATAACGAATTGCTGTTGTAGCTCCGCTCTTTAGTATGAAAACAAAAAAGCGTCCAAATCACGACTGAGAACGGAACAATAGGGAATTGCGAGATGACTACTGAAGAAACACGTTCAGCCCTGATGGGCGTCGTTTTTACGCAAGGCGCTCAAACGCGTACAATTGGTCCAAAAGTTGCTTTACCTTATAAGTTGGGGTTTACACAATGGCATGCTTTTTTCAATGCCTTCGATGGCGACTTCCGGGAAGTGTCGGATCACAGGAATATATAAAAAAGCTTCACTCTTTAGACATATTCCCGGACATGTTACAGATATAAACCCTTCGGCCAGAAATAAGAAGTATTTAGACCTGTAGCTGAGGCAAATACCTTTAATGATTTCTTGTATATACATACATATAAATCGACTTATCTTCTCTCTCACTAAATGTTTTATAGAATAAAAATGTTTTGTCATTTTTTTAAACTTATTCTTGCCCTCGTACAAAGATCTCTTTTAGAGAGAGAAACAGATTTAATGTTGACACTCAGAGCCCCACACCTCCGGGGAGTGGACTCAGAACGGAGGTGCTCGTCGTAACTTTTTAGAGATCAAAAAGCGGTTTGATACCTCTTAGAGTGTTTATACTCAAAAGGTCGACAGCGGAAGCTTTTGCGGTACCTATTAGGGTGTTAAACCGAATAATATGACAGGAAATAGTGTATTGTTTTAGAATTGGCAGCTCTTAGATGAGAAAAAACAAGATCTTGGTACCTCATAGGAATTCTTTTCAATATTTTCCGACGAGCACCTCAGAGCTCAGAGCATGTATGTGCACGTAGATGCACAGCCTGGTCTCATTTCCATGTGATGTATTAATACATTCATATTGCTCTATTCTGCTTTGTCCTTGAGATACTAATGATAATGCTGAAACGTGAAATACTTGCTCCAAGGCATATTACGTCTGGTTGAAGTTCTCTTTAGTTCGCTTTTTAGTTTTCGTGGACGTACCTGTAACGGTAGCCTGCTTCAGTAACTAAAACGGAACGGAAACAAGAAAAAATAAACTGATAAATAAAATAAATAGCAATTGAGAAAAACTGCAGCTAAGTGCAACAAGAAAGGAGAAAATGTTACAACAGCACGTACGTTTTGTCTTGAGTGAGTAGCCTACTACTAAATGGGTAGACGATGTGAATGAAGTTGGACTAAACTGAAACTTAAACCCCTGGAAGGTTCTCCCAAACAAATTAGGTGAGGGTGTGCGGTCTGCTTCTCAAAACCCGTGCCCTATATATGACCAATGCTATTTATGACCTGTCCAAAAATTCGATAATTTAAGACCTGACTCTTGAATTTGAATCAATACCCTGTTTCAGACCCGCCTTATAATTAGTTCCCTTGTTCAGGCCAATGTAAAAGACATTGTTTATATGCTTTTATTAGTTAGAATAGCCTCTTCTTAATTAAAAAAAAAACATACCAAATTCAACACCAGAGTGCAACGACCATACCCTTTGTGAGACCAAACTGGCCAAAATCACCTAGTTCTAACTAAAACGGCTATTTTGTAGCAATATGCCCGAAATCCTCGAATTTTGGGAGAAGACGGTGGGCTCTTATTCGAAGGGGGCGCTTATTTAATTGATTTTTCTCGTAGCCAGACATGAGAGCTTTTTTTTTTTGGAAAAACAGCATTTGCGCGTAAATAACAACATAATCTATAAACATCATACGAAGCTGATCCAACGAATAGCGGCACAGTTGGTACTTGGCCTCGTACATAACAAAAATGTGAACTGATCATCCACCGGGGGCGCTTATTCGACGGACGACGCCTATTTTAAATTTAGGAGGGTTGCATATTCGAGGGGAAGCGCTGATTCGAGGAGTTACGGTACTTCCTTTCCGCTGCCAAATAGAACAGATGACAGTTCCTATTTGTAACAGTTTCTACATAGTATCTTCTTACCAGTGCAGGATCCCTTTTTCAATTGTTTCACCAGTTGTCTGAGTTCATTAAAGGATTTTGCATAATAGACACTGTCTCCGGTTGCGATGGTTTTCAAACTTAATTTGTTGACTCGTGTGCCGATTCCAAGTGAAATGATGCGGACCTTTTTGTCCTTAAGAGGTTGCGAAGCTTCGGCGAGAATCTCGTGGACTGGTTTTGTAGCGTTCTTTTCCACTGTTTGTGCACCGTCAGTCATCACGAGAGCCACCTAACACAAAAAGCAAATGAAATCTTACACATAAAGAAACAAGGTGCGCCAAAAACAACAGCGAGAACATTAAAAAGAAACCTTTTCAAAGAGTCAAATGTCTTCAATAAATAAACGATAATTTAAATTAGAATATGAACTATTAGAAATCCCAGATGGTAGGAGGCTGATCAGTTGGGGTACAGGAGTTGAACTCGGAACCACAGTGAACAAATCCAGATAGCGGTAACTTCATTTTCATTTTTTTTTTATTGTTGCACAGACTTGATTAACATCAGTACAAGTGGTGCAGGACTTGAACCAAGGACCTCCAAATTTCAAGACATTTAATGTCAATCAGACGAGACAGAACATCCCATGTAAGCAAATTAACAGATTGTCCTCAACTGATCAATAAACTGAACAACTAAGCTTTAATAACCACAGACAAATAACTCGGCTTTAGTTCTTCATTAACCTCGTCAACACTGACGCTGATGGAGAGAATCCTAGCTTTAAACTACCCATGTACAGGTACTATGTGATAAGGATTTTTTTTACTAGTTAGTTTCAGGTATCGGCCACTATTCTAGATTTCCAATTTCGGTTAGAAGGACAAGACTCGATGACCGCTGGGTATTGGCTGCGTGATCATTGGCCCGACACTAGAAACAACTTTCACAGCGTGACAAGAAGCTTAAAAAAGATTAAAAAAGATTATCATGGAGAGCGGGGATGTGTTCTCTTATATATTAGAATAAATCTACTAGCGTTCTATGACGAATGGCGCTCTCTAAATGGCTACGTTACTCACTCTCTATTCTGTTGTAGATAGTGAGTAGCCTAGCAGTGTGCGCTTGTTAACAAACTGGCGGCCGCTTCTTTGCGTGTGTCTGCAAAGAGGATTTAGATAAAGTTTTGAACGACTAGTAGATTAATACTAAACAAATTATATTATTTGCTTTCGATTTCTGTGTGGGATAGTTGACTTGGGTTGTAGCCAGCGAGCTGTGAGTCACTCGCGCGCGTGAGTGGCCAAGACTAAAGCGATCCGGCGGGAAGGAGTCTGGTGAAGAGGCGCCACTTTTTCATCTTGCGGCTTAGGCGCTCGATTTTGCGCTCGTGGCTAAGCCGCTAGCACTTGTGCCCCAATATGAGCCTGCTTGCAGGCTACTCGGGTTGCACCCTTGTCAACAATCACGCGATAGAAAATCTCGAGCTCATAATCTAATTGTTTAACAGTCTCGTTATATAACCCTAATATCCCATTTCTGCTCATTTCTTTGATGTCACAGGGAAATCGCTTTACCTTTCTCACATCGGCTCTCATTCCAGCCTTCAAAGTGAACACTTCATCGTTGGCCTTAAGTAACGCTCTATCGATATAAGTATGGCCTCTGGTGTGTGGAATCCTATTAACTACGCGAAATACACTGTCCTTGTTAAGTCTTCTTCCTGGTAAGTCATTGAATCTAAGCTGCACTGAAGCTTTAGTACTGTATTCAACGATTGCAATGTGAGTTTGATCTTCCGACACTTGGAAACCGTCTACAAGGCTGCGAATAAAGCGCAACAGAACTTTGAAATTCCTTCTTGAAATGCTTCCTGATGTATCTACGATGATGCCAAAGTCAATAGGAATATTGCAGGTCACTAGAAGAAAGAGAAATAATAAAAATTAAACATTAACTACAAACACACGTTTCCCCATTCAGTGTCCTCACAGTCAAAAAATAAAAACAAATTTTGAATAATTAAAAGCAACTTTTATGACCTGGAAGACAAAAACTGGAAAAGGGGAAACCGCTCCGGCAAAGAAAGAGAACACATCAAACATAAAACCTCTGCTACTACAGTAAAACCTCTTGTAAGTGATCAACCAAAATGTCAAGCCTAGATGTTCGCTTACGAGAGCTTAGACCGTCTTGGGTTAAATTTTGCCTCGTTAGCATATTGTAACTGCGGAGACTTACTTATGTTTCAATTGTTTTATTCATGTAAAAAGTCAATCTCGAGAAAATTAATCCGGTACTTCCCATTGAGAAACCATCCACGCAATACACTTGGTAACTTTATATGCGGGAGGACTGGATACCGTTCTAAATTTAACTTGAGAGAGATTGATTATTGTATAACTTAGAAAGTTTGATTGGCTGAGAGCAAGCCAATTTATCGTAAATTTTTAAATCGAACTGCAGAATAAATTAACGCGCGGTTTCGTTATTTTCCTAGTCATGCATGTATAATAGATGAGTAATCATACGAAATCTCGAGCAATATTGAGACTCATGATATTTGAAACTTCTTTCAAATTACACTCGCCTAAAGGTAAAGGTAAAGTCTGCATACGAGCCTAGTGGCTCATCAGGCCGGAGCTTATCCCGGGTTAAGTAACATGAAGCGAGTAGGAGTATTTCTATTCCCCCCTGGAGGGGATGCTAGTCCATCGCAGGGTTACCCCCAACATCACATTCGCCAGTACCCATTTATACACCTGGGTGGAGAGAGGCACTGTGAAAGTGAAGTGTCTTGCCCAAGAACACAACACAACGTCCCCGGCCAGGGCTCGAACCCGGAGCGCTCGCTCCGGAGTCGAGCGCACTAACCATGAGGCCACCGCGTCTCCAAGGCTCGTGCCTTAATTGCACTCGCATTCATACGATTAACTATACGAATAGACCTATATGGGAGATTGGTAAAGGTAATCATACGAATGTGAGTGCAATTAAAGATTTAAACTGCGAATGATATTAGAAAATTATTTCAAAATTGCACGAACATTTAGACGAGTACAAATTGAAAGAATTTTCACATTTCACGAGTAGTGTAAATCCTTAATTACTCTAGCTTTCGCACGATTACTCATTTATTTTATGACTTAGAAAGTTACAAACGCGCGCGCACTGCAGTACAAATTTAATATTACCGATAAACTGGCCAGCTCTCAGCCAATAAAAACGAAGTAATTTTCTCAGCCATATAACAAACTTTCTTTGTTTTCATCCTCTCGGCTGTTTGGCAAATGTTCTGTTATTATGCTCACCTTGACAAGGTCTGTACGTGTTACAGTAATACATGCCCATATTACTGCCTATGCAATCTCTTCCTCCGTGCGCTGGAGGGGGACTATCACATTGTCGAAACCTCGTACGTTTTCCATACCCTCCACAGGTTTTTGAGCATGCACTCCATTTGGTCCAGCGACCCCATTTTCCGTCCACTGTGTAATTAAAAAGAAGGTAACTTGGCATTTATAAATTTGTCACTGTCCTTGCTTCTACTAAGGGAAACTTAAATTTGTAAATGTTTTAAAAAATATAGTAACCGAAAGTGGCGCAAAATTCGAACTTCCAAATTTTATATCTTCAAGGCGGATCGAGCTTTTTCAATATCTTGTCTCGATGAGTTTTTTCAGAATCCTGTACTTTTTGTGCGATAAGAGGGAAAAGAAAATTTGCCGTTAGCCCTATGGCGTCATTTTTCCGCCATAAGCCATTAATTTAAAATCAAAAAACAAAACAATAACATTGTTTAGCAGAAAAGTTCTATCATTATGCAGTTTGAGCTCTATCGGACAAAAGGTCACAAAAGACCCAAACGTTTTTCCAAACGTACAGCTTCGCGTACGCTGCTGTCCTGATGTGGTCAGTTTTCGTTTAACCGAGCAGGAGGTCTGTATGGGAGAATCTTGACCGAGGTCGTGAGTACAGACCGAACGCAGTGAGGTCTGTACACAAGACCGAGTTCAAGATTCTCCAATACAGACCGACTAAGCTCGGTTAATAAGATGTTTATTATATGGCAAACAAGAACAATTTGATTCGTTTGATATAACTGGTTTGTACCAACCGACATGTGGCTTGCGAACAGCGATGAGCTGAACTTAATTCTGCCAAAGTTTGCTCGCCATCTTTACTTAGCTTTTTTTTCTCATCAGGCTTTTTGGCACTTCCGTAAATAAATCTTGTTAGAAAAAAATAGTCAACATTTTTGCATTTCAGTTTGCAACTTTTTCACCGCAACTTTTTTACCGGTCTAGATGCGGGTCTAGATGGGAAAATCTAGACCGCTTCCAATATCGATTTCAGCCAATCAAATTCGTGAAGTCGGTAGTTCCCAGTCCTTGTGAGATACAGCCATATAATAAAGTCCGATAGTTAATAGTTTCCGATCTATGAGTGCAGAGATAACTAACATAAGGAAACTAAACTAAGCAAAGTTGCAAGGATTTGTCCTTTTTACGCTCATGTCTAAGTTCCTCTAGAATAAATTGCAACAAAAAATAATCATCAAAACGTTTTACATAAGCCTTACCTACACACGGTTTTGTATTGCATGGTATGACTTCCACTCCATCGCCAGGGCAGTCTTTACCACCATTTGAAGGGCGTGGATTAGTGCAAAATCTCTCTCGGCGTTTTGTCCCTCCAGAACACGTCGCTGAGCATCGGCTCCAGCGTTCCCACTGAGCCCAGCTGCCATTAACTTAATACAATGAAAAATATGCAGTAGAGTTATCGACTTTTATTAAGAGGACATAAACCAAAACACCCTTAACATTTAACGGGGAGAACACGAGCCATAAGCGGGTCGTTTATCCTGAACATTTTTCAGGCATTTTCCTGAGAAGCATCTAAGCCATCAATAGTATTAAAAACTCTTAGAGCATCAGCAAAGTTCGTATCTGGCCCACTCAAAGAAAACAACGACCCATTTTGTTTATCTGTAGCCTCAAGGCAATCATTTAGAGTCTTTATTCGTTATGAAGATGTGTATTAGATAATGTGTTTTTATTACCTGGGCAAGCTTGGCGAACGCAGTTGTAACTTTCGCTATTATGCCCAAGACACTGTGCTCCACCAAACGCTGGAGGCGGATTGGTACAAGTCCGATATCGATACTGTATTCCAGAACCACAGGATACTGAGCAGCGGCCCCAGACACCCCAGTAAGACCAACCACCCGGAACTAAGTTGATGTAAGAATAAGTTGACCAAGTGTAAACAAAGCACATTTAAATGATGACGGTGTTTGTATAGCTAATCGTAATTAGCATAAATGTTTCTCCGTTTTCCCTTTAGTTTTAGTTTCCGTTATGAACTTGTCATAGCAAACACTTAAAGGTGATTACCAGCCCGTACTGCGCAGGTTCGGCAGCCTAATGTCGATGGAATGCGAGTCGATGTTACCTATAATCTTTGAGGCCTTTCAAATATAATTCTTTTCCATTAGCTTCATTGATTTTCACAGCTGTTTCATCAATATGAGAAAGAACGAAGCATAAAGCTTCGCATCCGCGAAACGTTGACATGAAACTTTGAATTCACTTAATGTAAGTAGTTGCGAAATATTTACATTTTGTGATGACAAAAAACGTAAATAAACTCTCGAGAGTGCGCAGTAAGGACTGAAAATCATCTTTAAGAGTGTTTAACCCAAGACCTCGTGGCTCTGCGTATAATTAAAAGTAGTGATGGTTTTATAAAAGCCGTCATATTTCAAGTTAACAGAGGAAGCTTAAGCAACTAATGACTGTACTCAAAGTGTTAAGATCGTTCAGGAGAATGCAACAATCGGTTCAAATCAACTAAACTATTAAAACAACAGAGTTTAAATTTAGAGACGAAACACCAAACAACTGCATACAAATTATCTGCTGCATACTTATGCCTTGGTCAAAGGAAAATGAGAAGTATATCTCTTCCTCGTTCACATTCAGCATCACATCGTAGAAAAGTGGTGTACTACAGGTACATAATTGAAAGCTATTTGATTCCTCACCTGGACACGGAATATCCTCATTGCACGATTGAGTTTCTGTACTCTTCCCAGGACAACGCAATCCCCGAAACGCCGGTGGTGGATTGGTGCAAGTTCGAGATCGAACCTGTGTTCCTCCACCACACGTGCGTGAACATCTGCCCCAGGCTTTCCAGGCCGCCCAGTTGCCATCCACTACACAGTTAGCAAAAAGAACACAGTCTGAGGGAATAGCATTTGCTTAATTTTCTGTTGTTGTTCACTCTATTGTCGATGCGGAATTAACATTTACAATATGGATAAACATTCTGGCATCACTTCAGATATGATAAATCAATAGCGCCCCTTATGGCGTACTATCAACTGATACACATACAGTGCGACATTTGTCTAACATCTAATGAAACATCATGCCCTAGAAACTTATCACCAGCTTTAAACTGCATTTTGAATTTTGGATGATGGTCGACCTCGAGCTTGAAAATTGATTTTTCTAGTAAGTCTTTACATCCTTAACGTTTGAGAATTTCTACCTGGACATGGTCGGTTATTGCAAGAGCGAGCCTCCTTGTTCTTTCCAGGACAATCTCTGCCACCGTAAGCCGGTGGGGGATCGGAGCAAGTTCGTGCTCGACCTTGAGTCCCTCCACCACAGGTCTTGGTACATACGCTCCACTTCTGCCATCTGGCCCAGTTACCGTCAACTAGGTGAAACGACGAATCACAAGGGAAGCAAAAAAAATCATTTTACTATCTCCCAGTGGTGGTGCTGGGGAGGGATGGGTGGGGAGGATGATACCAATACAGCCAGTACATGTTAACTTGTTTTAATTGTCTTCAATAACTTGTTAAAAGAATCTGGGTCATTTCTAAGGGCAATTTATTGTTAAATTTTTAATTTTACTATCCCAGTTTATGGTGCCAGAATTTTAACTCTGCCTTGTTTATTGACCTTGATGTTGTCGTTAATTCTGTTTTGTTCTGTTCTGCTTGTCTACTGAACACATAATTTTTGTTCCAACCTTTCGTGGATCAACTTGATAAGAAGCTTCTCTGTACATATTGAATCAAAGGAGTCGCTTTGTGGTTAAATTATGTATAAAGCAGTGTAGAAGTATAGTATAAGTATTTAGAAAATAACCCAAAGCAAATATACGCACGCTGATTGGTTTAAAACCGTGTTTCTATAACTCGATAGAAACACAGAACTAGTACGAGCTGTTGACGTAATGATGGCGCGAACAAAGAGAATTTACATTTTGATGATCGAAGTAAACAAGTTGTTTTTCTTTTTCTTCGTCGCGGTATTTTCTAAAAGAAATAGAAAACATGTTCTCCGTGTTCCTATCGAGTTATAGAAACACGAGTGAAAGTTTGGGAGAACTCGAAAAAGCTGTGGAAACACTCGCCTGCGGCTCGTGTTCCCACAGCATTTCTCGTTCTCCCAAACTATCACTCGTGTTTCTATTTAACAATTAGATTATGAGCTCGAGATTTCTATCGCGTGATAGTTGACGAGGGCGCAGCCCGAGTCAACTATCGCGTGATAGAAATCGAGAGCGAATAATCTAATTGTTTTAGTATAAATCTACTAGTCGTTCAAAACTTAATCTAAATCCTCTTCTCAACACTTCGAAAACGCCAAGAAACGGCCGTCATTTTGTTAACAAGTGCACACTGTTACGCTACTCACTATCTATAACAGAATAGATAGTGAGTAGCGTAGCCAATCAGAGAACGGCCTTCGTGATAGAACGCTAGTAGATTTATACTAAAACTCGATAGAAACACGGCACATGTTTTCTATTTCTTAATTAAAGAAAACGACAAAACCTACTGCCATATTCAGTTGATTGATGTACAAAGCGTTGGAAGTAGAATTTATTATAAGTAGAAAAATGCTAATTGCGACAACAAAATGACGCAACGCGTGAAAGTGTGAGAATTATAAGGATAGTTTTATTTAAGAAATAGAAAACATGTACTGTGTTTCTATCGAGTTTTAGTATAAATCTACTAGCGTTCTATCACGAATGCCGTTCTCTGATTGGCTACGCTACTCACGTTCTATTCTGTGATAGATAGTGAGTAGCGTAACAGTGTGCACTTGTTAACAAAATGACGGCCGTTTCTTGGCGTTTTCGAAGTGTTGAGAAGAGGATTTAGATTAAGTTTTGAACGACTAGTAGATTTATACTAAAACAATTAGATTATTCGCTCTCGATTTCTATCGCGCGATAGAAATCGAGAGCGAATAATCTAATTGTTAAATAGAAACACGGCAGGAGGTTTGGGAGAACGAGAAATGCTGTGAAACACAGAGAACATGTTTTCTATTTCTTTTAGAAAACACCACGACGAAAAAAGGAAAACAACTTGTTTACTTTGATTATCAAAATTTAAATTCTCTTTGCTCGCGCCATCATCACGCCAACAACTCGTGCTAGATCTGTGTTTCTATCGAGTTATAGAAACACGATTATTAACGAATCAGCGCGCGTATTTTCTTAGGGCTGTTTTCTAAATTTATATGGTGTAATTGCTGATCCAAAGGAGAGTTGTTCTCTTTGACTATTTATAAACTCTTTTATCTTAAGTTGGAAACTACTGGATGCGTGATCCAAAATATGGAAACAATCTGCTGAGCATAAGGTGCGACAATGTTGAGAATTCCGCAGATGTTTGAAAATGTTAGAGGCCCTGTCACTGGATAAATGCTCTCTTTAATATAAGTAAAAAGAAAAAATAAATCGCTGAACTCACTTCCACAAGGTTGTACATTGCATTCTTGAACTTCCTGTCTTTGTCCAACGCACATTGCTCCACCATAAGCCGGAGGGGGATTGGTGCAAGAACGTGACCTTGCATGAAATCCTCCTCCACACTTCACTGGGCATGCATCCCAGTCACTCCATCGAGTCCATCTTCCGTCCACTGGGAGAATAATAAATAAAAGTCTGCGACTCCATTTTAGTTCTAGTAAGGGAGATTTTAGATAAAATAGGAAAATCGGGGATTTAACCGCGCAAGTACCCTTCTCTCGAAAGCCCCGGAAACTTTTCGGGCCCGCAAAGCCATTTCAAGTTAGTCTGTGTCTAAAAACAGAAAGGTGTATGCGCCTGAAACTTCATGATATTTGAAACTTCTTTCAAATTACACTCGCCTAAAGGTAAAGGTAAAGTCTGTATACGAGCCTAGTGGCTCATCTGGCCGGAGCTTATCCCGGTTTCTTGTTTGAAGGGAACCTCTGTTTATATTAAGAATATGTGAATAAAACAGCTTTTTAATCAAAAGGTTTGAGATTTTGCCACAGCTTTTCAGGACCTTCGAGAAACTGACCTCAGGAGTCCGTAAGCTTAACATTAACAGCATTAAAAATATCCTTAAAATTATTTACCTGGACAACGTCTCTCATTACAAGACCGCGTCTCATCACTATTTCCCAGACATTTTTTTCCGCCATGGGTAGGTGGAGGATTGGTACAAGTGCGAGATCGACTTTGAGTTCCTCCTGCGCATGTCACTGTGCAGGGAGACCAGGCCTTCCATGCAGACCATTTTCCATCCCCTGAGGAAATAGAATAGATTTTGTAAACAGAATGGTTTGCTAAATACAAATACGCGATGCAATCATTGTGATTATGGTAGAACATAAACATTTTCAAAGTTATTGGGTATGAAGCCAAACAATGAATTTCATGGATTGAATCATCATCTCATTACCTGGACATGGTTCTTCGTTGCATGACCGAGTCTCTTCCCTCTCCCCAGTACATTGTGCTCCACCGAAGGCCGGTGGGGGATTGGTGCAAGTTCGCGAGCGGCCCTGCACGCCACCTCCACAGGTCCTGGTACAAACGCTCCAGCCTCTCCAAACTGTCCACTTACCGTCCACTATGGTATGCACAAAATGACAGTAAGAAAACGATGTAAAAAATATAGATTTACTCATATTTGTTCGGTCTTTCCACCTAGAAAACAGACCATCTGTAGTTTTCATTTAACTGAATTAAGAGCGTATAAACGATGTCTTAGCTAAGCAAGGTGTTGGAAGAAGTGTCAATCACTGAACGTATTTGAGAAAAATTCTGTTGGTTTTGTTCTTTGTTTACGGTATGTGCAGTGGATTAATAATAATTTACTAGATCAACATATATCAACGGTCACAGGATTTCAGTTCAGCCACAACAAACAAACTCAATGGCTACCGAACTCAGACGGTCATGGACAGGTCATGTATCAAACATGGTGCCGTATCCAAAAAACCTTCTAACCTGGACAAGGCCTCTCATTGCACGAGCGAATCTCCTTATTGTCTCCCTGACATTCCGTTCCGCCATGTTGCGGAGGGGGGTTGTTACAAGCACGTGACCGGTCATGTAGTCCACCTCCACAAGTGGCTGAACAAGTACTCCAGCTTTTCCAGGCGGCCCACCCTCCATCAACTACATGCGAAAAAAAAAAACACAGACCAAGAAATTAAAAACGCTGATGTCTCCATCACTACCATTTAAATTGTCTACAGAATCGTCCATGAGAGGAATTAATATGGAACTTGTAAATGGCATAAATCATTAGAAAGAAAATCAATAATTTTCAAATTCTATTTCACTATTTATTTAGCGTTAGGAAGTTTTAGAACGCTGGCACGATGTCCCCATTATTACCGTTTAACGCGTCTACTCAATAGGTCATTTCCGAGTTGACCTAGCTTTTCTATCAAAGCGAGGCCTGGTGAACAACCCTTCAAATGAAAATGAGTTTAATTTGCATGCGAATGAAATCTCATTCTCATATGAAAGGATGAGCACAAAGACTCGCTCTGAGAAAGAGGCTTAATAAAGGTAATTCGATAATGGCCCATTGCCCATCGGAAAGAAATAAGCATGGAATTAGTAAATAGTATAATCACTATCTCGTAAAAGAAATAATAACCAAAAGTTTTCAAATCTGATTTCATCACTACCGACAGATTCCCCATTTTTGGACTTCTCTGTGAAATCAGCATAAGATTGAACTTGACTTGATGCTTAACTATACCTGGACAAGGAAGCAGCTGACAAAATCTGGTTTCTATATCAGGACCGGTACACGGACTGCCACCGAAAGCCGCAGGAGGATTGGTACAAGTTCGCAGTCGATCTTGAATGCCACCTCCACATGTCAGTGAACACGAGCCCCAATTACCCCACGGCGACCATCTTCCGTTGACTGTTTGAGGAAATCGAAACCACCAATAACAGGTTAGACAGAGGAAATGCATCATTATAAACCTACTCAAGGTCCTTTCTGTAAAAGTGTACAGATTTCTTGAGTCCCGGGCGGGAACCCCGCAAGTTGTCACGCGTAAAAGGACTTTTAGAGACAGTCTTAGTTTGGAAATGGTCGGCTTAATGCCTTGGTTGATGCAGGACTGCACGCAGCCACTTGTTTTGGAAGAGTGACGAAATTAGCTTAAAGCAACTCATTGATTTCCGCACTCACACTCTTTTCTTTACGTCAATCACTAGGTTGACATTTCTTGTTCTGAGGGCAATAATTTCATACTTCACTGTTACTAAGCTAAATACAACAAAGAACCAGTTATTGACCTGGACACGGGAAAGTATTGCACGGTTGTACGTCAACACTTTCTCCTACGCAGTCCTGTCCGTCGAATTTCGGCGGTGGGTTGGTACATGTTCTTGACCGAGTATGTGTTCCACTTCCACAAGACAGAGTGCAAGAGCTGAACTCGCTCCATTCGGACCAGTTTGCATCAACTGCAGTGATAAACACAAAATGACATAAATGTGACGACAAAAAAATGGTTCAATAGAATTCGGCTTGACAAATGTACGTTACCGACGAATAGACCCTTTGCATAAATGACGCCTGAATTTGAATAACAATACCTTGTACATCCTTAGCCTCGTACTTATGTTTCCACAATAAAGATTTTTTCACATGACTGTGAGGCTCTAAACACGGAGCGAGCCTATAAATGGAGGCTGAGCGGCTCTGCCCGTCCATCAAAAATTGGAATACTCTGCTTTGATTGGCTTATTTACCCAGGCGTGTCGTACTCCCGCGAAATTTGCACGAAGTAATATTTCAGGCGACCGCACAAGGGGGAAGTTTTTCGTTTGTTTGCTTTCTTTGTGAAAAAGGTCAGCGAAAACAAAAAGAATGGCATCTACAGAAGAAGAATTTTGACAGGTATCGTACTTCATATACATGCATTTTAACTTCTTATTTTTGTTGTTTCACTTGTGGAAGCATATCCGTTGTTTTCGAGTTGTTTACTCAACGTAAATGCCGTGTTTTAGCCAACAAAGTGCAAACCGCTGACCTTTTATAGGCTCGCTCCGTGTTTAAAAGATGCATTAGTACTGTTATTCAAATTAAGCGCCATTTATGCAGAAGGTCTATTTGATCAAATACATTCCTATTTTTTTTCTGAAATTTATTCCCATACACGCGCGCGCTTTCCTAACGCAAATGAGTTTGAGAGGGCCGAAAAATTGCTGAACCCCTAGTATCGATATCACATGAGTGAATGACTCAGACGATACAAGATAATAGGTGAATAAATATATCACAATATTTTGAGTGGAAGCCACATCACCCTTAGCTGTTTTTCATACGTGTCCTTTATTCAGGTCCAATTGGAATTTATAAATGTCGGTTTTTCAGGAAGGAGGAAAACCGGAGTACCCGCAGAAAACCCACGGAGCAAGGCCAGGATTACAAACAGGGCAGGAATCGAACCCGAGCCACATTGATGGGAGGCAGGTGCTCTCACTGCTGCGCCATCCATGCTCCCATAATAGATATTATTAAAAACTGGATCATTGGATAATGCAATTCGAGAGTTTTCATTGGCCATCATGGTATATGGCGAGCGTATGCATGATTTTTTGGGCCTTTTTATTTTAATTGAAGTCTAGTTTGCTATATTTTGGGGGCGTTTTTAATAAAACGATTATTCCACTCGCGCTTGTTGGATATGAGATGATTATAGCCAACTCGGCGCTACGCGCCTCGTTGGCTATCTAGCATCTCATATCCAACGAGCGCTCATGGAATAATTGTTAAATAGACCATACGCCGTTTTTCTATAATAATGAGTATCAATCGCACCGTGACATAGCAACCCAATGTATACATATTTAAGTACTGAATCATCTCCCTGTAGACGTACATGTAAAACACGTGCGATAAATTTCATTGCGAAGTAGCAGGATTTACTACAGAAAAGTGGTACTTCTGGTTCGAAAAAAGGAAGGAAAATTTTCGTTGTTAGATACAAAGCCATGTCCAAGTAGGAAGAGTTTGGCGACCAAACACGATCAAACATTGTTTGGTGACCAAACATTTTCCCGTTTGGACACCTTGTTTGACCGTGTTCGATAAAATTTAAATGTCGACAAATACTTGATAAAACACTGTCAAACATTTTGCTCGTTTGGACGGTGGTCAAACATGTTTTCATGTTTGACACCATTTGACCACTCAGTACAAGGAGCAACTGTTGGGAACGGCCCATATTCTCCGGAAGGTCCGAACCATCAAGTAATACAAAGAATAGAGCTCTTGTGCTTTAGGATCATGGTTTGGGCCCGACCCTTAGCTTGTGGAAGTATTGCCTATCATAAACTAAACAATTTTACTAATAATAAATATAGAACGGTAGGAGACGATGAAGTCAATTGACTGGTATAACAGATTTGAATCGAATAAACTCTATAAAGACAATAATGGAGGAGAGGAGGACAGCAGGAGGACAGCAGGTGACCTTGTTCTCTAGAAGATTTTGTTCTTCAGTAAATAAAGATGGATAAGTATTTACCAGGGCATCCCCTTTCGTTGCATGATCGAGAGCGAACGCTATTCCCTTCACAGTCAGCTCCTCCAAAAGCAGGCGCCGGGTCAGTGCAGGATCGCCGGGAGGTTTGATTACCACCACCGCATGTTACAGGACAGGGTTCCCAGGCTTTCCACTCAGTCCACTTACCGTCAACTGTGCATCCAATAGTATGTTAGTGTTAGGTAAGTACTAAGTAAAAATCAAAATAATTTGTCAAACGAAGCACGGTAGTAGCAGTATCAAAAGCCACCTTGGGAGCACGAAAAAAAAAAACCCTTTATTGACCCCTTATTTATACCCCGCGGAAAAAAAATGTCTTTACTTGGGCATGGGTCTTCATTGCAAGACTGCACGTCTTCGCTTTTTCCACCACATTCACGACCTCCATTTCGTGGCGGGGGATTGGTGCAAGTTCGAGACCGACTCTGCGTTCCACCAGCGCACGTGACACTACACAGATTCCAGTCTCCCCAATCGGTCCAATTGCCATCAACTGCGGAAGAAATTAACCCACTGCTATAACAAGGTTGTGTGATTTCAAATATTCTACAGTCCATGCAGGTGAATAAAGCGGACCTATGCAACCAGGACACATATCAACACACTCAAGCAAACCTTCATCAACATGTGGACTAAATATGAATTCATGCCAAGCTCGCTACCCATGACCAGGAGACACAACTCAATCAAAACAATTTGCCGAAGATACGCAGTTCGCTTTTGGAATAAAGGCTTCTCGTTGCGTTGGTCTGGATATTCACCGACAGAACAGTTTATTGTCTGTCGGCCTTTGCGGTGCTCACATTAGCCTTCAACAAGTTCAGAGATAAGGGAAAATATCCCCACATAATTTTCATTGCATGAAATAGAAATTATGACCGTTTTGTTTATGGTATTTACCAGGACATCCATTTTCATTGCATGATCTAGAACGTAGCCTGTCCCCTTCACAGTCCGCTCCTCCAAACGCGGGCGCTGGGTTAGAGCATGATCGACGAGACGTTTGAATACCACCTCCACATGAAACAGAGCATGGTTCCCAGTCCTTCCATTCCGTCCACTTACCGTCAACTGTGCATTCAATAGTGCTTGTATTAGTAAAAGTTACATTCTTAGGTAATGAGAAAGTGAGTAAGCATTAATTATATAGCTGCGACTGGTCTCAAACGGAAAAAAATGATCAAGTTATAAACTGTCAAGCTCCAAGTTAGCTTGTTTACAAGAGAAGAATTTAATATATGTGCACATCCATAAGCAAATAGAACATCAGATTATAAGGATATTATATAGAGAATCTTTAAAGAAGAAATGGAAATGGACCCTCTAGTTAGATAGCGAGAGTAAGCCATAATGTCTTTACTTGGGCATGAGTCTTCATTGCAAGACTTTACGTCTTCACTCTCTCCACTGCATTCACGGCCTCCATATCGTGGCGGGGGATTGGTACAAGTTCGAGATCGACTCTGGGTTCCACCGGCACACGTGACACTGCATTGTTCCCAGTCTCCCCAATCAGTCCAATTGCCATCAACTGCAGAAGAAATTCATTTCTTCATTTCTCGCAATTGTGCGCTAAAGAACTTCTCAGTATCTCATCACTACTTGACCTCCCACAGAGTCACCTACCATTCAGCTATCCAATACATAGCCTTTCGTCTTTTACAATAAATAATCATAGACAAATTGATTTTACGTTCTCGCTATCGATCCGATTTTTTTCAGCTCAAACGCAGAACTTTTATCATGTATCTACATTCAATCGCTGTTCGTGAAACAAGCTACGTTCACCTACAGATACATGGAAAGTTTACACTATCAGGATCAGTGAGAAATCAGTAAGTAAGTTTAGATTAGTGGTTGGCTAGAAACACAAGACAACAGTTTTGGTTTAGCTGATGCCTCCTGGTCAAAATATCATTCGACTGCCTTATTCACTTAATCCTCGTAAATGGCTCAAACCTTCAATTAACTAGTAATAGTTCTCACTACATCTGCCCCGCCTTGGATATCACGTTTATTGTGTAATGAACTGTACAACTTTTACTACAAAATACGTCTCCCCAGAATCGTTGAAATAACAGACTGATCTGACCTTTTACTCTCGTTGTAATTCTTCAAATCACACAAAATGAACAAAAATCTCTGTTATTTCAAGTAAGTAATGATAGATTTAAAAAAAAGTTATTCGTACTCTTGTTGCTCGTGTCAGAGCGAACCAACGCGACGACGAGACTACACTCGTCCACGTGGCTGCAAAAATTAACTTATAATCAATAAAACGACACCGTTTATAAATCCTTTACTAGCTTCTGATCGTGCCTTGAGATAACAAAAGGAAACTAAACTCAGTTAATTTGGATACAATTTGTTGTTGTTTCTTTGAGTGGGTTTTGAGTTTTGATTTGTGATCCTGATTTGTTTTATTTATACGTGTGTTGTTTGGATCGAGTCTGTCGACCCCGTTGCCGATTTGTGTCTAACAAATTAAGTTCTGTACAGAACAATTCTAT
>OZ026601.1:35163100-35175600 GCA_964020085.1 Micromussa lordhowensis | reverse complement strand
TGGTGGACAGGGTTTATAAGATCAATAATTCTTGGCTAGGATTTCATAAGGATATAAAACATCTTACCCTTATTCTACGAAAGAACCTTTTCCCTGTTGACATTGTAGAAAAGGTCATCAACAGATACGTCAGAGCTACAAGCCGCCCATCAGCTAGCGCTCAGGTTCAGCAAGCCGTTTCAACTTATTACTTTAAGTTACCCTATGTAGGCTCTTTCACTAGGGAAACACAGAAAAGGCTGCGCAAACTTGTACAGAGCTACTGTACTAACATCGAAATTAAGTTAGCTTTTTCTTCTTTTAAAATTGGTAAGAATGTTTAGTGTTAAGGATCCTATTCCTCTCGATCTCCGTTCGCGCGTTGTCTACAAGTTTACGTGTGCAGGATGTAATGCCTGCTACATCGGCGAGACTAGCCGACATCTCTCGACGCGCGTTCGTGAACATCTGAGCAGGGATAGGAATTCGCACATTTTCCAGCATTTACAGCAATCACAGGCATGTCGGTGTCTAGCCGATAAGACCTGCTTCTCCATTGTAGATTGCGCGCCCAACAAATTGCAACTCCTTTTGAAAGAAGCAATGCACATCAAATGGGAGAATCCTACTTTAAATAAGCAGCTGAAACATGCTGACTTATCTCTCTCGTTCTGATGTTACTTTTTATGTAGTAATGGTTTATTTAATTTATTTATTTATTTATCATTATTGTTCTTTATTAATAAGTTTTTTATGTCGTAATTAATGTACTTAATTCCATTTTGTACAATTTTCTTTCTTGTGTTAAGGGCAGTGCTCGCGTTTCGAATAATTGAATTGTATCACGTTTTAACTTATACGCCATTGCTTGTATAAAATCAAACGAACTTGTAAACGAATTCACAACTGAAGATGATCGTTGAACGATCGAAACATGTCTTGTTTAAAACTTAAAGTTGTTGTTTATTTTTTAAAAGTAAATACATATAACGATAAACAATTTACCTGGGCACTTTCTTTCCGTTAAGTCTGTTACTAGGGTTTTGAGCTCTGTAAAATCTGAGGCTAAATACACATCGTTGTCCGTTGAGGCAAGTGTCAAAAGATCAAATAGCTGGGTGTTTGGCCCAATCCCCAGGGATATCACTCTGATGTCTCGTTCTTTAAGAGGTTTAACAGCTGCCATAAGGATGTCTGTAGTGAGGTTGGAGGTTTCGTCGTCAAGCGTCTGTTTGCCATCAGTCATAACAAGAGCCACCTGAGAGTTTCAACGAAATCATAAACCAAATGAACAAATTGTTATAAAGGAGGAATTTTTATCCAACAGCGCGTGCTCTCATTGGTTACTTCGAGGTCACGTGAGATTGGATGATAACACTATTTCCCTCGGCTACGCCTTAGGAAACATTGAGATTCTCGGGAAATAAATTTAACTGTTTCCCTCGAGCTCGGTCAGGACGCGTTTTTCTTTTTATTTAATCATAAATTAATTACATACACTACTAACAATATTTAGACTACTAACGCTTCTTACGATGCTAACATTACCCACAGTACTTATATTACTTACAATACTAATATCACTTACACCGCTGGTGGCATTACTTACAATAAAACCATTACTTACACTACTACTACTACAACTCACAATACTATCGTAACTTACACTACTATTACTACAAAATTACTTGACATATACCCTTAACCCCCTAATTCCCGCCCCCCACCCGCTCCTTTCCGCGATCCTTTCTCAATCGGAACAAAACGGAAAAGAAAAAAAGGAAAGGTTATTGCAATTCAAAATTCGCCCACTTTTCTCTAAAAAATTTCTTATTGTTGGTAACACGCGCAGTATAGAGCTCTGTTTCAAATTTCAGTTGAACTTTAGATTTAAACGTCACAACATTTGGTAAGGTTTGATTCCGTCTGCAATCCCATAGGTAAAGTTTTGCAATAATAAGAAGATAATTAAGCAAGGGGCATGATCTTGTTATGATACCTACAATTATATCCTTTTTAGTAAGACTGATTCTCTCCTTCGTGATGGAAAACCAATACTGTTCAAATTCATTCCAGAAAGTTTTCGAGTGTAGGCAACTATACAAAAGATGATGCAATGTCTCTAAATCTGATTGACAAAAGGTGCATTTATTACGAATGCTGAAGTCAATTTTATAGAG
The DNA here is from genome assembly GCA_964020085.1 of Micromussa lordhowensis. Classification (NCBI taxonomy): domain Eukaryota; kingdom Metazoa; phylum Cnidaria; class Anthozoa; order Scleractinia; family Lobophylliidae; genus Micromussa; species Micromussa lordhowensis. The sequence continues at coordinate 35,173,441 of OZ026601.1, read as the reverse complement.
TATGGTATTAGTATAAAGGATAGAATAAGTATCTTATATTCAAAGGCCTTAACATAAGGCTCAAGTGCGATTTTATGTGGAAGCATAAACACTTTTTGCAAAGAATCAATGTAGAAGTGAAATTCGCCTTGCAACTTGTTAAAGGCACTAGGAAATTGTGCTTTTTTATTTATAAACAACGAATAATAATGTTTTGATTTCGTCTTTGTGATATCAAAAACATTATTATTAATTACACATGATGGTGAAGATATTGGTGGCATCATAAGGTTATTTTTGAATTCACGGGGAACGGCATGACGAAGGCCAGCCCAGGTAATATTGAACGATTCAGTGCTATTTAAATTAAACAACAAATCACTCGCCAAAATTATGCCAGAATCAAAGAAATTTTTGTAAAGATTCCAGAATTGTTATTACGAATTTCTTTACTGTTCCATATGATGTAACGCCAATCCTTAGTTGACGCAAAGTTTTTACGAAACTCTGACCACCAGGTTAACATTTCGGAATAAAATAGAGAGTTGATGGTGTAATCTTTGTCGATCAGGACAAGTTGTTAAGTGATTAATATTTAGGGAGGAAACTGCATAACTGGTTTTCATGCAGTCTCTATCCAGCTCGAATTGAAGTTTGGAAATGTTAGGCGTTTTCTCTCAGAGGAAGAAGAACCTTTCAATAAAGGGTGCTTGTCATGTAGACCTGGAGGCGTGTTTACAAAACAATTACGTGCACATGCGTACATGGCATGCATTTCTAGGCAAAGAAAGGCATGCTTTTCTAATGAGAGTGCGTTTAAAAAGCTCAAACTCTGAAAAAGGCTATTTTTCCTACCTTCAGCACATCTGGTCTCATTCCTCCTGCGGCAGAAAACACATCTCTGTTCGCCATCGCCAAAGCTTTATCTATGTACGTCTTGCCACGGGAATGAGGAATTCCAAGAACCTTTCTTTTAAGATTAGCTGCGTTCAGCGCCGACCCTGAGAAATCGTTAAACTTCAACTGAACGGAGGGGTCAGTGCTGTATTCCACGATAGCAATATGTGTACCATCCTCTGAAATATCAAACCCATCCACCATCTCCTGTATAAATTCTAACAATTTTCGGAAATTCCGTTTACTAATGCTGCCTGATGTGTCCACAATCAACGCAAAGTCCAACGGCACTGGGCAACCCTCTAGGAAAAATAACAAAGGCAACCATCAAACACAACACCTGTCTTCTTGAATTTACTTTAAAAGAAGGACGATAGATAACAGTTTCGAAAAAAAGGTAAGTCGGATTTGTAGGATGTCAAAGACACGAGGGTAAATTTATATCTATAATCGGTTAACGCCCCAGCTTTCCAGTTGGAATTCTGCTTAGTTCTGATTTTAACGTGATCGCGGGAGTAAACATGAGATGTAATTTTAAAAACGTGCTGCTTATCGATATAATGTACCAGTCAGTTAGAAAGTTTAACAGCCAAACCCCCTCCCCCATTACTTACCGAGGACACGAGGTTTTAAACACATCAAAGAGCAACCTCCGTCTGCTGGTCGTGGACAGCATTTTTTCCCCTCAGGGCAATTTGAATCCTCGAAGCACATATTCTCGATCCTTGCCCCACACTTTTTTTGGATAGCCGAAATTGTTGGGCAACTAGAACTCGCTGGAAAGAAATTATATATATTACATGTTATTTATTTAGTAAAATTTAATGGCCGAAAGAACTACAAAAACTGGATAAAATATTATAAAATAAGAAAGGTGCCGTAAGGATGGTCAGAAAAAGAGACGTTAGATTGGAGAAACGATAGTAAGACTGACTGACGCAATAGTGTGCTACTACAATAACTACTTATTAACCGAGAGTGAGGTCTTTACGAAAAATCTCAGACAGAGATTGAATAAGGCAAGGCCGAGGTTTGATATTTTCCCTTAAAGACCGAACATAACTTGTTTATTGTATGGCTTTTGTAGGCCCATAATCGGCTCTTGGGCATTACGGGAGAATAATGCCCTAGTATTGGCCAATCAGGGCGCGTTAAATCGGCAACAAGCGCAAATCATATAATAAATATGGGTTATTGATCAAGCGAGAGGTTCTTTTTTGCGTGTTTATGGAACGACTGAGATTAAACAAGCGAAATAAGAACGAGGCCAATATCCAGCCATCTTGACCAAACAAGATTGGTCAATAAATGATTTATAACCTGGCTTTTGGGGAATTTTTTCTTGTGGGACACAGCGGTAGTCTCGAGCGAGCAAGATGACGCCATCTTGCCCGCTCAGGTAGCCAATCGCAGCGCAGTATTTGGTTCATCTTGCCGGCTCACGGAGCTGGCCATGTAGTAAGGTGGAGAACTGACTCCAAGTAATGTTCCTTCGATTGTAGTGCACTTAACCTTTCAAATTTTTTTGGTTTTATCAACTGGGTTGATAATGTGAATTGTCCACCGTAAAGTGATTCGGAAGCTGACGTTTCGAGCGTTAGCCCTTCGGATTCGCTCCGACGAAGGGCTAACCCTCGAAACGTCAGCTTCTGAATCTGTGGACAATTCACATTATCAACCCAGTTGATAAAACCAAATTATCTTGTAATACTCCCACCGACGCAGCACCACAGTTTCTTTAGAAACTTGCCCCCTTCTTTCAATTTTTGTTCGCTAAAAACAAAGACTAACTGTTATTGGAAGCATTTCTGCGGAAAAATGCATCCAGTTGAATATTCGTTTTTCTATGTCCTTTCGAAGTCGCGAACGAGTTTAGGGAGTCAGAGGGAGGGGGGTGGTGGTCGTATATCCAGGAACCAAACGCGATAGTTCCTCAGTAAGTTATCTGTAATTCGCTAAATATAAAGGAAAGACAGGGCGGACTGCTTATATCGGTAGCATTTCTACTAAAATTTTGAAAATAGCGTTTGGAAGTCTGCGGAACAAACTCCAGTGAGAGTATTTTAATGGTTCTCACAGAAACACTTCGCTTGTTTCAGTTCGAAAAAATCAACCCATCTTTTGCTTCTTAATTTGCTGTGCCATTGCCCAATCATAGCCAATGGATTCACAGCGTATCTTTTTTTGTGCCTGGAATTAACAGCTGGTAGGCTTTTCTGCAAACTATTCGAATTGCATTACCCGGACATGACCCCAATAGCCGCTGGACTCGTTCCCCTCAAACCCGTTCGTGAAACAATAGGGTGGCGTTTTTGGTGCTTTTTTGAGATTTCAGAATGCAATATTTTTGCAGAAGTTATTTGAATAACAAGCGAAAAAATGGGGTTTATGTGCGGTTAAAGCAATTTTTTTCAATCCACTTGGCCTTTTTTTTGCTTCGTGTAAATTATTCACTTCTCGTCTCTTACATGTCACAAACATTTCACAATTTTTTGGTTAGGTAGTTAGACTAATTTTAATTCAATATTGTAAAGTCCTGAAGGAAGTACCGTTCTTAATAAAGATTTTACCTTCTTTTTACAGTAATCGGGCTCACTGGAATATGATGATAATCCGCTTAAAAAGGTAATTATGATCGAAACACCTCTTGAATCTGATTGGGAATAACTATGCCCGATTTGAGCTTTAATAGTAAAATAAGCGTTATTTACTGTACCCAAATTTACAATAGACCTTTTTAGCGATACGGCGGCCATCTTGAATTCTATTGTTTTGACTGAGAAATTATGGGCTGCCGAGGGGGCAATCGCTGGAAAATTTATCGTATACACAGCTTTCAGGATAAATCTTTACTGCTTGTTTCTCATATTCCATAACAAATATTACAAGCGTTACATCTTTCCGTCACGATATTTGGCAGTTGTTCCTATGGTTATCGAAAAATTATTGTTAAAAGTTATCACGCCACAGTATTCTTTTTAATTATTTCTCATCTGCCCCCTGGGCATCCCATAATTTCCTCGAAATTCAAGATGGCCGCCGTATCGGTAAAAAGTTCTATTAGCCAACAGAAGCCCTGTCTACTGTCCTGTTATCCGTTGATATGCATCTTGGCTTGGGGGCGGGCGCGTCGTTTCCCGCCCTGCTCCAAAGCCAGGGAAACGGCCCTGGGAACGAGGTTCAGTGTAATATGGTACGGCCAAATCTGGGTACGTTTAATACCTCATCTAAATTACCAGTTTGAAAACACTCGACGGCAAGATCGTGTGATCGTTTCATAAGTATTTTCCCTCGGCAAAGTCTCGCCAAACTAGGGACCATGGCTCAACCAAATGAGCCTGGTGAACCGTCAAAGCGTACCAAAAGGTATAATTTGGAACAATTTAAAGAGGTGATCTAAAAGCTCAATGGATATTTGTATTGCTGTTGTGGTTCATTGTATTTTCACAATTTTTTTTATTATAACCGTTAAATCCATGCCAAGTATAAAAACCATACGCAGAGCATTCCGAGCTCGACTATCATGTCTCCTTTCTTAGTCTCTCAGAGGAAGCCGATCATTTGCATTTAGCGTATTTTTCCCTCCAGATAATAGTTTTAATTTTGGTCTCTCCATCGTTTCAAAATGAAAACAATAACTTCTGAAATCTATTTCTCAAGTAAATTTCAGCAGTTCCGGTGCAAGAGAGTTTTTGGGTGTTGGGAAAATCCCGTAAATCCTTATGATGTCCCGCTGTGCTGCGTAAATGTAAATAGGCGTCATCCGATATTATGATTATTATTTTTCCCAACCCGAGGATATTTTTAGCCTTTCAGTGGGGGGGGAGGGGGGAATTTACTGAGACGCATTAATCTATGTGAATACAAGGAAGGCTGATATATGTATGTTTTTTTTTTCCTTTTCGCGATTTTCGGGCTGTTAAGGCCTGAAAGAAAACGCCACGTCGTACGCCTTTAGTACGCACTCGGTCACGTTATTTCGAGTAAACACTTCTGTGGGCACACACATAATTACCTTAAAATTGAAGGAAACCTGACAACAATGATAGTTTACTAAGATAAATAAAAAACAACAAAGAGATAACAATGAACCATAAAGGAACAAGGATGGTTGAGAATGGAGAAGATTAACACCAGTTACAAACGATGAACTTGAAAAATTTAGGCTCAACTTTTCAACATGCGCAATCCGTGATGTACATGTAGCTCTTTAATTGGTATGTTTCTCGCAGACTACAATGCAACTTCGTTTCCTTGTGTAGTGAGCAGACGTTGATGCAATAAAAGAACCTTTTTTAACGAATTAACTGACCGACAGCAGTCTGCTAAGCGTCTGATTTTTAAAGTCTACCTTGTTCGGTGCTGAATAGTAAGGTCATCTGCAAGGGACTGAAAGTTTTAAACCGGTGTCTAAAACGAGTTTACTTTTTCTTTTCTTTCTTCCAAATAGTTTCAGTGATGTCCGTTCGCGTGACTTTTAGGATTTATTTTAAAATGCGCTTTGGGTCCAGCGTGAAGACTGACTCCCGGTAAGTTGCAAGCCATTGCGGTTGATCAACAACACCCACACGCACACACGCACTCTTTGTCTTCGGAGGGTCTAGGAAAAACATCTGTCAATTGTAATGCGCAATTTGTCTGCTCCCACTTAATTTTCTTTCAAGCTTAATCACAGAAGGACATTTAAAACTTCAAAAAGTTAACAAAACACACTCAATCTGCATTAAGAGTGTAGGTGCGCATTTCACACGTTTGAATAGAAAGCATTCCTTAGTTAGGTAGATCCCAAGATTTTTGAAGTACTTGTAAATTAAGCTCTTTACTCCCCAACTAGAGGCCACTCTAACTGAGTAATCAATTTCTTCATCGCTTGGACTGTTATGTGGCTTTGCAAGTCCGTGGAATAAAAGTTTCCAAAGTTTTGACTTGATCCGAAGTCTTACCTAACCACTAAGACTTTTATACTTCATTTCTCGCCCTTAATCTGTGGAAAGCTTTTGTACGCGCCTTCTAGTCCAAACATTCCGCACATAAATATGTCCCAAGATCGTGCGGGGCAGTCATGCGGATAACCAGATGGGAATCTTTTCGACTGTAACGGAGCTAAGAGAAATAGCAGCGCAAACTTGTTTTAGCTCGTATGACTAATGCCACTACTGATGTTCAGACCACCTAGCTTCCCATTAGCAGCATGTTAATGTCGATAACTGGTTTACTTTTGACTTTGAGAGAGAGTGTACATGCATTCTACATCTATCAGTACGGCATGATGATTCATGTTAATCGAACAAATTAGCGACCAATGAAATGGCAACACTGAACTAACATGAACATTATCTAAACCTAATCGATATATAATGAAACTAGCCATCAGGATCTCTGTTCGTGCGCCAGCAGTGGTCTCTTCAGCTTCTTTAGGACGATGCACGTACACAGTTGTCGAACAGGGCTAAAGGTTCCTGTACTTCAATACTTCAGCAGTTATTATTGATATAATGTACCAAAGTAATCAACAATGATACTTACTGTATCCAATGGTGGCTGGTATCCTAAGGAAAATAAACAGGATCGAAGTAAATCCAAAGATCTTCATGAACAGAGCCATGCTTTTCTTTGCCGTACTGTCGCCTGACTTTCTGTTGTGTCGTATTTTGTAGATCAAAAAAGATTACGTCGATCTGCAAGATCATGAAGTGTCAACATATAAAGTAACGGACACGCCCATTTGACTTCGTATTTGCAATAGTCTGTGGTATCGATAAACAAATAACTTTTGGTGTTCGTTTGGGTAGCAAACTATGGAGGTCAACTTTCCAATTTCAAAACACTTCTGTGATTAATTTAGGTCTTTCATCATTCATCGATTCATGTTAGAAGCCATCGAGGTAGCAAAAGCGATAATCTGTATGTATGCGGCCGAGCAACGCTAAATTTAAAAAAAAAAATCTCAAGTAGTCCGCGAAAACTAAAGCTTCACGACCTTCACAGCATTTCTGTCCGGAAATCATATAAAAGGAATGTTTCCTTTGTGAAATCTGCGCAAATATGTAACATGTCACAGTATGAAATTAAATAGATATCATATGATATAAGGTAAGGGAATTTTCTATTTTCGTTCCTGCCGAATTCGTTGAAATTAAAAGCCAGAGTTTGCTCTCATGTTATTTATAGCAGACGCCTAGCTTTCTCTAATTTGTATGACTTCACCATTCAAAGCGAATGTTTGAGGAAATTTTTTTTTAAACTCAAATCCTTAGTATTCCCTTGAGCAGAATGATCACGATTAATCTGGTTTCGCAGCAGTTGCCAAAACAACTTTGCCAATTGGTTTTTCCCGTGTTTATTTTTTGAATAGGCAATCTGCAATTCCGTATTGAACTCACCGTAGACAGATGTAGTACAGAGTCAAATCCCTACACATCTAGCATTTTTTTTGGGTGTTATTTTGTCTGAAGTTAAATATATCAAAGGATATATATTTTGGCATGGGTGGCAGGTTGCCAGATAGCGATCGGGGATAAGCCATATTTTACGTCTTAATCTAGAGGGATTCCAGTTGGTATTTAGTGACCTTTTGGCCTCTTTCAGTCTTTGTGCTTCGGTTCACAGCTTCTGTCTGAAATTCCGTTTAATGGGATTAACACTTTGTTGATTTGACCTTGTCTTTTCCAACCGACCAACCGGTATCATTCCAGTTACTAAATCAACATGTATGGAAACACAGTAAAATAAAACAGTCTAATTCTCTTATATCTCATAGAAAACTCTTCAGTGTCCTGTGTAGTTACAGAAACAGGCTGTTTACATTACAACCTCCCAACAGGGCTAAAAAACGCTGGTGACTTCTGATTTTATCTTTCTTTTCAGCCATAGTGAGCTTGATCGAAGGTTACATGAAGCTATTTAAACGAACACTTGACTTCCACTGATGAAAGGCTTAGCCTGAAACGTTGAGATTGTGTTAGGGAACATTTTGGCACTTCTGTTGCAATAACTAAATTTATTAACTTCAAATCTCTTTCCTTGTGTACGTACCGCTCATGAAATTTTCAGTTGTTCTAAGAGTGGAGAGAGAGCATGGTCCTATATGAAGAAAAGCAGTTACTGCCAAGTCTTCACGACCGTTTTGAAGAGGGTAGACATTGTTTAATTTCATGATTTTCTCGTGACCCACCACACGGAGGTGTTAAGTCGATTTACACATTTTGAGCTACTTACGTTAATTTGAAGTTTTTGTTTGTTCTATTATATTTCTCACACGCATGGGAAAAAAGCCACGTTTTCGTTTTCATCGCTGTCAAAACTCCACAACCGCCGGTTAAAAGACGATCTCGTCTTTCGTGCTTGCATTCCTGCATGAACATCATAATGATGTAGTGATTAGCAAATTAGATAGCACGCCCAAAAATTGTATATGATATGTATGATTTTAATTTTGGACATCCGATGCACACGCAATTGATTTCAAAAGAAATGAACGTGCGCTTGTTGAACACTCGTGATCTAATCAATAAATAAATTAATTAACTCATTGTAATTGAACGTTTAATTCCTTTATTAATATTTCTTTTGAATCAAAAAAGGTTCTACAAGCAACGTATTTATTTCGTCTTCTTGCGTTTTAGCAAAACGGAAAAGATAGACCACCATACACATCTCACAGTTTTGTTTTCAAAATCGTCTGAGAAAAACAAGGTTTTTTTTTTTTAAACTCAATTTAGTTGTAACTTGACTAGTGATATTTAACTAATGGTAAACGCCATGGAGTACACTATCGAGTTATTGATGCACGCGGGAGGTTGCTAAGCACGAAAGAAGCATTGTGACATTAATATTGGAACAAAAGAAGTCCTTCTATTGAGCTACATCACAAAAAATGTTCGTGTACTCTTACCTGACAAGAGAAAACAAGCCTGCGAAACTTCATTCATGACAACCGACTGCACACCATAAAGTTTATCCACGTTTCAAAGGATGGACTTTCGATCTGTCTCATCTTCAGACAACTGTGGAGACAGTTCCGCATTTCTGGCAGAAGGGATGTGGGCCATTACTTTGCACACACGTCAGCAGCGTACGCCCATAGACGCTGATTAACCAATCAGAGCGCGCGCTTTGCTTCAGTTAGGTTATAAAAATAGATCAAAATACACATGTATACAGGCGTAACTGTAGCCAAGATTCCATGCAGTTATCTTGGTTCTCGCCTCATATTAGGCACACTCGACTCAGCTACAATCTACTTTATCGAAAATCAACAAAACACTCTTGCCAAAAACGCGAACCTTGAAAAGTTTCCAAAAGACACGTGCGGTGGAGTGCCGCCTGGCGCGTCACTGAGTACCGCCAAGCTTAATTCCATGATCCTTCCTCCGTTTTAGTAATTAAAGGTCTGCTGTTAGTTCCAAAGCGTGCTTCAGATGTTGGGTATTGACGTAGCACCGGAAATCTTACGTGGCTTGTCGTTGGTTGATAAATTGGTTGGTTTGTTCGACAATACTTGTCTTATCACGAAAACAATCTCCCAAAATACGTGACTTTTTGTTTATCCGTTTGACGTGGTAATCTAAACTATTTAAACAACTCCTCCGCAGAAGTTCCGTTTCACCAAATTTAGTGTTTATCTCCCAAATGATCCTGTGAACTACGCTAGGAATATACATATTTAGAACACCATTTTGCCGGGGAGGCAGTTATTGTTTAAAAACAGCTATGTCAGGCTAGGCAGCCGACTTAGTTAAAATTGGACGTCATTCAAATTTGTAAAGAAATCACGTGTACCGTCGAAGCCGGTTCAGTCGTGTTTGATTGCAAATTTCCCACCAGAAATGTTTCAACTTCTAGTAAATTCCCCTGTCACATTCCTCAGCCAGTAGACCGTGGTAAATCATCCAAACATGCATACTCTAAACACTACTGAGTCTAAGGGAGTGTGATTCAAGCTGGTTGCGGGACACGGGGACCTCGGGCGAATGGGCGTAGTTCAGGGACCTCTCTGGCGGCTGCACCTTCATTGGGGGAGGTGTGCAAAAGGGTCATTCAGATCAACAAACAAATTGTAACCAGCCAGCAAGTACAATACAGTTTAAGGTGTGATAGATCTAGACTGACGACGGAAAGTTTCCTAGGCAGTACTTAAGAGCTCGAAAAAAGAACAGATGTCTCAAGTAATAGATCCATGGCACGCACCTCACTGGAGGTAGTTTTCGAGTCGGTCTAGAAACGTTGGTATTGGCTTGAACGAGAAGTCCAAGGAAAAGGGTGAATATTTCGGCTGGCGAGAAAAGCATTCCTAGAGCCAATATGTCACTGGACGTACACAAAAAAAAGTGAAATACGTGTAAACAAAACTCCATCACGTTTGTTCATGCCATAAGGTATAGCCGTTTCCTCAGACAAAAGCGTTTAAAGTTACAGGAAAGAATCTTCATGACGTCCTCAACGTCCAAACATAAATCTCGGAAA
>OZ026601.1:35155600-35158100 GCA_964020085.1 Micromussa lordhowensis | reverse complement strand
CTCAATTTAGCCTATCCGTTGAGAAAAAAATCTCTTTCCCAAAATGCCCAAAAATCACCCAAAAATTTACACAAAACCGCCAAACAGTGGTTAATGAAATGAGCAGAGAGATTTAGCATCGCTTGAAACGAGACCGAGATATTGGCAAAAAGGCCGTGTTAAGTGACGTTAAAACAGCCTTCACGTGTATCCCAGCCTTAGAAAAAAAGCCACTGTACCAGTATTTTTGCTAAGCAGCGTCAAACGTGGCATATAGAAAGGACGGGGGTACTCTGAAAAGAACCCCTAAGAGGTACCAAGATGCTGTTTTGTGGGCGTGGCTTGAACCTGAGAGGTACCAATTTTAAAACACACTATACCCTAAAAGGTACCTGTGGGCCTTTTGAGGCTAAACACCCTAAGAGCCCCCCCCTCCCCCCCTAGTTCATCAGTTCATCTACACTTACCAAGAAACTGTTGTGAACATTATATTGTTTGGTGCGAGGTTGGGATAATGACGGGAAACTTTGTAGTAGAGAGAAGGCTGGGATAACCATAATTTATTTATCAAGAGCGCAAAATCCTTCTCTGAAAACGAGTGCTTAGCCTGTTTCCACTGCATTCTCGTGTCTTACCATTGTCACGTGACCTAAAAATTACACACTCCTTGTTCCACTATGGAAGAAGAAAACAATTGTGTAGACCGATGCAACAACGAATTGTTTCGCAGTAAATACTTGCAATTAACTAAACAGCTTTACCAATTACCTCAAACTGCAACTGGTGTTCAGCAGAGTTCACATCGTTATTATTTCCCTATAACAAGTAACATAAAAATGAAATACGATAGTTCCTTTCTTCATATAATGTTATACAAAAAGTAATTATTTTACACAATACAAATATCCAACAAGGAATTAATGTCTAAGCTAAGAGTGATTCGTTTGTAGGTGAAACTGATCTACGCAGTGATGTTGTATATTTTAAAAGCTTACCTATCGAACGAGCTATGATAGTAATTTGGATGATTTGTTCCGGGCACTAGGGTGGCGAAGACTCTACTACAGTCAACTCTCCGCTAGCGGACACTCTTGTAAGCGGACAGCTCCACTTACGGACACTGTTTTCAATTCCCCGTTTTACCTTTTTCCCCTTCTTTTCTTATGGGAATAATTCTCGTAAGCGGACAGCTCTACTAACGGACACTTTTTCCAATCCCGGGGATGTCCGCTTACGAGGGAGTTGACTGTATCAAAGATTGGAACAGAAGTCTATCCTAATGTATAAAACATTACATGGTATGACCCTAACCCTAAGATTTGTACATCGTGACAATGTAAGTGCTTATCGTTTAAGGAATACCGAAAACAAATTAGTTCTTTCACAACCTCGAACTGATTATCTCAAGAGAACGTTTTTGTACAGTGGAGCTTAGTTGTGGAACAACTTACCTGTAGACCTAAGACAAGCGTTTTCCGACGACCGATTTCAAATCTAAATTAAGTCGCCACAGTTTAATGTAATATCTTAATTTTAAGTAAATTTTAGACACGGCCTCCATGAAAAGCAGAATTTTTAGTTATTTATTTCATTTGAATCGTTATTAAATTTTATTGTAGTAAGGTAGATAGATATACTAGTATAGATAATTAACTAAATCGACTGATGGAAACACCGCGTATAAATAAAGTTATCCTATCCTATCCTATCCTATCCTAACGTCAGCTAAAGCTAAGAGCAGAAACATCAAACTAAGCTGTGCTTACAATGTATAGCTTGGATAATGTTTATGGCAAAAGAAATCATTTACCTGGTTACTGGAGTAAAGGCGTTTGGATGGGCCCTTGCTTCCGAGGTTTGTAGGCTTCAAAAATAAATGTGAAATAGCAAACGTTTTATTAAAATGTATGTACATTTAAGTCAACAACTTAAATAAATCATAAATAAAGACCTTGGCAACTTTTCTGCCTAAATTCAACATTGTTAAAATTGATAGGTTAATTTGGAACTGCGAATGACACCTTTCTCTTTGTGCAGCTTTACTGTTATGTAAGCATATGCTCATTGTCTTAAATAAAACGCTTTTATTATTTTTCGTCTCTAAAAAATATTTGTACATCAAAACAAACTTTCGTTATTTTAACCTACCGGTCGATAGATATGAGTTCCCGGGGGGCCCTGCAGATAAAAAGGTCGAGTTAAGCACATGCGTGATTTGATGTCATAAAACATTGCTATTAGTGTACTTAGGTTTTGTTTTCAAAGTTACCTTAGTTTAAAAGGCGGATTAGGACAACGCTTCTTCTAATCGTTGAGCAGCAACGGTTACGGGAGAGGAGAAAGGGGGAATTATGGAAAGTACATATGATGATAATATGGCAGGATGATGGACCCAGTGTTGTGTTATAGGACTGAATGATCATGGAATATGTAGATGTTATATACCTTTTCTCCAGGCGGACCGGGAGGACCAGGAGGACCCTGCATGGAATATCACATATTCATTGAATTAAAAGACAGG
>OZ026601.1:35103100-35150600 GCA_964020085.1 Micromussa lordhowensis | reverse complement strand
GTGTAGAAAGGAGGAAAGCCATGTATTTAGAAATATGTAGATATGTGTCTTCACGTATTGATGCGACATCGAAATCTCAGAACAAAAATATGATGAGCATATACCAATTAGCAAATAGAATAGATAGATGGTCTGCGCTTTTTTTCTTTTTTCTTGGTTAGTGTGATCATACAGTCGGACCTCTATGGGAATTTAAAAATTGGCCGCTTAATAGACATTGGCCGTAAAATGAATTAAAGATTAGCCCCACTTTGCAGCCAGTTTTTATAAGCAAGAAATTAGAACAAGATATTAAACCTAAAGAAGCCAAGCCGTCAATTGTCAATCAGCAATGGGTTGTTTATCATTTTGTATGTGATCTGTGCGATGCAGATTATGTCGGCTACACTGCAGCCCGACACTTTTTTCAACGTGTTGCTGAACACAAAAATTCCGCAATTGGCAAACATTAATTTGATGATGCACACTTTTCAATGAGTGTCACTTTATGATTCTAAGAAAGTGCCCAGGCAAATTTGATTGTTTAGTGTTTAAAATGCACACTTTCTCCATGTTTAAATAGCTTCATCTTAACACCGTGACTCGGAGGGTGGGTGAATTCTCGAAAGTTATGCAAACCCGAGACGCAGTCTCGGGTTTGCATAACTGTCTCGAATTCTCCCAACCCTCCTCGTGTTTAGATGAGGCAATGTAAACACGATTAAAGTGTTCTATTGCTTAAATATGAAGGATGATGAAACTTTGAACACTCCCCTGAGGGGCTTTTCCCTGATCAATCCAAATTATGTTAAAACCTAAAAGAAATTGATTTATATATAAAAAACGATGCATGAAATTGCGTGAAATTGCATGGACAAATAGTGCATAAAATTGTATGGACCAATGCATGAAATTCATTTTTCATACTGATAACTTACCTCTGGTCCTTGAAAACCAAAACCTCCTGGCTCGCCATCAGAACCCAAGTCCCCCTTAAGGAAAAGAAAAACAAAAGAAGCAGTGTAAACAAAATGAATTACTTTGCATTACAGCAAAACCAGCGTGTAAGAACGTAGTGGTTTAAGGTGGAATGGTACCATAAAATATGGCGATGTTCATGAAAAATTCAATTTCTTGAAAATACAAGATTTAAGACCCTTAAACGCTTGTCAAAAACATTTTGAAACGATCTTGCCGAATTTTCCTCTAGATGAGTGTCAAATTAAAGGAAAGTACACAGTGGTATAAATTTTTTTAAGATCGCAAAGGCCATAGCATTGTCTGTCTACTATTAGAACGTGACCAAAAATATAGAATAGTTTTAACATATATGAACGAAACTATGTAGAAAAAAGCTTTAAAGACATGTACAACTCGATTGGTATAAATACTTGCGAAAAGCTTTGCCTCGAATTGCCATCACAGGCTCATTCATTTCCCTTATGAAATCGAATATTTCTTACGTACAACTGCGGTTACTTTTTACAACCAGTGCATCCCATCCCCCGAGATCCGATCAGCACCCCCCGTCTATTATTTGTGGCTTGTTAAATGCTTAATCCTTTGTGTAAGAAACTTTAAGTGCTTTTTTTCAAATGTCTACTTTTGAACAGACTGACTTCACGCCAACATTTCTACTTTACAAGGTAGTTAAGTAGAATTTCGGAAACATGGGCTAGTCAAAGACCAATAGTGTCGTGATGATATGAACCAAAAAATCGTAACATTTTAGCGACTGTCACGTGATATGAGATGATTTGTCTATTGGGTGTAGTGTAAAATAAAGTTATTTCCAAATAAAGCCTGTTAAAAACACTGAAAACAAGAATTAACTATATATTTTTTTCTGTCTGCTTAGCTTGTTTAGTTTCCTTACTATTCTGTGTAGTTTTTTTGCCTAATTAAGTTCATTGTTTTTTTTATGCTGTTTTTTTCTTTTCTTGTAAATCTGGAAAAATAAAATGGTTGGTGGTTGTTGTCTTTTGATTTCAAGGTTTTCTAAGTCTTTCCCTCAGAAATACGCAATACAGAGACCCAAGGCTTTCAGAACTCAAGAGCGATCCATATGATAGCAAATCCACACTTTTCATGCGCTCTCTCAGCAAGACCTATCCCTTAGACATCACTGCCTGACTTACCGGTTCTCCCTCAAGCCCGGGCTCGCCCCTTTCTCCGGGCTCCCCCAACATTCCAAATTCTCCTATTCTTCCCGTTGCGCCCGTAGAGCCATTATTGCCCTGTTCGCCCTGCAAACGGAATATATATACATTATTGTCAGGAATTTAACTTACCACCGTCTCATTTTTTTTAACTTGAAAAAAGAACTTGAATATATATTTACCGGCTCTCCAAGGAGTCCGGATTCCCCAGGGATTCCGTCCATTCCAGGTCTACCCTGCAAGAAAAAATTACTACTCAGCGACTCATTTTGCTGAATGATCACTGACATTTCATCAGCGGACTCATCCAGTCTGTGCGCGCCACTAAGCGCTTAAGGACAGCGCAGTGGATTGCATTATATTAATTACACTGCGAGTTTGTTATCTTTCGTTGTTACGACACGGATTCGCATGCCTTCCGCATGAGTGCATGGAGGTGAGGGTTTTGTTTTCAACCGCTTTCTCAACTCTGGTCTCCGTCAGTTACGAACATCGGATGATAATCTAGACAGTCTACTGATAATCAAAACAAAATCCGTAATCCCGCATTTACATTTCAAAAACTTACTGACACTCCTGGACGACCGTCCGGCCCCTGTTTCCCTCTTTCACCCGGGTAGCCCTGTCATAAGAGAAAGAAAATCACACAGTGTTCAGCATTAACTTTCATTTCTAATCAATTTGCTAGCGTCTACAACAATCACTAATTTCCAGACATTCGATAAGGATCATATACTACAGTAGGTAGGTGGAAGAAAGCGATTCAGCCAAATATTAGCTTTTAGGTTTTCTTCAAAGCCATGTTATTAAACAATTGATTTTCACCTATTTTGTTTTTTACATGAAAATAGACTCTTACTGTCCGCAGTCAGATGCCATTAGATGGTATGTGATAAAACGCCTTGTACATTTAGTAATAAATACTTAACGCATATTGACAAATTCAAGAACAACACACACAGAACATTCTATGTTCTTTGATGACAGTTACTGCATCAAGAAGACAGACAGACAGTCGATGCAACAAGAAGACAGGCAGACAGTGAATGTATCAAGAAGACAGAGAGACAGTGGATGCAACAAGAAGACAGGCAGACAGTGAATGTATCTAGAAGACAGGCAGAAAATGAATGTATCAAGAAGACAGACAGACAGTGGATGCAACAAAGAGACAGGCAGACAGTGAATGTATCAAGAAGACAGACAGCAAGTGGATGCATCAAGAAGACAGACAGACAGTGAATGTATCAAGAAGACAGACAGACAGTGGATGCAACAAGAAGACAGGCAGACAGTGAATGTATCTAGAAGACAGGCAGACAATGAATGTATCAAGAAGACAGACAGACAGTGGATGCAACAAGAAGACAGACAGACAGTAAATGTATCACGAAGACAGGCAGACAGTGGATGTAACAAGAAGACAGGCAGACAGTGAATGTATCAAAAGACAGGCAGACAGTGGATGCAACAAGAAGACAGGCAGACAGTGAATGTATCAAGAAGACAGGCAGACAATGAATGTATCAAGAAGACAGACAGACAATGAATGTATCAAGAAGACAGACAGACAGTGGATGCAACAAGAAGACAGACAGACAGTGAATGTATCACGAAGACAGGCAGACAATGAATGTATCAAGAAGACAGACAGACAGTGGATGCAACAAGAAGACAGACAGACAGTGAATGTATCACGAAGACAGGCAGACAGTGAATGTATCAAGAAGACAGGCAGACAATGAATGTATCAAAAGACAGGCAGACAGTGAATGTATCAAGAAGACAGGCAGACAGTGGATGCATCAAGAAGACAGACAGACAGTGGATGTAACAAGAAGACAGACAGACAGTGAATGCAACAAGAAGACAGACAGACAATGAATGTATCAAGAAGACAGACAGACAGTGGATGCAACAAGAAGACAGACAGACAGTGAATGTATCACGAAGACAGACAGACAATGAATGTATCAAGAAGACAGACAGACAGTGGATGCAACAAGAAGACAGACAGACAATGAATGTATCAAGAAGACAGACAGACAGTGGATGCATCAAGAAGACAGGCAGACAGTGGATGCATCAAGAAGACAGACAGACAATGAATGTATCAAGAAGACAGACAGACAGTGGATGCAACAAGAAGACAGACAGACAGTGAATGCAACAAGAAGACAGACAGACAGTGAATGCAACAAGAAGACAGACAGACAGTGGATGCAACAAGAAGACAGACAGACAGTGAATGCAACAAGAAGACAGACAGACAGTAAATGTATCACGAAGACAGGCAGACAGTGGATGTAACAAGAAGACAGGCAGACAGTGAATGTATCAAAAGACAGGCAGACAGTGAATGTATCTAGAAGACAGGCAGACAATGAATGTATCAAGAAGACAGACAGACAGTGGATGCAACAAGAAGACAGACAGACAGTAAATGTATCACGAAGACAGGCAGACAGTGGATGTAACAAGAAGACAGACAGACAGTGGATGTAACAAGAAGACAGACAGACAGTGAATGCAACAAGAAGACAGACAGACAGTAAATGTATCACGAAGACAGGCAGACAGTGGATGTAACAAGAAGACAGGCAGACAGTGAATGTATCAAAAGACAGGCAGACAGTGAATGTATCTAGAAGACAGGCAGACAATGAATGTATCAAGAAGACAGACAGACAGTGGATGCAACAAGAAGACAGACAGACAGTAAATGTATCACGAAGACAGGCAGACAGTGGATGTAACAAGAAGACAGGCAGACAGTGAATGTATCAAAAGACAGGCAGACAGTGGATGTACCAAGAAGACAGACAGACAGTGAATGCAACAAGAAGACAGACAGACAGTAAATGTATCACGAAGACAGGCAGACAGTGGATGTAACAAGAAGACAGACAGACAATGAATGTATCTAGAAGACAGACAGACAGTAAATGTATCACGAAGACAGGCAGACAGTGGATGTAACAAGAAGACAGACAGACAGTGGATGCAACAAGAAGACAGACAGACAGTGAATGTATCACGAAGACAGGCAGACAGTGGATGTAACAAGAAGACAGACAGACAGTGGATGCAACAAGAAGACAGGCAGACAGTGGATGCATCAAGAAGACAGACAGACAGTGAATGTATCACGAAGACAGGCAGACAGTGGATGTAACAAGAAGACAGACAGACAGTGGATGCAACAAGAAGACAGACAGACAGTGAATGTATCACGAAGACAGGCAGACAGTGGATGTAACAAGAAGACAGACAGACAGTGAATGCATCAAGAAGACAGACAGACAGTAAATGTATCACGAAGACAGGCAGACAGTGGATGTAACAAGAAGACAGACAGACAGTGGATGTAACAAGAAGACAGACAGAGAGTGGATGCAACAAGAAGACAGGCAGACAGTGGATGTAACAAGAAGACAGGCAGACAGTGAATGTATCAAGAAGACAGACAGACAGTGGATGCAACAAGAAGACAGGCAGACAGTGAATGTATCTAGAAGACAGGCAGACAATGAATGTATCAAGAAGACAGACAGACAGTGGATGCAACAAGAAGACAGACAGACAGTGAATGTATCACGAAAACAGGCAGACAGTGGATGCAACAAGAAGACAGGCAGACAGTGAATGTATCAAAAGACAGGCAGACAATGAATGTATCAAGAAGGCAGACAGACAGACAGTGGATGCAACAAGGAGACAGGCAGACAGTGAATGTATCAAAAGACAGGCAGACAATGAATGTATCAAGAAGGCAGACAGACAGACAGTGGATGCAACAAGGAGACAGGCACACAGTGACTACATCAAGAAGATGGACACACGGTGATTGCACGAAGAAGACAGGCAGATGGACATTGCATCAAGAAGCAAGACAGGTATACAACTTACCATTAGGCCGGGTTCTCCTACTACTCCATTTGCTCCATCCAGGCCGCGATCACCCTTGAATTAAGCAACAATTAATTTGTAAATGACGTTTTGTTTAAATACCCTCGCCGCCAAAATGGTCAAGCATGGTCTATTCAAAACAGTGTGCAACTAATACCTTACCAGTTCACCGTCTTCTCCACGAGCTCCAACCGCTCCAATTAGACCATTCCATCCCTGTACAGATAAAAAGAGCACACAAACCGTAGACGTAAAGATATCCTTATGCTGGATTTTAGAAATCAATGTGTGACTAAGTATGTCTGCTGTAAATTAATGCTTCAACCATGCTTCTCTACTCTCTGATGGTTCTAAGCCGGTCGAACTGGGTCGCTATATAATGATGACGTCAATCGTGCGTCTGTCATCTAATAGATCATAGACGAGAATCAATGAAAATGCGATAATAAATTAAGTTATTAAATGAAAGATAATAGCGTAACAGGCGCCATCTCTTTTTTTGGTAAAATTTTACTATGGTAAAAATGGCAACGAAAATGTGAACTCCTATGCAGGTGACGTCGACCTTTTTAGCCTTCATATATAAAAGTCAAAAAGCGCTGTAGGGAGTTAGTGAAGCTGCAGTTTCTAGCGAGTGTTTCTTCAAAGCAAAATTGCCTAGAACTATTGCGCACGGTAAATTGCTTTCAGTCCACCATTCAAATCTCGAGATTTGCAGAAAATGTACATGGAATCGTGTTGTGGTATTGCGTTGTGAACCGGTACAATAATTAGTTGCTCGTTCTGTCGTACGGCGGTAGGCATTTGATTGACTTACGTTTAATCCTTGATGTCCTTGTGGGCCAAGCGGTCCGGAAGGTCCAGGATAGCCCTACATAATGAAACAATTATATTATACTTGAATGGCTTGGACTTGATAATTAAACGTACAGAATAGGCAAAAAATTTCACAGTGATATTTGTTACCCCAACTTAGTTTTTAAGACTATGAAGTGGTTCCTGTCAGCAATGAAAAACGATACGCGCGATCTTTGCTGATCACAAGCTAATATGTAAGTGTTGTAAATTCTTGAGAAAAACATGATTGTCACTAGCTAAGGTTTTAGCCTATCACCGTGGATAAAGAGAATACTATACTTGCTTGACAGTGTATCAAGATCTCTAAAAGCGCAGTCTACAAGATATTGCACCCAGTTTCTGTGAACACTTAACTGGTGACCTATTAATTTAACTTAAAATAAAGCTTTTCAAAAAATACAAGGATTTTCTTTACAATTTGGTCTGTAAGTGCAATAATTTACTTACAACTTCACCAGCTTGTCCATCAAGGCCAGGCAAGCCATCTTGACCGTCCCTTCCCTTCAAAGCAAGAATCAATATGAAACGTCAAAATTATTATGGTACATAATGGCAAGCCTGGGAAAATGTGTGCTTTCAAAAATACCTTTACGCAGCAGGGAGAATAGATCTCAAAGTCCAAAACGTTCAAAGAAAAGTATGAAGCAAAATTGGAACTCCCAGAATTCTTAAAGGAGCTCAGTCGCGGTATTTTGAGTTATTTTGGCCAGGTACAAAATTACCTTTAAGTTGAAGGAAACCTGAAATTAATAATTTACTAAGATAGAAAAACGCCAAAGAGATAATAATAAACCATAAAGAAACAAGGACGGTTATGGATGGAGAAGATTGCCACGGATTGCAAACGACGAACTTTTCAAGATACTCTAACACGCAGCTGCAAATCACAATCATAATCTTGTTTCTACGAAGCTAAATTCAGAAGTCAACTGTCTCGGTTTATCAGCTAGTTATAAAAACGAAAGTGTGTTAAAATACGGTTTCATGAAATTGTCTACATATCTGATGCCGTTGTTGGTGTTTTTGCTGCTATATACTATGCAAGTAAAATCTTAAATTGTTTAGAATACAGGACAACTCACCGGTACGCCAGGCTCTCCGGGCGTTCCTGATTTCCCGTATAATCCTCGAGCTCCCTGAAAGATCACAGAATATGGTCAATTACATCACAAACCATGCATCGATATGAAAAAAACTCTCAATTAGTTCTCAATACTGTAAAATTCAAGTGAGTTTGTTTTGATGTCTCACTAGCGTCAAAAACTACTTTGTGCGGATTCTTTCGCCAGTAAAGATAATATTCTAATAATTATTCTTGTTTTTGTGTGGGAGAAACATTGCTCTCATTACTTTCAGTAAAAAGTTACCGAATCCTTCGCGAGTTTCAGCCCACAATATCAACTGAATTTGCTCTCACCCATTTCTTACCTTTGTGCCTGGAATTCCGGGATTACCATCTACTCCACTTTCACCCTCCGGACCCTATAAAAATGTTAAAAAGGAAGTGAGATTCAAAATCTGTTTCCTAGAAAAAGAAGGAAGGAGCTGCTTACGACGGGTCCTTGTGCTCCCGGTCTACCAGGTAAACCAGCTGGTCCTCTCATTCCCTGAAAACAAATGGCAGAAACGAAAACAAGATTAACTATTGATGTCGGTATTTACGTGGGTATTACCTGCTGTTATGAAATGCTCAAGGAGTTGCACGCACCACGATAACGCAGGTCGAGCGACATAAAACATGCTCCGTACGTCACAATTTCTTGTTTATGCAACATGTTGTTGAGGTATATTACAACTGGAGAAGTGTGTCTCCCGTATATTTTTCGCTGTGCATTTATATCGTGCTCTTCTTTGCCCATGGCAGAGAACATGTCAACCCGTATTATAATCTTCTTGAAAGTTTGAAATTTGAAAATATTTATAGACTAAAAGTATCACTTTTTGCACATAAATTTAAAAACGATAAAAGTAACACCCCAGCTGTATTACTGAATATTCTTTCACCTTCATCAGAGATTCACTCATATAATACCAGATATGCTGCACATCAAAATTTCTTTAAGCCATCAGTACGCACCAATTATGGGGTATCTACATTTAAATTTTCCGCGGTAAAAATTTGGGAATCTGTCCCGTCAGAACTTAAATGTTTTCCATACTTGCTCTTCAAAAAGCAATATAAAAAATTCTTATTGACTACTCAAAACTGACCATAGTTTAACTGCTAGCTATGTAAAATAATGTTGTACGATATCAGGACATCGTTTTCCTTTTATTTGAGCTTACATGTATATATGTCTTTCCTTCTCTAATGATTGTAATATCGTCTTTTAACGTAACATGCGGCCATCGCCAACTTAAATCTACATGACAGTGGCCAACTCGAAAGTCCCTTGGCTACTTTGGTCACTGTGCAAAATTAAATATTTTATCGTCTAGTTAATTTCTATTTGTATTTATTCGTACTATATTGTTGTAAATCGTGTTTTTTTTAATTTTTTTTCTGTAAACAGTGTGCAATAATAAAAAAAAACTGAAAAAAAAAACTCTTAAAACTTTCAGGCGCATCTTAAGGTGGCATTAAATAACCGCACGGCCGCCTAGCTCCGCGAGTTTTATTTCGTTAACAATTTTTTCCAACCGTGAAAAATTAATACGCCGTGTCCAACGAGGTTTGCGCGGTTTTCTAAACCTGATGTTTGAGCGTTAGTGATGTACTTCCTTTAGATTAAACTGAAATTTCTTCACCGCCCCGATCGCTATCCCTCACTCCTCCCACTCCCCCCAGAACGTAGCATTTATCCCTTCAGCCTTTTACTTTTAATCTCCAATCTTATGCGTAAAGATAAATTACAAACAGAACAGAAATCTAAATTTTAATATTCCTTGTCACTTGAAAATAATTAATTTTTGCATACCGCAGCACCGGGCTTTCCTAATTCGCCATCTTCTCCCCTGGGTCCTCGCGATCCCTGAAAGTTGAGTTATTAGCGTCAAAAACAATACGAGGGAATCAAGTTATAAGACGTTTATCTCGGCGCTATTAGAATACTTGTTTAACGGACGAACAATGCTTTTTTTCCAAAATCTGTAGGTTACATACAAAGCCAGTGACAGTAACAGACATTGACACATTGAAAATCATGGTGACAGTGTTGCTGGCAGTTACAGTGCACGGTGCAAAGTGACAGCTAAGTGACAGTGGTAGTGGTAGTGGAAAGGACACTGACAGTGAAAGTAACAGTGACAGCGACAGTGACATTGACGGTGACAGCGACAGTGCATGGTGCACAGTGACAGTGGTAGTATTAGTTATAGTGGCAGTGACAGTAGCACCAGCAGAAGCTGTACCAGTAACAGCAGTAGAGTCTCACCAGACCACCAAGTTCTCCTTTAGAACCTAAGTCCCCTGGTCGCCCTTTAGTACCCTGGAAAATGAAATAAATTAAGAAATAAAAGAAATCCTTCTACTCTACTCCTCTCTATGATTTGCATCCTTTCTTTCCACTAGTCCACTCGTCTGCGTAGCTGGCTGGTTTTCTCGCGAGTGGTTTGTTGATTTAACGATAAGGACGCTGATGCTAGGAGCAAGGCTGAAAGGGAAAAATTCCCGTCCTCCTCGTTCCTTACTTTTTGAATGCCGCCCATGCACTTTGCCAGCTTTGTTCATATAATTTAAAAATTAGCCGATGAGAGAAAAACAGGGAAATTCTCTGTGCATTTGAGAATTGCGACATAACCGACCCACACAATTTTCTCACTATGTCTCCTCAGATTTCGACTTCAATACGTCAGTTGAAAGCAAGGCGAATGCAGATTCCCTAACTCATAATGGTTTGGGTGTAAAGACGCGTTAAATAGTTCAACACTATCCCAACTTGGCTACTCATAATGCTCTTCTCGGTTTCGCCGCTTTCGTAAGAGGCCCCGCCGCTGAAACGAATAAGCACACTCGCTTCCTGTGATTCCAGCCTTTATGGGACACTGGCTTCCTATAGTTTCTTGATTGTTTTGCTGTTGCATTAAAATTGCAGACAGAGTAACGGAATTATTGAAAAACCTAACACATACCTTCACTCCTGGAGCTCCTTTCTCCCCTTGTTCCCCGCGCGGCCCGGGGGGTCCCTGCAAAAAAAATAGAATATGCAGGCGCAAACCAAATGAGCTCCAAACGAAACTCCGAGTTATGCTACAGTGAAACGCAATTTAAACGTTTTTCTTCTAAAGGCTACTTGAACGTCAGATTGGAGGAAACATCTGACACAACTGAGACATCCACTGGAAGGTGTCCAACATCCAAAATCTGAATATTTCGCTGATTGGATACCTTTTGAGTGAAACTGACGAGAACAGATAAAAGAAATCCACCCTTCCAATTGAACCTTTGCATTTTCTGCTTAATACTTGCTTTCTCGTGAGTAGTCTAAGGAGGTTTGCGGCATCAACAATTAAAATGATGAAGAAGATACCAGAAAATTTTCTTCAAAAAGAGATTTAGAACGATCTCGCCAGCAGCCCCAAGAGTAAGGTTGGGTAATACCGAGCCTTTAATAAAGCGTTCTTTGAAGATGATGAGTAGTTTTCCGTTTCTCTGCTCTTCTCAATGAGTACAACTTTAGTGTAATGAGTAACGTTTTGTTTAAACGAGCAATATTCAAGCATTTTGGTTTTATCAACTGGGTTGATAATATGAATTGTCCACCGTAAAGAGATTCGGAAGCTGATGTTTCGAGCGTTAGCCCTTCGTCGGAGCGAATCCGACGAAGGGCTAACGCTCGAAACGTCAGCTTCCGAATCTCTTTACGGTGGACAATTCACATTATCAACCCAGTTGATAAAACCAAATTATCTTGTAATACTCCCACCGACGCAGCACCACAGTTTCTTTAGAAACTTGCCCCCAATATTCAAGCATGTGGAGTAAATAATAATCACAAAAAGAGCGGGGCTTTAAGCTCAAAAAAAGATTCATTAAATTAAATTGAGTTCAGCATACAACTGACAGACAGACGGTCATTGTGTCAATACCAGCAGTACATTAGATTAAACTTTCCATTTCAATTCACGTCTGCTGATTTAAATAGGGTTTTCAAAAAATGTTCCGTTTTTGAACAAAAGCGGTTCTTTTGTTACACGTACGTGCAGAACACTAGGTTACTTGTTGTTGGGCATTGTCTTTACAACAATAGCTATCTCTTGCAATTGCCAGTACGCAATTAATTATAACAAACGATCATGCGAGCTCACTGTGACGGAAGTCAAGGTTAATAAAACTTAGTAAGCTAAGCTACTTATTTCCCCTTTCTTCCGTAAAGGTTTTGTCTTACTAATAGCCGTTATTTTTAAGATCCCTGTTGCAACAAAATCAGTATGCATATCTAATTAGCGGTGTTTTGTTTGTGTCTATGTAAAGCTCGGATAAGCAAAAAGCAATCGAGCAGGTTGTTGGTAGCTAGAAGTTTAATACTATTAATTAAGGAATGAAATTTACCAGAGCTCCTGAAATTCCTGGCAAGCCATTGGAGCCTCTATCGCCCTGCAGACCCATGTCTCCTTCTGTCCCAGGCTTTCCATTGATTCCGGATTGGCCATCTTTCCCCTGCCAGATACAAAACAATAAAAACGTATTGTGAAGAGTTAGGATCCTGTTCTGTTTCAAGGATGGCAGCTCATCAGTACCGAGGCGTTCAATTCCTCCGAACGTCATCTCAATTCACTGGGAAAGGGGTGCTCCTTTATATGGGCTATACCGTTATGGGCTATACCGTCGGAAATGAGGTATGGATTTTGGCCGTTTTGGTCTCAAATAGGGTATGGTGTTCGCACTCTAGTCTTCAATTGGGTATGTTCTTCAGAAGAAGCCATCCTACCTAATAAGGGAGGTCTTAAACAGGGTATTGATTTAAGGGTCAGGTCTGAAATAGAGTATCGAATTTTTAGTGAGGTCATAAATAGGGAAAATCGCAGATTTTAGTCTTAAATAGGGAGAGGGGTTTTGGAAGTGGGGCATGCACCCCCACCCAAGTTCTTGGAGTACCCGTTACCCCGGTCTCAGGCCTCGTGTCATTTTGCGTTATACAAAACGCGGTTTGTAATCCTAAAAGAACAACACTAACAAAATATCGAGAAATATCGGAATAGCGGGCCACAGATTATGCTATGCATCAGGTTGAGGTTATCCTACTTCATCGCGAACACTTTTATGAGGTAACACTTTTATGACATCACCTTAGGACCGCGCAGGCCTGGATATCCGGGAGGGCCTGGCCTTCCATCCAGTCCCTGTTAAAAAAATGAAAAAAAAATTAAAAGCAATAATAAAGAATAACAAGCACCGGACGCTTACAGACTGCGTTTTTATCTGGGTAAAACGGAACTATTCTAAAGATTAGACAAAACTCTATACTAACCGATTGTCCATCCTTTCCGTTCGATCCAGCAGGACCCGGTAAACCCAGAGGACCCTTGCAAATACCAAACGAAATAAATCATCGTAAAATGGAGCGCCATTGGAAAACGACCAAAATTCTTACGGATAGAAAAATAATAATAATTGTAAAAAATTGCTGCGCTAGTACTCACTCGTCTCCCTTTTGGTCCCTTTCTTCCAAAGCGTCCCCGCAATCCTCGATATCCCTGAAAATAACGAGAACGTATCTGACTTCAAAACCAATGGATACCGTAAAAACAAGAGATCAAAACAAGAGATTTATAACTTTCCCTCTCCCTCGACTACCAAAACAATGCAGGACAGACTGTATTACCGATATATTTTTACGGTGTACAGACCCACATCCAGTAATTGCAAGCCTTGAGGGGAATATTACTGATGCTTGTATGAAACTGAATTGAACATAACTGAACACGTTTCATGATCAAAGTACCTGCTTACGTATTGCAGTAATTACTTCCTTCTACATAAAGAACTTCTCGTCTCATACAGGAACCACGGTATGTATATTAACAATTCACGAGCCGCAATTAAAGGAGTGTTTTTGTCTTCCTTTAGATAACGCTTAAGAATCTTAAAAGCTTGATCCTTTTAAAAAGGGGCTACGTCACGGTATTTTGAGTTATTTCTACCATATGCATCGACAAAACAAACTCTAAATTCAAGGAAACCCGAAAATAATACTTTACAAAGATAGAAAAACACTAAAGAGATAATAATAAGGTTAAGGATTACAAACGACAAAAGTGAAAAATTTAGGCTAAACTTTTCAAACCGTTTAACCGTGACGCAGCTCCTTTAAGTGTTGTAAACTTCGTCCTTTGTATATTAATCTACTGATACAGCAATTATAACGGCCCCTCTTATTATTTACTGTTAACCATCATTTTAAATTTCAAATTCAATTAAAATTTTAAAAACAATCCGAAACATCTATGTGAACGCTAATGGTCTCTGTAAAACACTCACTGCTTTGCCTGACGAACCACTGACTCCCGGCGTTCCTCGTTTCCCCTTAACACCCTACAAGAAACGATTAAATAATCAGGAAAAGCAGGTAAGCACCTCCGTCAGTACCTAGGTACGTGAGACACTACGTTATATCAGGTCTAAAAAGAGGATTATCTCTTTAACAGTGCTCTTAAACTTGGCAAAACTCTTCTTTTGATATAAGCTTTACTTGTTCGAATATAAAAAGCTTCATTTTTAAAAAAAAATTTCTAACCGGGCTTTTTTTCTTTTTTGTTTTTCAAAAAAGAGCTTAAGAATCTCGAGTTTGTTGCTACAGTTGTGGTGACCCGACCTCTTCAGGGCACTCTTTGACTGAAAAGTTATCTTAGGGAGCGACAAACAAAGTAGGCTTGTATGAATGTGGCCTGGGTAATTTTTATGCACCAGTTCCTGAATAACCAGTTGTGAAGGTTATTTGCATGGCTTTGTACCTATGTGTAGTATTATGCATCGTAATGGTGCGGATCGTATGGTTGTGTGGCGCTGTGAAGCGCTGTGCGTGGTCTATCGTGTATGGCTACATAGGTGTATCTATGGTTGTTGTGGCTTTGACTATGTACAGTACTTAAGTGGCAGTCTCTCTAAAAGCGGTCCACTGCATTTCGGGTCGGAAAAAAAGTTTTCCCTCAAACTTTTCTCAGTGAACTATCTTGGGTCATAAGTAAATGCAAAGACTTTAGTTTTTGCAAATACGTCAAAAAAAAAATTTCAGGGCTCAAAACAATCATAGCCGGAAAACGCCTAAATTTGAGCGTTGCAAAAACGGAAAATTGCCTAAGTTGACGAGCTCGCTGTTCAAAGACCACCCAACGTGACAAAAAATTGTTATTATCCCTACATTAAGTAATCCTTCAAAAGTAAGAAATGCATGTTACTTTTGATATATTTTGTTTTGGGGGATCCTGAAAATATATCTATTAGCACCCGTTATATCACTTTCTGATAACCTGCGAAAATAGCTTGTCTTCGCTGGCGTTTATTTCCCAAGTCCAGACCCGGCCGCTCAAACCTCTAACTGAATTCTGCTAAACAAAGGTTAGGAAGCATAGAAATGTAAAAATACTTTGCGCTTTTTATCTTCCTTTTCCACAGCGACTTCGAACTTTCTGTGCTTTGTGCGAATCTCACCCTTCATTATGCAAATTAGGTTGTCACGGTTATTTGCATTTAAAACGCTTTACCATATTGTTATATTTCACCTTGAGTCTAAAATAATAACGATCATACACAAATGAGGAAATAAAACTTACTAACGGGCTTAACGTGCTGAAAGGGGTTACTTATATATTTGTTGCAGTGCACCGTGCCGTGGGGAAATCGCAGGGAAATGATTTGGCGGCTCCCACGCATTATGCAAATTTGGTTGTCTGTTAAACTTGGCCTAATCGCGAAACTTTCGTTTTTGAATCTAGCTTTTCTTCTATTTAAAAAAGAAATATGTATAACTCGATACTTGTATGCACTTAAGGTTCTAATACTTGAACATATAAAATTTAGCTGTTTTAAATACGTCTGAAAGGCTTCTACAATGATATGAACACTGAAATCGACGATTTGTGACTAATGCATTAAATTAAATTAGCTTATATTCTGTTCAGTTATCTCCTATTCGGAAAGTGGAAGCTGAAAGTTAACATGGTTTAGCTTTGTAGGTTTGCATGGATTAATATATCCGTACCATATATGAGCGAAGTTAAAATTTAGTATTCGGCGGAAAAAAATTGATATCAAAAAAATATATTTCCCCTTTTTTTAATACCCTTTGAAGCGACCGCCAAACAACAGGAATAGACAATTTCGTGATTATTTTTGGTCACCTCGTTTAGTATCAATTTTATAATTTAAATCTTAGGGGCATTTTTGGTAAGAAATTTCAGTACCAGTTGTGTAGTGTTAGTTTTAGCTACAGCCTTGCAATTAAATTTTGCCACAAATCAGAATAAACTGATACCTATCTCAAAACAAAATGTCGTGCTTTCTATCGCGTACGTGTACCGACCTTTGTGGGGATTCAAGAGGAATATCGGGTATCTTTAGCTTACTTCAATGCACTGACTCCATAGAAAGTCACCTTGCTTCCATCCATTTGTCACGAGAGACCATAACAGAGGGACAGCTTATCTTGGCGAGAGCTGGACTCTTTTATTTAGATGAGCCGGTTGTCGCGGAAATGTCCGTATGCGCCAAGCACAGACACACGTATGGAAAGTTCTGGCGACCCAGAACAGCCTGCCAGTATCCAGCACATCAAGGGCGTCCTGGTCGGAGCCAGAGAGGGGCAAAGAGCCGATATTCAGTAAATCTTGAAATGGCTAAAGCCATATATCAAATGTATGGTGTTCTTGTTCAAGTCGGTTCAGGTGCGTACAACAAATCTTAACCTTCTCACTCACTATTTTACACCATTGTTACATAACACAGGCGTTAATATATTTCATCCTTGTTTTTTCAGAATAGTTTACCTCAGTTTTAGATTCTTATTTGGGATAGTTTTTCTTTTCCGCGTGGAAGCGGAAGGTTATTCGCGCCTCCTGCCTGACGTGTTTGTGTCATGTCGGCTAACAGCCCTTTTTTTGCTATTGCCGGTGTTCGGAAATAGCTCATTTTAGACGTACAGACAATAGGAAATAATGACCGGGTTATTTGAAAATAACTAGTTCACGGGAATATTGCCCTCGGTGTGCTTTCGTGCTTTGTAGCTCAGTAATCGAGTTAGTATTCTTGGTTCGCTAAGAATAATTAGATTTTAAAAACAAAGGCGATACAGGTTATAAAAGTTCGCAAAGAAATGACACTGGAGATTTTGGATTTAGTAGGTTGGCCCGGGCTTGTACACTTATGTCCAGGATTGAACGCAAGTATTGTTTAATTAGTACTTCATATTTGGCAGGGTTATTTGACATTTTCATATTACTTCATATTTGACAGAATTGTGTGTGTTTTGGTGAGATTTTACCAATGAGGACACAAGTTGTGATGCTTATCATTGGGAATTTGAATCTCATTAGCGTTCAATCCTGGACATATCTGGGCTTTTAGGATATATACTGTGTCAGAAATAAGCTACATCTTGATTAAAATATCAGGTCGGTGTCTGTAGCTAGTATACAGCAAATGGACGTGATACCCGTATTTATCTCCGCAACCCAGTTCCAAAAAGACTGCCTCAGAAAAACGAGGAGAAAAAGAGGAATGGGGAGAAAAAACGGGAAAAAAGGGAAAAATCCGAAGTATTACCCAACCCCTTGCCACTCAAATACTCATTAGTGGAGGAAAGGGATGTCCTCAATGTAACTGGTAAGGAAATTGGGAGTTTGTTAGAAACAGACACATTTTATCGCTACTTTCAGGGGGAAGTTACAGTGCATTACCATACTTATAGTGCCTGCTATTGGGAAATTGAGAAACATGATTAAACTCGCACCCTGCTAGAACTTTTATACAGCTGTTATGACTACTAGTGACTGACTATATTAATAATTTACAGTTATTTGTAATAACTGCCGCAACCAACACAATGCTTCGATGAAAGAAATGCCCTGGGTCTTACACGTCTCTTCGGAAAAGGAATCCAGCCAGTCACCCAGTTGTGTGAGGTGAGTACATCTATTTTTAAATTATTAACCATGAATGCCAGTAAACAAAAATATAAATAAGGCCATGAATGTACCACAGTTTCTAAGCTTGAATCGGTTGATAACAGTAATTTAATGAATTGGCCATTTTTTATATGTTGACAATCATAACAAAAGACGTAAACAGAAGAAAATAGCAAGGAAAAAATCTATTATATAGAAAAAACTCCATTCTCTAACAGAATTGGACCTTGCAATTTTGTTATTCCCATAGAGAAGTAATTTTTCCTTCCGACATATTACATATTTGGTGTATAAATATACCTACCGTACGCAAGCATATTTCGTACCCGTATTCTATAAAAATAATTACTATGAAAAAATATATGTACTTAATATTTTGCCTGCTCTCAAATAGAACTAATTTTCATTAAAAGGCCTTTTAAAGGAGCTGCGTTAACTCAGCTCGCGTCTTCAACGTACTCTCCCTTAACACCCTGTGTTTCGAGGCGTGGCTGCAGCAGTGATGAAACGTGGACGCCTTCAGCTCTGCTTGCATTTGACGACAGCTTGCAAGAATTTGGACCGACTCCAGAGAATGCTGAAGGTCCAGTCCAAGTTTTCAACTCTTGTATGGACAGTCTTGCCGATGCTATAAGAAAGCCTAGGATTGACCCTCTTCAATCGCAGGTAGCTCGCTGGGAAAACTGCTCTAATGCTGACAGATCAGCGGTTATCCATAAAGCAGAAGAGGCGTGTCAGCTGATGTGTGATGTAATAGCGCCAAATGATGGAAAGCAATTATTCCAAGCCATCATAGATCAACAACAAAATAAGGGTGAAACTGGTGGTGCTGGAATCCAAGCCCTTGTAACTGCGTATCAGAAAGGGCCTTCTAAATCTCTGAAAACACAAATTCTGAGTATCTATGCCAATCAATTCACTACAAAAGAGCTTAAAGATTTCACAAGCCATTTGAAAATCTTTCTGATCGACAAATAAAGAAAGCTAGAGCTCAAGCAAAGACTGGTGGACCCGGAGTACCTGTTGAAAAAGTACCACAGCACAGAATCCGTGTGAACCAGCACCAACTAGACCATTTTTTAGAGTTTACCATGAGGCCATATTACTACCAAGACGTAGCTTACGGTACTCGCACCCTTAAACTTGAGAGCGGTGAAGAACTTACTATGCCCAACGTCGTTCGCACCGTGGCCAGGTGCACGATTATCAACCAATACCTGGATCATTGCCAACAAAGTGGATTTCAACCGATAAGCAGATCCACCATGTGGAGAGTACTGGAAGTTCAGGAAGCCTCTCAGAGAAAATCATTGAGAGGTCTCGATAATACAGCAGCTGATGGTGCAGATGGTTTTAAGGATTTGTTAAGAATCGTGGACGAGTTAGAGCGTGCTGGAGCTGTTAAGGACTGGTGTGAACAAGCTCGAAAGAAGCTTCACGAAGGCAAGTTGTATCTCAAGACAACATATCGCGACCACTGCAGAGAGGATGGTAGCTGCTGCCCTGATCACTGTAGAGTATTTGCCCTGAGCGATGTCAGTGACACTGACTATAAAGAAACATGCGGTTATAAGCACGACATGCCGTGTGGTAACTGTGAGAGTCTCAAAAGTGTTGTGGGAGAAGTAAAAGATGCCATTCCTGAGTACACGGCCCAGCTGGGAAAAGATCACACAAATGACCTTCAGTATGAAGCAACCGGTGCTGCCTCTAAAATCTTTGAATGGAAAGGGCATGTTCTCAGAGCGCAGAATCAAGATCAAATTAAGCGCCAAATTCTTAACTCTCTTGAGGAAGACGAAGCATTCATAGTGGTTGATTGGGCAATGAAGTTCACGGCTATGAAGTTTCGCGAGAAGCAGGCAGAGTGGTTTGCAAAGAGAGGAATCAATTGGCACGTGAGCAGCGTTATCATGAGACGAGATGAAAGCCTTGAAGTAACCTGCTACGTTCACCTTGTCAACAGCTGTCGACAAGACTGGTTTGCAGTGCTCTCAATCTTGGAAAATCTCCTGTCTATCATAAAGCAAGGAAATCCAGAAGTTAAAAAAGTGTACCTAAGATCAGATGAGGCAGGGTGTTACCACAATAGCAAGCTAGTGTCATCGTTCCAAGAACTCGGGTACCGCCTGGGGATTGCGATCGTGAGATACGACCACTCCGAGCCTCAGTCGGGAAAGGATATGTGTGACAGGATTTTGTGTCCGATGAAGGCAGCTATTAGAAGGTACTGCAACGAAGGCCATGACGTTGTCTCTGCTCAAGATATGCATACCGCCTTGAAAGAGAGACCAGTAAAGGGCACGACGGCGACGGTATGTGCTATCCAAGAGCAGTGCGCAACGCTGGAGATAAGCAAGATTCCCAACTATAGTAGCCTGCACAACTTCAAATTTACGCACGAAGGCCTGCATGTATGGAAAGCCTTCAATGTCGGTCACGGGAAGTTTATCCCATGGAATGACATTGTAATTTGTCCCCAAACACAAACAAATCTCTTGTATGAGATCCCATTCTTCCCTACTACTGCCAGGCGGTTTGCATTTAAAGAGCAACAGAAAGCCCATGTCAGTGAGGACCAGCTCTACGAATGTCCTGAAACTAGCTGCACTGAAGAGTTTCAAAGTCAGGCCGACCTTGACCTCCGTATGAATTTGTTTGATCATCGTACAACGCCGCAGCCTGTGAATGAGTGTCTCTATGATAAACTGAGGAGAGACTGGGCTGATCACTTCCAGACATTGAGTTTGCAAAGTGAAAGTTCGAGTGGGGCAACAGCGGCGGAGACAGAATCCCTGACAACTACCTCACGATTACAAATGGGGTGGGCACTTCAAAAGAAACATGCAAGTGTGAGATTTTCTCAAAAGGTTAGGCAGTATCTAATACAGAAGTTTAACATCGGGCAAGACACTGGTAAGAAAGAAGATCCAGCGCAGGTTGCGAAGGATATGCGGACTGCTTCCACAATAGAGGGAGAGAGGATGTTCGATAGAACGGAGTGGCTCTCGAAGTGTCAAATTCAAGGTTTCTTTTCGAGATTGTCTGCAAGCATCACACAGGGGAGTCAGAAGCGAACAGAGTTGATGAGTGGAGGTGAGCTAGATAAAGACACAGAAGAGGACGATGATTTGGCAGAGGAGTACGCTTGCAATTTAGACGAGGAGCATTTGAGAGAAACAAGGGAAGCTGTCCTGGGGAAAATAGGCTTGACCCACCCAATCCTGTACGATATTTACGATCTTTGCACGTTTGCAAGGCAGGCGAAGCTACCAACTTTCAAGGTCAAGATGCTGAGAGAGATCTGTACACATTTCGATCTCCCGTTTCGA
Organism: Micromussa lordhowensis; assembly: GCA_964020085.1. Lineage (NCBI taxonomy): Eukaryota > Metazoa > Cnidaria > Anthozoa > Scleractinia > Lobophylliidae > Micromussa > Micromussa lordhowensis. The sequence continues at coordinate 35,129,302 of OZ026601.1, read as the reverse complement.
TCCAGAGATACCAAGGCAGTTCTTGTTACAAAAGTGGAGGAAATGATTTCAGAATGTAGTTGTAACACCCAACAGTAATGACAGTCAAAGACGCTGTTCAGTTTAAGAATAGTATGCAGGTGACTGCACGTTTTCTTGAAGCTTGCTCTTTAAAGGGATTTTTCGCAGTATATATCTTGGGACAAGACTAGGTATTAGTGGTACCTATAAGCGTTTAGACCATATCCCATGTGACCAACGTCCCTGCCCCGGGGGCATCGGACTGTCGGATCCAATTTAGGGCGCATGTGCAGTGATTTTGTTTACCTTGCCATGAAATTGTAGCATGATAGAGAATTTTTGTGGTGATGCGCATGCTCATATAAAATACGTTATTTGCTATATCAGAAGCAAGTCACCTAGGTGATAAGCTTCTGCTATATGTTATGTGATAGGTATATCATCAAAACGACATTTAACGTCATTTCTCAAGAAAGCGATTGAAACGGATTTTAGGACAGCTAAGACCCTTTAATTTAGGGTCAGTTGGTGTTTTATTCAGCCGTAACATCTTGAAAGCAGTTATAGAGGTAATGGGAGCACTGCTCCATTCAGAAAATGTCAAATTAGCTTCTTCTGAGAGGGATTCCCGGCGTTCACATAGCTGTTAGGTCAGGACACCCTCGCCACAACAAAACACATCCTCATCCTTGTGTTTTGGTCATTTTTGGACGTTTTGGTTATCCTGAATTCCTGCTCTTACGGAGCTTAGTAAAACATGTGAGAGTCATCTGAGGCCAAGTTCGGTACTTCACATGAGCCGAATCGTATGCTAATGAGGGATAACAAAGAATTTTTCTCAGTTGCATTCAATTCGGCTCATGTGAAGTACGGCGTCTAAACTTGGCCCGAGTGATTTGGTTACGAAAACGTTATTAAATAGATCCTTTTCATAAATGGCTGCCAATTATAAATTCATGTGTAAGTCTTAAAATTTAATCTAACCTCGTTTTTGAGTTGATAATTAAAAAAAAAATTAAATTTGCAGCCATTTATGAAATGGGTCTATAGTTAAGAGAACAATACTTGTCCACCAAGTTAATGCTCATTTTGAACTGTTTTCCAAATGTATCGTAATTCCATTATTACCTAAGAGCAAGCAAAGTTTCAGTGTAAGATAATGTTGCTAATGCGAACAGACACTGCACACATTGGTTGACTTTACAGTGTTTGGAGCGGATAAGGAGGTAAAATCTTTGTGGCTTCTGCAACTCAGCTGAGATTACGAAGGTCATGATGTTGTCGATTTCAATTACAGCGTTCTGTCAAGATTTGATATCAGTTTTCAAGCTTTAACATCGGCTAAATAGTACGTTTCATTTAGAATCATCAGTAGAAATCAGTGGAAAGAAAGAATCAAAACCCTAGAAAAGTTTTGTAAACTGACCGCTCTATAAACAGTAAATAGACCGTGACTAAAATATTTGCAAGTCTTCCGGCCACGTTTTCCCAGGTTTCCCGACCTTTCCATGACAAAGCGTCTGGAATTCATTGCTAATGATTCAGCAATACTACCTATTTAAACCGTTTCTAAGTTTTATTTTTTGTCGGATCCCTGTATCATCAACGTGACATGGTTAATAAAAACAACTTAGAGCGTTTTGAATGACAGCAATCTGAATTAGCGTGACAACCTTATTTGCATAATGGAATGTGAGATTCGCACAAAGCACAGATAGTTCGAAGTCGCTGCGGGAAAGGAAGATAAAAAGCGCAAAGTATTTTTACATTTCTATGCTTCCTAACCTTTGTTTAGCAGAATTCAGTTAGAGTTTTGAGCGGCCGGGTCTGGACTTGGGAAATAAACGCCAGTGAAGACAAGCTATTTTCGCAGGTTTTCAGAAAGTGATATAATGGGTGGTAATAGATATATTTTCAGGATCCCCAAAAACAAAATATATCAAAAGTAACGTGCATTTCGTATTTTTGAAGTTTTACTTAATGTAGGGATAATAACAATTTTTTGTTACGTTGGGTGGTTTTTGAACAGCGAGCTCGTCAACTTAGGCAATTTTCCGTTTTTGCAACGCTCAAATTTAGACGTTTTCCGGCTATGATTGTTTTGAGCTCTGGGAATTTTTTTTTGACGTATTTGCAAAAACCAAAGTCTTTGCATTTACTTATGACCCAAGATAGTTCACTGAGAAAAGTTTGAGGGAAAACTTTTTTCCGACCCGAAATGCAGTGGACCGCTTTTAGAGAGATTGCCTCTTAAAACTCACCGGAGCTCCGGAAAGACCATGTAATCCAAATTCACCGATTTGGCCTGGAGCACCCTTTAAAACAAATAATAACAATGATAAAAACAGGAAGGACAATGAAGTATAAACAAGGGGAAATAAACGAGTAATAAGCAGTAAAGACATGAATGCATGAATGTGTGTTTTTTTTTATGAAGGGAGCTAATGCAAGGAAAAAATGCCACAGTAAGGTTCCAACTTGAGGCGATTTATATCTAATTGCTGTCTGCAACAGTTCTTCACTTTAGACAAAACTCGAGAGCAAGGCCAAATCTTTGAGTTAATGCATAAGACCAAGCAAAGGCCGACATGATACGCAGACGTAGTAAGATGTTGATAATAGGGACTTCAAGATACGCTATGGCGAGGTACTACTACGGCTACTTTGGCCGTGAGGGACTAGGCTGACAACGGCATTTTACCCGCCAAACTAAAATGATTAAGATTTTGTTGTACGGCAATGGCATGTGCAGCCTCTACGTGTCTTTAAAAAATGACTTCGTTCAAGGAAACCAGAGACTTTATTCCACTTTCATACGAAATAGGCTTGATATTGACGATGATGTCCTTCTCCTCTATCCGCCTTACATCTAGCAGAACTTAGATTTGCCTTTTAGAACTTGATAGAACAGCCTGTAATTCCAACCACAAAACAAAATGTAAACACTGATAAAAAGCTCCATTTCAACAGGGACAGGTTGTTCGTACAACGATTACGTTTAAGACACGAAAATACAGAACTTTTGATTCCAATAAAATACATTTTGAACAGCAATAAACAATTATAGCTCAGCTTAGTACATAGGAAGCTTTCTTATCTACGGTTGTTCGGCGAGATGCTAATATGACTGAATTGATCATATCGCGGTAGGCGTTAAAATCGTTCGAATTTTCTGTACAAATGACAAAGAAACACTCATTTTAGAACTGATTTTTATGATTAAGTACTTTATCTTCAAGCTGGGCTATTCAAACAGTGAAAAAAGCGTTAGAATGAGAAGTAAACAGCAGACTTATACTCACGTACTGAAGAGTGCGTGAAACCAGGCACTTTCCCGTAGTAGAAGGCAAGGCTACGGCAGGAAAGCCGAACTGGTACGCGCGTCATGACGTCACCGGAAGTGACCTTCACCATCTGCCGCCCTACTACAGCCTAGCCGTACCATATCTTAAAGTCCCTAATTAGTGCCTTTTGTTAAGTGGGACAATTTTCTATCAAAAGGCGCTAATTAGCAGTGCTCTACTGCGTCTGCGTATAATGCGTATGCTTATGCATCAGCGAAAACCCGCCTTTAAAGCCTGGTTTTCACTACGGCTTAAGCTGCACAAGCATAAGACTAGCATAAGCATAACGCAGTAGTGAGGACGCGAAAAACACAAGCGTAAGTACGAGCACAAGCAGAGCAACAATTTTTGTCCTTCTTGAAAGATTTTTTCAGTACTAGGTTTTGTTTTGTAATAGGAGGACAAATAAAAGACAATACAGTGATGAGACATGAGGTAGTCAGCATATTTACCGGCGATCCAGGGGGTCCAATTTCGCCGGGTGGTCCACGGGGTCCCTGGGATTGAACATAACATGAATCATCACAAAAGAAAAGAAAATGGGATCATTACTAAACGTCTCATAACTGTTTAAAGGAACTGAGACACGATATTTTGAGTTATTTTGGCCATGTACAAAATTACCTTTAAATTGACTTAAACCTGAAAAAATTGTTTAATAACAAACCATAATAAACGAAGATACGAAGATAGTTAAAGATGGAGAAGATTGACACGGATTACAAACATCGAACTGGAAACATTTAGGCCACACATTTCAAGATGCGCAAATTTTGACATGGCCCCTTTAATAAACACGATGTTCATCCACATATGGAATGACAAAAAATCTAACCAGCAAATAATATACCTGCAGAGCTATATACTAAAGAGAGGGGCCAGCGTCGTTAGATGATTCAATAGTCACATGTACACAAAACGCTACATAGCAGCACAACACGCTACATAGTAACACAACACACTACAAATAGTAACACAACAAGTTACATAGTAACGCAACACTGAACTACCAACCGCTTCTCCAGCTTTTCCATTTTTGCCGTAGGTTCCGCGCATTCCCTATTTAAAAGATCAACAGCAAAGTTTATCATAAACCATTTTTGTGGCTCGAAAAGTTAACTTCCCACTCTGCGCATTTGAAATTTGGAGGGCCCTGGTTCAAATCCTCCACCCTACAGCCATCTGGATTTGTTGTGTTAATACCCAATTGGTCAGCCTCCCATTAGCTGGGATTCTTAATTTATGTTCTCGGATTTGCTTATATATTTACAGTGTCCCCAATTAGCACAACAGCGCTAAATACATTTGTTATTTATTTTAAAGGAGGAAATTTTTTAAAAGTCGTTTACGTCACATGACGTGAAATTGATGCTATCAACTCCGAAACGTCCTTCCAGATTTGCTGAACCTCATGCTGGAAGTCATGACTGACCGTGAAGTTCCAATAATTATAGAAAAACCTTATTCAAAATGCAAAACCAAAACGAATAAAATGATGTTATGATCTATTATTAACTCAGATATACCCTACTTATCGACGTGTAAGGCATGTGATGCTAATTTTTCTATTTATTTTCCTTTATCTCATACACAACTAGAATAACTTCTGAAGCAAGAATTGGTTACTAGTGGTCGTTTAGAATGTTCAGGAAATAAATTTGGAGCATTTTAACGTGTTTTCAATTTTTTTTTATTACTATGTTATTATTGCAACAATAACAACTGTATAACATCACATTACGTACAAAAATTACCTACTCTACTTACAGTGCTAACATGACTCACGATTTAACAATAATAACACAACTTAAAGTACTAACATTATTTACAATTTGTTGCATTTTAATCGCATTTTAGCGTACATGTATTCCTGAAGTGAACTCACCCTTCTCCCGGCACGTCCTGGGTAACCAGGCGCCCCTATCGGTCCAGGCAGACCCTGTAAAATATCAAGTACACATTTAACAATTCACACAAAGCCACGCCTATAAAGACTTTGACGAGACGAGCGCAACTAGTTTGTGATACACCGGACAGTTTACGTGACGAAAACAAATACCTTGAGCGTGTTTTTCACAAGAACAACTACAACGCTGACTTTATTAGACGAAACATTTACCGACCTACCGAAGCTGACGCAACGAACAGGAACCCGACACCTGTTACTACAGTGACTATACCTTATATTAAGGGCACTCTGAGACCATCTCACGGATCCTACAGCCCTACAACATCCGCGTTGCCCACAAACCTACGACTACGTTACGACACTTACTGACCAACGTTAAAGACAGGGACGAACCCAACAACAGACAGGGAGCAGTTTACAAGATCAAATGCTCCGACTGCCAGGCTTCCTACATTGGTGAGACTGGCAGAAACCTGAACACGAGACTGACTGAACACAAACGAGCCACGAGAAATGGTGATGTCAACAATCACATTGCTGTACATCATCAACTGACAAACCACAACATTGACTGGGACACTGCTCAATGCTTAACCTACAGTACGAACTATTTTCAACGACTGACTCTTGAAAGCTGGTACACTAACTTAGAACAAACGCCTCTTAACAGATGTCAACAGCTACCGGCGCCTTACAAACGACTTATTCACGACGCAAACGAAACCGACAAACGGACTTCTAACAGACGACTTAATTTGACTGACTATACACGGACCTCAACGCTAGGAATTTGACTAACAAAAGACGGATCGAAACTGACCAATGACCGATGACAAACTTTACACGAGTCTTTCAGCCAATACCATCATGGTTAAAGTAACCAATCACTTTCAACGGACCAAACTTATAACATCATCGACTGACAAACACTATTCACTTGACTCTGAAGATGACTTCCGCTCAGGTTGTCGAAACGTCAGTCACCAACAACAGTTCTTCTCAGAACTACACTCACCCGGACGATCATACTATACGAACTACTGATACTCCTGGGTTCAAACCATTTACTATGTTACATTTAACAATTATTGCACGAGCGCGCGTTAGATATGAGATGATAAATACCAACCGAGGCGCGAGGACCGAGCTAGTTGGTTATAATCACCTCATATCCAACAAACACCGTGAGTGAGTTAATTGTTTTATTAAAAACGGCACCAAAAAATATAGAAAACTAAGCTAAAACGATTAGAGGCTGGGGGAGGTCATCATCAGTTCTGCTTCTCCGTATGGAGAGTGGGGCCAGAAATTTTCTCCAAAACACTCTGTCAGCCGCCGCCAGTACTGCCTCTACTCAAGAACAGTAACCCATCGCTCTTTTTCCACTGTTCTACGCCATGTTTCTCTGGGTCTTCCGGTTGGAGGTGGGGCTGGTTAAAAACGTCTTGCTCCAAAGGGTGCAGAGCTTATTTCAAACGAAGAATCGACATAGAGTATTCATTGCCCATTGCCCTGATACAGGCAGTTCAACAGTGAACTAAACATAAAACAACTTTCCAACCTGTAATCCGGGACTTCCTTGCAAACCAGGCTCTCCCGCTCTTCCGCGTCGACCCTGAGACGGAAAAGACACTCTTAACGTCATTTCACATTACATCACAGTTCACGTTCACAGTTCACGTTCACGTTTCTCGCTATTTCCCTTATTCTGAAGTTCCGAGAGTAACGGCCCTCGTGCAATGTTACCGCATTTTCTGGGACACGGTCGCTTCACTTGTCAGGTTGTTACTCCGCGAACTTAACGGTATATATCTAATACAATGAATTCACTCCTGCAGAAATTAAAGGAAACATCGATTCATCTGTTTATTATGAACTACAGTGACGACAATAATAACCTAGACATTGCATTTAACCACATTTTTATGATAGCTTAACAGCAGATGGAAGGAAGGTTGGATCATTTTAAGCTTTAACTGTTTTCTACATAGTATCTCGTTTATGTAACATAGGCTGTCACCTGATCAGATAGGCTGTCACCTGATCAGCCTTTTTTTGCCTTGTTTCGATGTTATTTATCAAATGCACTTGAAAGAGCTAGTATTACACTTATGACATAGCGTATTTGACCTGACCTGTCGCTTGCTGAGCTTGGCTCGGTAAAAGAATTAAAATTCAAATCTTCTTCAAAGGACTCCCACCCTAAATCTCACGTTGCTAACTTAACTTACCTGCCTTCCGGGTCTCCCAGAAATTCCTCTTTGACCCTTTTGTCCACGATCACCCTTGTGAGACAAAAAAGGTATAAGTTACGAGTGCGTAGCTCCATTTTCCGCCGCTCTCTCCCCCGCTCGGGGGAGCGTCTTTTACCTTACACTTGTTACATTTGTTTCTCAGTTATGTTTCTTTGAAATGGGCCTATTTCGTAATCATTATTTCCTGTAAAGTAAACATCACTGCAGATATTATTTTTCCTTTTTAAGAACACGATATAGATATAAAAGTTATGGCTTTGTTGATGTTGTCATCGAAACTTTTGTGCAAGGTCTGTAAAAAACTGTTAGAAGTCTGTCTCGTCAAACAGAAGTAATTATACAAGCGCCCTAGAACGTTACTTGAGATAGATTTGTGGTAAGTGCAAATACCAGTGACCCACTAAAACAATTTTAGAACGCACCTTCGGTCCTCGAGCTCCTGCTCGTCCTGTGGCTCCAGGTCGCCCATCTGCACCCTAACACATAACACAGGTTGAAACAAACGCAAATTAATACCTATTTAAGGTATAAACTGGAAAAATTTAAGAAACAAACCTTAAGAAGAGTATGAACGGGTCAACTTTATTTCGTTTATGTAACATTGTTTGTTTAGCTGGGCTTTTACGCATTCGAATTCTGAATGATATTATTTCGTACCCTGTTTAAAGATCACGCCGGGAGCACGATGTCAACAAGGACAAAAATGATACCCTATTTAAAGATCAGGAACCCAAAACTATTCCCTATCCGGTGGCACATACCTATATAACCAACACTTGGGAGACCCATCCCCCCTTCCCAGAGGAAATTGACAACACATCGGAAGGCGAACATGATATTCATCATCACATTCAACTAAACAAATGTTTCACTCTAAGACACGCCCGCCTATAACAGGATCGATAGCTCAATTAAGATCTGATTTTCATGTGCAGGAATATTCTCGTTTAATGCTCAATTGACTTTATTATACATGACAGCTTTACAACAATGTCAAAATCTGATTTCACGTTGTTAAAGTCATATATCAAACATGAAAGACCGTGTTTTATCACACTTCCAATCACGGAGAAGAGAGTTGAAAATACGACGCGTGACAGAGTATTTTTGACGAACTTATTTGACCGTGTTTGGAAATGTGGTCAAACAGTGTCTTGAGTTCTCAATCGAACCTAAAATTATGGCGAAAATGGAGTGATAAAATCGTAAAACTCTATGCTTGCATGATCAGATATCCAAACACCGTCACGGTCCTTATTTCCCTTGTTGAATAATTAATGAGCTTGAGAATTGAATTGCATTTTATTACTTGGGAATCAGTTGAGTCAAGTGAATCGCTTCAGGTATATATATAACACGAACTCAATCCTACCTGTGATCCTCTGGGGCCGTTGAAGCCTGCACTTCCCATCATACCACGCTGGCCCTAGCAAGTGCAATTTGAAAGAATATACTCTCAATGAAATACATAAAGGAAATGAGACGGCGCGCGAAGATAAAAGATTTTTATTTTCGAGGGTAAAGACAATATCATACGAACGAGCGCAGCACGAGAAAATAAAATCAATATCTTAACCCTCCGTGAAATTTACATTTTATCATACAGACCAACTGACTGTCTGTGCAAACAAACGTAAAAAAGAGGATAATGACGTCATTAACGACGCCACACGGGTCCCGGATGTAGTTTCGTATGAATTTTTACGACTGGTATATTTTCCAGTAAAATACCCAAGTCTATATATTAACTCATCTTACTTTGTCAAAAATCGGTCTCTCGTATATTTTAATTAAGTTGAAAAAAGTTGCAAAATAATCAACCTAATACGACGGTAAACTTTACGTAAATCTATCAGTAACGGACAGGAGATATTACTTACTTCTCTTCCAGGCCTTCCCGGACGACCACCTTCTCCGGGTAATCCCTGAAACGTGAGAGAAATTAGAATTTGCGATAAGAAATTTGTCACTGCAAAGGAATAACAAGTTCTAACCTGTCTTCCAGTTTCTCCGTTACGTCCTGACTTTCCTCTTGGACCTTGCAATCCCTGCAAAATAGTTATTATTGCCATGAATGTTTCTTTGATATCGTGATAAAATAAATGTTTTTTTTAAGAAAAGAGAAATATTAATTCCTCTATAATTCACGCTACATTACGACTAGACGCCTGTGCACTACACGACTATCTCTTAAAGACTGGAGTCAAATCGTCACCTATTTGTAGATTTGGTTTTGATAATGAGACAAATAAGCTCATTTCCTTTCATATCTCCCTTTCTGTGCTGCCCCTTGAGGGAACTTGCTCTCTGACACTGCTCGCATTCTCAAAAAGTGAATCTCTTGTTTTTTGGCTCTTCTTGTTTATCAAATGAAGCAAACGTTGAAATTTTCTCTCTTTAATCTTAATCTGTTACATATTTATTTGTTATAGGCAGCTAATACCATATTTGTAAGTTTCAAATCTAGGTATTTTTCTTCATGTTTGTTTTGCCTTCTGTTTTTCTGGTATTAATAAATGTTGTTGTTGTTGTAACGGTATTCGTGTCGTCCTTGCATTGGTTAAAAGTTTAGGTAGAATTTAGTCCTCCAAGATGAGCCCTTTGGGTAAACGTGTTTTAAAAAAAATGAATGAGTGTTGTTCTTACTTGCATTCCTGGTCGTCCCTGTTCACCGGGTTCTCCGGGAGCTCCCTAACAAAATAAGAAATGTTAAGAACGTTCGTTGACTTTAGAAAATGAGTATTTACCGAGCGACCTGCACAGGTGTCCATAGCCAATTGCAGAAACGTGGGAGGACTGGGACGAGTTTATTATATTGATTAGATTGAAAATCTAAACATTTCAACTGAAATGTTACTGAATGAAAAGCTACCCAGCCAAGTTTAAGAGTTTGCAGTAGAAAATTGTTCAAATGGGAGCCTGGCAAAAGTTGCAAAATTCCATACAAATCCTTATAATTTTGTGGCTTGTCTACCCAATCCATACAAACTCTCTAGTGTAGGTGATATTTGAAGAGCTACCATTTTGCCATTTTCATCGTCTAAATACTTCTATTCTTGGTAAAGACTCTCAAATTTAGTTGATCTTTCATTTTAATATCTTATTTTTTCAAAAAAAAAACGGAAAGCAACTATACTCTTTCCCAGTCCTCTCACGTTTCTGCAATTGCCTATTGTAAGCAACCTTACCGAGTCCCCTTTTTGTCCTGGAATTCCCGGTGAACCAGGAGTACCAGCATGGCCCTGAAATTACAAAAGCAGAACAATTGTTATTGTAATTTTGAGATACTTCAAAATCACTCTCCCACTAACCAGACGTTCACTTTGTGCAATTTTTCTTGTCTTATTACTTTGCGCTCATCCGCAACTTTTCAACAAAACACTAAAATCACTCTCCCACTAACCAGACGTTCACTTTGTGCAATTTTTCTTGCCTTATTACTTTGCACTCATCTGCAACTATATAACAAAACACTTAAAACACTGGTCCCTTGAAGAACAATTGTTGGAAACATCGAGATTTTCGGGAAATTAACTTGCAAGACTGACTGTTTTACTAGAATCCGGTAATTAAGTGTACATCATTATTACCCGTCAATACCTTAATTCCACTTCTTCCCGAAGCGCCAGGATATCCGACAGCTCCTCGTTCGCCCTGTACATATAATAAGAAATTTAAGCATGAGAAAAACATCAACACAGAAGTGGGACAATTGAATTCAGTGCTGTTTATATTTTTGGTATTTTTTCTCCATGCGAAGCCTTCGGCGCAACTATGTCTGAAGTGTGTCTTAAACGGTTCCTAACACACAAATGTTTTTTTTTTACCCCGAAGTTAGCAGTAGATGAAATATTTTTCAGCATATTTCAACGCCGAAGAAGGCATTAGGAGAGGTATCGTGAGTATTAACACAGAGTATTAACGTTCTATTAAGATGATTAATATCGTGAGTTGGCATGTTTAATAACGTTCTATTAACAAGATTAAGAACGCTATATTGACGTGATTATAAACACGATTTATAACGCTCTATGAACATGATAAATAACACTCTATTGACATGATTAAACTGAACATGTAATAAGTTGTTGTTCTTACGCTCGGTCCAGGGTCTCCAGGTTTACCAACCGCGCCCGGTTTTCCAGGAGTGCCCTTCAAACAAGTAATGACAATACATTTCTTTAATAGTTATGCATGTTTTGCAGGTTCAGGACTTCCATGTTAATCAGATGTAAGCCACTAAACAGTTCATGTAAAAGTAACCCGCTCTTTCATTTTTCGATTCTGGGTGACACGAAACCAGGCTTAAAATATCCATATAAACATTAAAGAAGGACTGTAGTTTATAGAAGTAACAAAACTATCGATGTAAAAAGCGTCTGTCAATTAAAGACGTCACTCTCGTACACTGATTAACTGTGGTTAAAATATATAGTCTTTTTTAGTCTGTTTACAGCGTTCGTGTTAGAGTTTAATAACTTAAACTCGCTCAAGTTCAGTTCCCTACCATCTCATCGCTAACATAACCACAATGTAAGTACTGCTCGATATGTAAACATTTGAAACGCTCAAATATCCCCTGATAAAACCAAGGAAAAGTGACAACGTTTGACTACTACAACTTAACTGCTTTATGTTTCAGCAGATAAAGTTTGCGATTAAGGCGCACGCTATAATTACCCCCCCCCCCCCCTCCCTCCCCTTTGTCCCCTCCTCTTAGGCCAGGCTGGGTTAATAAAAGATTAAGACAAAATACTTCTACAATGTTTGAGTAAATACGCGCCCCGAAACCGAAGCTTCAACGATACATCTTTAATTCAAGTCTCAGATATTTACTCGCTTTCCCAAGCTGCCAAACCCGCCAGGCGTTCCTATCGGTCCTTTTCTGCCCTTTGGAAAATAAAGAAAACAAAAATATCAGTATGTTAAAAACTCCAGAGTGTGATTCACAAACAATATATGTAACACCAGAAGCCTCAGGGATTTAACTACGAAAGAGAAGGACAGGAACTAAGAGAACATGTCTTGACAAGAAACTTACGATATAAACCTCATTCGGTCCTTTATATTCACCAAAATATTATACGCGTCCAAAAAGACAAATTGTGAATGCTAATGAAAAAATTCTTATTAGCATCAAACATTGAGTGGGAGTATCTGGAAGTAAACGTATAAGCGGCGTGTAGACCGGCTTGCAACTCTTTCACTGATCCATAAAATTCACCTTAGAACTACGGAGATCACCCTTACTTGTCGCTAATACAAGCTCGCGGGTAACATTCTTCTTCTTTATTCTTTGTCCGATAGCGGCCCCGCAAATAGCTAGAGAGCTAATCGTGGCGGGGCGTGTTTCAGAGGATATGTGTGCAATTAAAAACTTCTTATCAAATAAGTCCCACCTGGTTGCCTTTCGAGCCGGTGGATCCCCGTAAGCCGGAAGGTCCTGGTTGACCCTGTAAAACAAGTTTAAAATGTTATCACTGTTTCGTTGCATTAAACGTCGATTGTGAGACAACTCTATCATCTTGGGATACGATGAAGGCGGATGCCGCTGGCGCTGCCGCCGACACGGCAATAAACCGCTGACGCGCTTACAAGAATTCAACAGCAATGAACACTCACTCTATCTCCACGCTCGCCCTCGCGTCCAGGCTGGCCAGAAATACCCTGTGAAAAAAACGCGGACAAACTAATAATGAAGTTACGAAGTAACCACAACTATGGTAAGGTACAAAATATAAACTACTACAATAGGAAAGTGATTAATTTTTGAAGAAACTGTTTTACTGCGCACAACGGTACAGTAACCGTCGAAGTGTATTTAGAAAAGTCCATATTTGGAGCGCTAGCTTTTCTTCTTCGTACATCTTGTTCAGACGAACGGTTTTCACTCGAAATCTGAAAGGTCAGCTCTTTTAAAATCGCATGGCGATTACTAGCTACCTGTCTCCGCATTTATTTGTTGCTGTATTGATTTACGCGTTAATTAAGACTTATCAACATTCCAATAGGCCATTTCCGAGTTTTCCTTGTGCCTCTACCCGTGCAAAACCTTCCATATGAAAATAAGTTCGGTTTGCATAAAAATGAACTTGCAGGCGGACGGAGCGCATTTCCATAGAACTCGCTTTGACATGCAGGCAAGAGACAACTCGAAAAGAGCCTATTCTCACTTAGAACCACCCTGTAAACACTAATTCGCACTAGCGACAGAACGTTATGTCATTATGTCGTTATGCCGTTATGTCGCTAATGTGGACACCAGTCAGTTTAGCCTGATTCACACTGGCGACATAACGACACCGACACGAATGGACGTTATCTCGACGTAAAAAGGACGTTATGTTTGTAATGCGAACATGTAGACATAATGACATATTAGCAACATAACAGCATGAACATAACGACAAAGATAAAACTGATCTTTTCCTTATGTCGTTATGTCGTTATGCCGCTAGTGTGAAGCCGAGGTTTATACTGGCTCTATAAGAGAAATGTTACAAATGAACAAGTCGATAGCGTCCTACCCCTCTTCCTTTACTGCCGCGAGGACCAGGAGGACCGGGGGCACCCATACTACCCTAAGGAGAAAAAATAACAAAATTCTCAGCTCCCGTCCCCACTACGCCGGGGACATTTGAAACCACAGCTGTATTTAGGCCTACCGTCCACACTAATCCGTCACGAAAACGCTCTTCAAACGGACGGTAAATTGCGTTTTAGTGTGGACACTGAAAACGAAACTTTTCGGCGTCACGACAATCATGTGACTTCCCAGCTGCCCGAGATTTTTTCAAACACAAAGTGACCGGTAATTGCTGCGTTTTTAAACGGACTCTGGCATAGTGTCGACGGAAAACATTTGAATTAAAACGCAGCTTTTCAAAAGCAATGGCGTCACAATAATCAAGTGATTTTCTTTAAACAAAAGTCCAGAATGACTGGTGGTTGTCGTGTTTTCAAATTTCTCCGGCTTAGTTTGGAGGGGCCGGATTGGAACTCACTAAATTAAATTCTTTCTTATGCAGATATCTATGTACATACTGTAGGAATGGCAAAGTTATGAAAACGACTAATTAAAGTAGGAGATAAGAACTTAAGGTAAAGAGAAAATCACCGCAAGACGATAAACTGTGCAAGAATTGTAATATAACCTGTTGTTCGTGGCAAAAAGACAGATATTAATCTCAATCAAGAAATATAATATAACATGGGCAAAAACGCGGTCTACGTCATCTTTGCAAGTAAATAACTAACTAAGGGGATCACAACAAAGTAAGGCAGTTGAGCTTTCATGCGCCCTGAGTTCTTTCAGAACTGTAAAAGCTCAGGAGCTCGTCTCTCGAAGTTTCGGAAACGTTTTCGCACCGGGAAAGCCATAGCAAAATTTCAAACCTTCTGACTACAGAGCTGTTTTATTCACATAAATATTCTCTATAAGAACAGAGGTTCTCTTTAGAAGTTCCAGGCGTATACACCTCCCTTTTTAGATACAGACGCCGAAAAGTTTCTGGGGCTTTTAAGAAACGAAAGTTTAAATATTTAAATGTTTACTTGTTTTTGTTTGTTTGTTTTTGTTTTATAACGAGTCACCTACCATGTTACCCTTGAGCCCAGGTCTCCCCTCCTCACCTGGGAGGCCCGGTGAGCCTGGATCCCCAACGCGTCCTTCCTGTCCCGCGGGCCCAGGTTCCCCGTTCGGGCCAGTTGGACCCTGACGCCCCTGGGGACCTATGTCCCCCTTAGCTCCGGGAGTTCCGGGAGCCCCCGTATCTCCTATTACTCCAGGCAATCCCTGAAATACAAAGATGAACACTATCTAACCACCACACTTTCGTTTTAACATATGACAAAAAAAAGACATGAAAGTTCCCTATAAAATTCGATCAACCTGTAGTAAAACTATGGAAATGTTGATAACAAAATTAAAGCAAAATTATCTGAGCTCACGATCTTCTTTTAATCATTATAAGAAGTACATTCATTTGGCGATAGTGTTTGATAAGCAAATAAGTTTGCGAAATTTTTGTAATTGAAAAATCTGACTGTTATCATTAAGCGTCACAATTTCTATTTCCCTCCCCATACCTCCCTCCTTATCCGCATTTTCCCCTCCCTCCCTCCTCAAAACAATGACTGGGAAGTAATTATTTAGCTCTATTTGCTTTCTTTTCCTTCAGTCAATATCCTCGTAACACGTGTGTGTTTTGAAGCGTAGTTGAAAAATATTGTATCGATAACGGACAAGGAATATATAATTCAAAACTGTACACCAAGTTTACGCCCGCTATCGGTCTATGCGCTCAGAACTCAGTTAGTCATGAGCTAAATTTGATGCGATGCAGACACACACACATTTTCTCAAACTTTTTTCGTGGCTAAGATTTAATTCCAAACCATGGCAAAGTATACATTTTTAGAAAGCTTAAAGACCAAATGTTATGAAAAAATATTTTTGTACCCTAGAACTGTATTGTAACCTGACAACGACTGATTAAATCTGCCACCTGCTGGGGAATGCCAGGGCTTAGTTGAGAAAAGATAATTCCTACAAGAACTGATCAAAAGGAATTATTTTTACATTTATAAAAGAAGACAAACAGCTTGTTGTTCAGTATAAGCATAGAGGTTTTTGAAAAGTTAAAAACACATTAAATGGTGACCAGTCAAATCTGATGCAGAAAATCCAGCTTACGTTTCAATGCATAACTTCGACAAACACTGGTTTGAAAAGTTCTTTGCTTAAAACACAAAACTTACTCAGAACAGCAAAACGAAAATTTCAGCTCGAATGGACAAATCCTTCTCAAAATATCTTTTCTCAAAGGCAAAAATAACTCGTTTTGAGAAAACGAGCTTTGACCTTACAGTAACAGAAATTCCCAAAATAAAACGTCAGTACCTTAAGATTCAAATTCTGATAAAAAACAAAACTTCGAAGTTCTGGCAAAGTTGATAAGGGGTTAGGCAGGACTCCAGCGCAGCCGATATCGTGCGGTCAGACTGCGTACACGCTGCTTCTTAGAGAATCAAGTACTACACGAAGGATTGGCACATACCGCTGACCCCTCCCTGCCTGGCTTTCCTGTAGGACCCTCTCTACCCTGGAAAAAATAAGAAAAATGGATGTTCAAGTGAGAGCAATGAAGTGATAAATATATTTTCACACTTGATATGTCCACTTCTTTTTTTATATATTTCCTCAAAACCTTGTTTTTCAAGCACCTTTTGGCCACAACTGTCAAAATGATTATATTATCTTCAAGACAACACCACAGACTTTCCTAAAAGTAATAATGTACTTCTATATAAATATATCAACATTTTGTTAACTATCTTTATTTAGTGACATTATCTCACAGCTCGTCCTTGTTCCCCAGGGCTGCCAGGCCTTCCTCTTGGACCGCGCGGACCCTAAGGAAAAGCGATACACTATAAACAAAATAAATAAATCTTGAGTTTATTGTCAATGGAACTGGGTGAAAGGTCAGATCACTGAAAACAACAGTGGTTGTTAAATCGCAGAGTGGTGGTAAGTGTCTTACGGTTCTTCCGTCCCGACCAGAACTTCCGGGTTGGCCTGTGTCCCCCTAAAACAAGAGTGTAAAACTCGATCAACGAAGAGAAAGTTTAACACGTGAAACTACTGTGGGGAAAATCGGCTGCTTTGACACATATTATGAATGAACGTCTTGGCTGTTTAAGAAATTTATTTGAAATTGCGCTCGGCACAGTGCAGCTGCCAATTATTCCTGTGCAATGAAAAAAAATGAATCAAGTCAAGTACTCAGAATTGTGTGGGGGTGGCACAGTCAACTCATGGTTACTATTGCGAAAATACCTGGATCAAGCAGGGAGGGGGGAGGAAGGAAGCAAGGAAGGACTTGGGATCGACTATCAACTCAACAGAGGGATGTAATATGAGTAAGCCCCTTGATGTTGTCAATTTTAGGCCAGAGTGATGGCTTGGTCTCAACATGTTTCGTTAAAACGGTGAAAAAAGGATAAAATCTGAATTCCTACCACATCTCCACTCCGTCCGGAATCCCCTTCATTTCCCACTTCGCCTTGATCTCCCTAAAAAGAGCAATGCGAAAAGTTGGTTCTTCCCTTGTCCTATTTTCTATCAGTTACATGTTGTTAACCCCCACGACACGGATACCTCTATATTATGGTCAGTTCACAGTCCGCCGTCCCAGCGAAAAAATGAAGTTATATACAACATTTTGTTTTCTCTTCTGGGAACAAAGCCTCAACCTAGTGCACGACAGAAGTAGAATTAAGCCACATGATGCAGCACCGAGGAAAATATCCAGATACTTTACGTGCAGTGACAACAACAAATAAAGAGGTCAAAAAGGATTATATTGCTGATGATTCTAAGACTTTTTTGTTATCCGATGTGTTTTTTTTTTCTTTTCTAAATTTTCGGTGGCCTCTTGTAGCTTCTTGTGGTAGTTGTTAACGCCACGCTCGAGGACTTGGGTGTCTCATGGGTGAATGTTGTGATCCGTGGACACTAAATGATTGTAATCTTCTAATATTACACATAAATGCACAGTAGCACTGTCTTTAGTAGTTCTATTACGGTAAATTGTTCATCGTAGTATCTGTGTCTCCAAGCTTTCTTATGTAAAAAGTGCATTGAATTTCCAATACAATCAACGACCGATTACTTTAGACTACAAATTCGGCTTTGTGGCCATGCTTAACTTCGCGATACTCTCAATAAATTTGGTGGGGGTAGGCGGAGCGGTTTATATGCTCTTTCTTTATGAGTGCTTCTCAGTCAGGACCCAACGTTTTACAATGTCAAATGTGTGGTCCTGTCTTCCTTAAAAGACACCTTCCGCTCACATATAACTGGTTTGTTCTCACTTGTCTCTTATAGGGAAATAATAAAACATGAGGTTACATCGTCAGGGAGTCTTCTCTGGGACGACACGACTGGATAGGACTTAGCTCGCACATTGTTCAAGTTGTAAAATTGTTCAAGTCTTTCATCCTTGGCGAGCGATTTAGCAGTGATTTAGTAAGTTTCTCTGCATTCCTAAATTACTGCATACCCTATCTCCCTTGACACCACGAAGTCCCGGCATTCCGTTCGCTCCTCGGGGACCCTGGATAAAATACAATTACAATGTTGGCCGTCAGTAAAGGTTAAAAGTTAAAACATCGTTAGCCAAAGACAGTTTTTTGTTTAGTTTAAAGGGGCCACGTCACGGTATTTTGAGTTATCTCTACCATCGACAAAATTACCTCTAAATTCAAGGAAACCCGAAAATAATACTCTACAAAGATAGAAAAAACACTAAAGGGATAGTAATAAACCATAAAGGAACAAGGATTGTTAAGGATGGAGAAGATTGACACGGATTACAAACAACAAAATTGAAAAATTTAGGCTAAATTTTTCAAACCGTTTAACCGTGACGCGGCTCCTTTAAACACAAGGTCTACATGGTTTTAACACCTTACAAGGCGTAGACGTGTGGTTGACTTCAAGATCGGTCTACTGAAAATATTCCAAATAGTGCCAGATAGACTTCAACCAGGGACATATAGATTAGAAGACCAGAACCCTGAGTACTCGGTCGCCCTCTCATCCCCCCAATCAAGTGTTAATCCTTGTTTCGCTGAAAATTCAGCTATCGTATTTGTTAAGTTTAACGCGCGCGCTGGTTGCGTTTAATGTTGCGCGCGTGCTGTGTTTGAATTTAAATCGTATCGCAATGATGCATGTCGCGTAATACAGTAGTTTAAAGTCGCGTAATTCTGAGAGTTGTCAGTTGTACGGAAACAGCAAAGGCAGGGCGCTTATACGCAAAGGTGAACAAGTCCGTGCGCTCACCAGTTATTGCTAACCAGTTCAGTTATTGCTAACCTGTTCAGTTATTGCTAACCAGTTACGGAGTCAATTACGGAGGCAGTCAAGAAGTAAGTTGTTAGTTGTTTCACAAGTTCTGTTACATTGATTTCCTGCTTTTTCTGAACACCTGTAAGGCCGCGTGCCAACGTGATTTCTTTATTATTTTTTTATTTGTTAGATCGAATTGAATTGTTACAATAAATACGATTCTTCTTCGTAATTGGCGTTTTGGTCTTTTGTTCAACGGAACAATCCTAGATAATTTGGTTTTATCAACTGGGTTGATAATGTGAATTGTCCACCGTAAAGAGATTCGGAAGCTAGTTGTTTTTTAGAGGACAGAAAAGAAATGTACCAAGAATTATAACGGACGTGTACAACCATTTCGCTGTTTTTTAAACCTTTTGTTTGGCGATGCTCTCTTTGCCGTTGCCGTTGTGGTTTTCTTAAACTTCCTAATTATTAGGGAGCTTAAGCAAGCTTAAGCAAACCACCGCGGCGACGTCAACGAGAACGTCACCAAACAAAAGGTTAATGAGCAAAACAATGGCTGTGCACGTGCGTTATAAATCTTTGTACATTTCTTAGCCGTCATCTGCAACACAACAACCAAATGACTAAGCTCTTCGTATTTTAGAGAACGCGAAAGACGGTTGCTAAGTTTTCGTATTCTCATTTGGAATTGAACGCTGCAATAACATATAAGAAATATTTACCCATTTCATTATTTTGGGTTCTATTTCAGTGGAATGGGAGGCGCGGTGGTCTCATGGTTAGTGCGCTCGACTCCGGAGCGAGTGGTCCGGGTTCGAGCCCTGGCCGGGGACAGTGTGTTGTGTTCTTGGGCAAGACACTTTACTCTCACAGTGCCTCTCTCCACCCAGGTGTATAAATGGGTACCTGCTATTTGTTGGGGAAACCTAACAAAATTGCGGGGGAGTGACCTGCGATGGACTAGCATCCCGTCCAGGGGAAGTAGAAATACTTCTAGCCGCTTCATGCTACAGAAACCGGGATAAGCTCCGGCAGCTATGAGCCAGCCTTGGCTCCAAGGCTTCACTTCAGTGGAATGACCTTAATTCATTCGCATTCAACAGCTCACCGTTTCTCCAGCTGGTCCAGGTTCACCGGCTTCCCCAGGGGACCCCGGTCCCCCCTAAGAAGTGAAAAAATAAAGAAAAACAAAACACGCAGTGTATCTTAATGCTTGCTTTTAGTCCGGGGCAAGTGTCCGGGGATGTTAATTTAATCTTAAAAGAGCTCAGTCACGGCATTTGACTTATTTTAGCCACGTACAAACTTGCTTGAAAGCTAAAAATAGCAGTTCACTAAAACAGAACAACACCAAAGAGATAACAATAAACCATAGAGGAACGATGATGGTTAAGAATGGAGAAGGTTATTACAAACCATGCACTTGAAAGATTTAGGCTTAATTTTTCAAGATACGCTAACCTTAACACGCACAGAGCGGGGGGGGGGGGAGGGGGGAGGTTTATTACCTAAATGTAGGGGCGTTTAGCTTTCTTTACTCAAACATCTAGGATCTGTTAACAAATATGTAATGTTGAACTAGATATAGTACTTTCATTCCAGTAAGCACGCCACTCCATTCAACGCCTTATGGAGGAATTAAATTGATTTTAATGACCAAAATATTTAAGGTCCCATAACCACGACACCACTAATGAAGTTAAGGACAAACGAGAACCTACGTCCTCTCCTCGACGTCCAGCTCTTCCCGGTGGACCTGACAGTCCGGGCGGTCCCTTGAGGCAAAGAAACACAAAATTAATAAATGGCAATGACCAAGCGTAAATTTGAAATGTTACCTGTAAGAAGCGGATATTTGAGGCGGGAGTAATGGATAACTAAATATTACCAACAACTTCAAGAGTGGACCTCAAACTGTATCTTCTTGTTCACTTAGAAACCAGACTACAACTTCAAACGGCTTGGAATTTTAACAGATGACAAATCATAATTTGACATGATCGAAATCCATACAGGCAGCTGACGAATAAACTGAAGTGTCAACCCTACATGCCACCCAATGATTGCTCAGCTGAGAACTAACAAATTCCACTGAAACAGGGGGTGCGTTTCTTTGGGAAAAATAAACAATAAGATTTATAAATCCAAAAAGGCTGAGTTTGCGTTTCTTTACTAAACACTCGCATCAGGGTACAACAAAGGAACCGAAACACTCAGTTCTTTTTATGCACCATGAACCGATTTGCTCAAAACAAAAAGCTCGCTAAGTTAACAAAAATTCATACAAGAAGACCTTTCTTGCACTAAATTGTGACTTATGTATATTTAGGTAACCGTGATGATACTAACGACGACGATGACGATGATGGCTACGATAATTAGGACGACATCGAGAACGATGACGACCAGACGTCGTCGACGACGACGAAGACGCTAATGATGATGATGATGATGATGATGATGATGATAATGATGATGATGAGTTTACTTCCGAGTATGGGTTCCAGCTAGCTTCTTATTGAAAGCTACAAGATAAACAAAAGTGTCATGGCACGCATGTTAGTTCTGCCTGTACCCACCGGGTCACCGGCACTGCCCTGCTCTCCCGCTGCCCCCGGTTTTCCATTTTCTCCCTAGAGCAAATAAAAATCAATGCATCAATGATTGGAACAGTTGCCTGACCGAATCAGAGTTACATACACACACCACGGTTACTTACATTGTATAACATCTCGATTTCAATTGTAGGCTTTGATTAATTTAGCATTTCAGGGGAAAAAGCCGAGAAATCAGCACGGCAAATGTCACTGTTATGGGCAGGTAACTAATTGAAAATGAGTAACTGTGTGTTAAGATTCGCCAACTCTTGAAAGCAACCAATGAGAACTATCAGAACTGCTATGTTGACGGCTGGATATACATAACGGCCTTGAGCCAGGACGGATTAAATTCAACAACATGACGGTTTTGCACCTAATAATTATAATAAAAACAAAAGAAATGTCCTTGGAGAACCTTCAATGGGATATTGAAGACATGTAGTAGGAAGTCGGAAAAGGAAAAAGAAATGAAACTACAAACATGAAGCAAGAAATGTTCTTAGCGATAAAACTACAACTTACGTCAGCCCCTCTTCTTCCTGAAACACCCATTCTACCAGTGGGTCCCTAAAACAGGAAATACGGGATATATCGTGCTTAACGAAATGTTGTCTGTCTGTTTGTCTGTCTGTCTGTAAAGAGGTTACTCTGGCCGGGCGAAGGGTTGAAGGGTTGGATTTCCTTCTTATTCAATCGATAAATTATCGTTTCAAATATTGTTAACTTACTTGTGGGCGGTAAAATGTTCAAACTTGTCGTGTGAAGGAGATGGCCAGGTATAAGGATCGAAGTACTTTAATTGAAAAGTAACTTCGTGCCAACGTTCTTTGCAACAGTTTGTTATTCCTAGTGTAAAGCTTTGGCTAATTCTGTCTAAAATCCTTTCACGGGAAGCTGTTATCGAAGGGTTAGGGTTAGGTAGATTTTCCTTGACGATTTGTTGCATAATTGAACAATTATCCCACCTAATCTTGGAGAATAGTAGGCGATACTGCAGTGCGTTTTCGCAGGAAATTTGATAAAGATTGCCAAATATATTAATGCAAGGATAACAGATCCACAAGTAAAACGCTAACTCTAAGAGAAACTTCCGATACCTTGTCAAGATTAAAAGTTTCTCTCTGTCCTTCGGAGTTCTTTTGACATTTTGGAAGTTTTTACTGGCCTTCAAAGTCAATATGTCAAGCTGATGTTTTTGCTTTGACAAGAGGTGGAAGTTTCAACATTCATGAAATGTCCCTAAGGGTCGGCTAACTATATCTGACAGAAACAAAATTACACTATACCGGGTCTCCAGGTGCACCCCTCACTTCCACGAAGCCCACGCTTGGTCCTTTGTTGCTCTGCAACGTAAGGAGCAAGATGACATAGATATTTACTTTCTGAGGGACGGGATAGGAATCTCAGGATCGATAATAATCATAGAAAAGGTCGACCTAAAGAAGACTAGCGTAAAGAACACAGCCGAAAAAATAAGTGATTAACAGTTGCTCCATCACTCACAGCTCCACGCGGTGGTGGTAGAGGTAAGGGTCCGGGCTCATCTGTGTCTGTGACATTGAAAAATGACCCGGGAGGTCCCGGGGGACCGGGACGTCCCGGCAGTCCTATTCGTCCCTTTTCTCCGGGACCTCCCTTGCCGCCCTGAAAAAAGACAACATGGTGTTAGACGGATTGCTGGTCACTAACAAAAGTTGAATGGCAGGCGATTATTTTAAAACTTTATTTATACACGGTAAAAACATCGGGCCTTAATAAAAGAACTCTAATTACATTCTAATACCATTATATCTATGGGTTATTGACCAAGTGCGAGGTCAAGATGGTTGGATATTGGCCGAGTTCTTTTTTGCATCAGTTATAGACTGAGACGGAGTCAACGTCCATAAACACACTCAAAAAAAGAATGAGGCCAATATCCAGCCACCTTGGCCGAAGAAGCTTGGTCAATAAAGGATTTATGATATGGAAAAAGAACACTATTGTCTTGCGGGACACAGCGGGTAATCCCAGGCGGGCAAAATAGCGCCCTATTGCCCGATAAGATAGCCAATCACAGCGCAGGATTCGGTTCATCTTGTCTGCTCACGGAGCCAACCATATAATAATTACAATTATTTTAAAAAGGAAACTAATGATTAGAACATAATAATATCAATTAAAGTGAATAAATCAAAACAAAACAAAAATGCCTGCTTCCCATGAATGCCGTGTGTCTTTACTATTTGCATGCTTTCAAAGAGACCGCTGCAGCCGGATTTAAAACTGGTGAGAATTTTTGCTTGCCACAGTTTGACGGGTAAGCTGTTCCAAAGCTCCGCATTATCACAGCTGTATAATAGTATAACTTTTCGTTAGAAAATAAAGTTGATGCGGAGCAGTGGATCAGCCAGTTTGCCCTCGCAGTCCCTTAGTGCATAAGAAGATAAATTAAAACAAGAAGAAAACTGTGTTGCGCAAACTTTGTTAGATAAAGAAACTAAATAAATATTGTTTTTTTGCGCTGAAATACGTAAAAATCGTAAAAAAACCATACGTTTCGAGGCTGCTGCCTCTTCATCAGTGGTTATATGCAACTGTAAATTGTGCGCGTGACATAACGATAAACATAACGATAAAAATTTGAATTTGAAGTTATTTGTGCGCGCAGATGAAATAAGCGCGCGTGTATACATTCAAATCAAATACAATTTCAAATGGTCTGGATAATAGCAGGCAGGTTTGATTTTATACAAGCATGTCTGGAGATTAGGAGGGTTGTTATTGACCAAGACATCCAAGAAAGCTAACTTGCTGTCTACTTCTTTCTCCATAGTTAACCGTATGTTAGTAAACCGTATGTCT
This sequence comes from Micromussa lordhowensis, assembly GCA_964020085.1. NCBI lineage: Eukaryota > Metazoa > Cnidaria > Anthozoa > Scleractinia > Lobophylliidae > Micromussa > Micromussa lordhowensis. The sequence goes on along the minus strand of OZ026601.1, from coordinate 35,104,487 downwards.
GTGTCTTTGAGAGGGAGGAGGATGCTGTTTCCTTTTACAATTACATCAATTCCCAACACCCTAACATACGGTTTACTATGGAGAAAGAAGTAGACAGCAAGTTAGCTTTCTTGGATGTCTTGGTCAATAACAACCCTCCTAATCTCCAGACATCTGTTTTCCGTAAGAAAACTTTCACAGGGCTCCTAACCAACTATTTTAGTTTCACTTCATTTTCCTACAAAATGGGCCTTGTTAGAACACTGGTGGACAGGGTTTATAAGATCAATAATTCTTGGCTAGGATTTCATAAGGATATAAAACATCTTACCCTTATTCTACGAAAGAACCTTTTCCCTGTTGACATTGTAGAAAAGGTCATCAACAGATACGTCAGCAGAGCTACAAGCCGCCCATCAGCTAGCGCTCAGGTTCAGCAAGCCGTTTCAACTTATTACTTTAAGTTACCCTATGTAGGCTCTTTCACTAGGGAAACACAGAAAAGGCTGCGCAAACTTGTACAGCGCTACTGTACTAATATCGAAATTAAGTTAGCTTTTTCTTCTTTTAAAATTGGTAGAATGTTTAGTGTTAAGGATCCTATTCCTCTCGATCTCCGTTCGCGCGTTGTCTACAAGTTTACGTGTGCAGGATGTAATGCCTGCTACATCGGCGAGACTAGCCGACATCTCTCGACGCGCGTTCGTGAACATCTGAGCAGGGATAGGAATTCGCACATTTTCCAGCATTTACAGCAATCACAGGCATGTCGGTGTCTAGCCGATAAGACCTGCTTCTCCATTGTAGATTGCGCGCCCAACAAATTGCAACTCCTTTTGAAAGAAGCAATGCACATCAAATGGGAGAATCCTACTTTAAATAAGCAGCTGAAACATGCTGACTTATCTCTCTCGTTCTGATGTTACTTTTTATGTAGTAATGGTTTATTTAATTTATTTATTTCTTTATCATTATTGTTCTTTATTAATAAGTTTTTTATGTCGTAATTAATGTACTTAATTCCATTTTGTACAATTTTCTTTCTTGTGTTAAGGGCAGTGCTCGCGCAAGTGTTATTCTATTTCCCGCGCTTGTTAAAATTGTACGTTAATATTTTCGAATAATTGAATTGTATCACGTTTTAACTTATACGCCATTGCTTGTATAAAATCAAACGAACTTGTAAACGAATTCACAACTGAAGATGATCGTTGAACGATCGAAACATGTCTTGTTTAAAACTTAAAGTTGTTGTTCATTTTTTAAAAGTAAATACAATTTCGATGTTACTAGGGTGATTTGGGGTGTTTATAAGAAAGCAAAAAAAAAGGACAAAAAAAAAAAAAGAAAAGAAAGCAAAGTCGGTATTGAGACCTCCGGGATGCAACGTTTTGTGCTTGAAGATCAT